>OZ016490.1:10131264-10692798 GCA_963966615.1 Tenthredo amoena
AATAAAATGCAGGACTGTTTCCCAAACTTATGGATCAGTTTACGTATTCTATTAACAATTCCTGTAACTGTCGCAAGCGGAGAACGCAGTTTTAGTAAATTGAAGCTCATAAAGACTTATTTGCGGTCTACTATGAGCCAAGACCGTCTTTCAGCATTGGCAATTTTATCTATAGAAAATGACACAGCATCTAAAATGAATATTTCGGAACTAATAAAAGACTTCGCCAATGCCAAAGCAAGGCGTGTCAATTTTGGAATTCCGGATAAATGCTAAATTATTAACCGAATTCATTTCGATAAGTTCGCAATTCCGGGGGGTAATGTGGGGGGGGGGGGGGGGGGGGGGCGACTATTAGTTCGCTTGCCTGGGGCGCGAAAAACTCTAAGGCCGGCGCTGATTGGGGACCATAAACGTCGCCTATATCAATGACAAAACTAGTGCCGCCGTGTGTTCGCACGATTGATTTGTCACCTAAGCGTACTCCTGTTCTAGATGAAGTATCTGGAGCTAATTCTTGGATCTGGTAATCCTTTACCTTTTGGTAAGCTGACGGGCTTAAGAATGACCTGTCGCTACCACTATCGATTATTCCTTTTATTTCTTCGCCGAAAATTGAAATCTTTACCGGTATTCTAACTACTTTAGCTGGCTCTTTTAGTTCATGACTGCCACGGTAAATACGACGTTGAGTTAACCGATGGATTATATGGTGTGGTAACCGCGGTGGTATCCAATTTTGTAATGAATCCTTATCTAACTGGGGAACGTGATCATAGTTGACGATGTCTTCCTCATCGATTATTTCATCGCGCATTGTCGACAAATTTACGGGTTCGTTTACAGATTCACTAAAACAATTCAGTCTTTCATTTCCATTGTTTTGAAATGAGAACTGGTCTTCATCATCCGAGAGTTCGTATTCGCTATCGGTTAAGTTAATAATGTTCAAGCTCGTGTTTTGTTCTAATTGATTTTCGATTTGATTATTTAGTCCGCATCCAGTGCTAACGCTTGGCTTATCTAAGTTTTTAATTTGTTCAATATTACTAATTGATTCGCGTTTTTCGTTAGGTTCTACCGGACCGACTTTACTTCCTACCTCGACTACGCCCTGGGGTACAGTAATTTGAGGACGAATTACTGCGGGCTGTTCGCGTTTCCCTGTTGAGTTGGGCAATTTTTAGTTTCGTGGCCTATTTGACGACAACTATAACAAACAATTTGCCGGTCGCTTTTGCAATAGCGAGCAGTGTGTCCTGTCTGGCCGCAATTTACGCAAAACAATTTACTCGGGTCAAAAGGAGGTTTATTCTGGTTGAACGTATTTCGTTCGGTAGCAGAGCTAGTAGCTTTATTTTGACCTGATTTATCAAAACGTTCCAAATTCTGTTCTAGTCTCTGCCGAGTTAAGGGTTTCGAATCGGATGACTTCGAGGATCTCTTTGAATCTGTTGAACTTTTGTTATTTCTAATGAACTTCAATCCGATTTCTGGTTCTGCTTCTTGATCAGTGAAATTATGTTCATCGCTCGCTGTATTGTCTTCGTCTGATTCATCGGACGAATAAGTTTTTCCTTGCATAACTTTTAATTCGGGAACTCTCGCTGAGCGTCTACTACTGTTATTGTTATGCTGTGCGTTAGACCTTTGATACAGGTAGCTTCTCTCGTTAATATAATGAAAGAATTGTGTATAGTTAACGTGACCAAGATTTAAAACTTCACAGGTTAAACGCGGATTGAATTTCGTTAGAATTTGTCTAAGTTGTTCTCTGAACAGCGGAGGGGTCTGCATACGTTCGAAAATAAGTCGCGCTCGACAAGCAAATTCGGCTAACGATTCATTTTTTTCCACTATCAGATCGCGGACTTCATATAACAAGTCAGCGTCGGCTTTTTTAACTACCCAATCGCCGCGGAAAGCTCTGACGAAATCTTTCCATGAACGCCATGATGCTTTGTTTACGAGATACCATGATCTATAAGCACCTTCGAATAATTTTGACAAGCAAGGGACAAATAAATCCTTTTGTATGCTGCTGGATGATAAAAGATCTTTTAAAATCAACAAAAATTGTTCCGGGTCTTTTTCCGTTTTAGGAAAAGATATTTTCCAAGAATTGACAACTTGACCGATTTTTAACGCTGAAGGTCGGTAATCATTGTTGGAATTAGGATAATGACTTTCGTTTCCACTGTAAGATCTGTGTTGCGCTGTTTGTCTGGCTTGCGTACCTGAGCTAGTGGCAGGGTTAACCGGATGACGATATTGATCATCGTCGCTAGAGTCGCTAGATCTCCAGGATAAATTTCCTCTTCTCGTTCTAGGTAATTGATAATCAACTGCCGCGAACTGTGTCGATGATGCTAAATTATTCGAATTAAAGGAATGAGTTGATGCGCGACTGATGCTACGGGCTCGATCATTTAAGCTTGACTGTGTTGCACTTCGCTGGCTTACAGGCGGATTTTGAGAGTCTACCGGTGAATTTAACATTCGTCGATATTGTTGTTCGGTAACAAAAGCTTCTTCGTCGACAATCTGACCATTAGGTAAAGGTCGACCGATTTTAACTCTGATGAAATACGGTATTGTTTGTTCAGGGGGTTGCATAGTATTATTTACTGTATGCAAAGGCTGAATGTTCGCGTTAAAGGGGTTTGATCTTTCTGGTGCATTTAAGCTTGAATGAAAATGTACATGACGTAATTCCCTTTCAACTGAACCGCTTGTAACTACCGATGGATTCGATCTTCGATCCTGTATGTTTTTATTAATATATGCATTCTCAGCTGGTGGCCTATAACCTGAGGAATTCGTAGGACCGTCACTACGAGAATATTGAGTAAATGCACTAGACGATTGATTAGCTTTCTTATTTCGTACGGGGACAGAAGCTTGTTGTTGTTTACTATGACTTTGTCGATCTAAGTCTACCGCTTCGTCGTCTGCTGAATAATCCGTTTCATCTTCATTGGGATGACTGTCTGTGTTTTCATTCGGACCGTTTTCTTCCGATTCTTTGTCTAACATTCGAATGACTAATCCGTTAATTTTATCTAAAAGGGCATTTACCGTGCTTTCGATAACGTACATTCGACTAACAATAGGCTGTACAGCTTGACTAAATAACGGTGATTGAACTAATTGATCGACTGTGAGGGGGGGCGTATTTACATTATTTCTTTGCCCTCTTCCCTCAGGTGATGTTTGTGATAAGTCTACCCCGGGAAGATCTTGGCTAAAATTTCCCTGCATATGTTGACTCATATTTGGGCTTTGGCGACTACCGCTTGGCATATTGCGCTCGCTTTGTTCTAACGCGGTATTTTCGGTTGACAAATCGGCTGAGCTTATTGGGTTTTCCGTTGTATTCACCCTACCTTTCTTTATCTGATTTTGATTTTGCTTCCGTTTAGGTGGTGAATAGGCTACGAACATTATTTGCAGTTTCAGTTCCCTTAAGCTGTATAATCCTTGCCAGTGTCTAATCCGATAAGTGTTTATTAAAATTCTTAAACTAGTTCTTAATAACTACTTGGGGTTTTGAAATAACCGACTTGTGCCGTGTTTATTTCTTCACGCAGTAAGGTTAAATTTTACAGCAATAGGGTTACTCGCTAATTGCCGCTAAACTTGCTTTGATAAATGACCGAAACAAGATTCTAGTCACCTAACAAATTCATTTAAATTTTTAACAATGTGCAATGTGCAAGGTACAAAATAATTTCGTCGGTATGCTGGAGCAAGATCTCGGCGCCGACGAACTATAACAATGGCATTTAATACGATGTACGAAATTAACTTTCGATCAAATCATTCGTTCGTGCCTATCAATAGGCGAGAGCAAGATCTACATCTACTGACAAATCAACGAATTTTTTCATAATTTGATCGTTACTAATTTACAATTTTACAATTTTGACTCTCACGCGCTCTTAGTATGTACGATGTACGATTTTTTCACTAAGCAATTATCAACAGACGGGAGCAAGATCTTCATCTATTGACAATAACTAACTTTGATTCATTTTACCTAATTAACAAATTTTCGAATTGTGACTTTTACAATATTCATTGTGCGTACGATTTTAAATTTATCTCCTACTAGTTCATCGACAGGTCAGAGCAAGATCTGGTCCCGATGACGTGAATTAGCAGACATGTTCTTATACTATATTACAGTGTGACGAAATGAATAGAATAAATAATAGAAAGAAAACATGTAGGATAAATAGACAGAGATATTAAAGAGAGAGAGAAACGATCTCCACGATGACTTTGTTTACGTTTGGGCCTAGCCGTGTGCCTCGGCGTATGTTATTACACTGTTGCTAGGCCGGTCTCAAGTTTCAACACTCTACTATTTAAATTCAGACAAGGATATTTTAACGATTTAATTTATTACTATTTAGTCTAATTTTCCCAAACTTGCCCCACGTTGGGCGCCATTGAGACAGAAACGTTTTCTCCCCTCGTCAATCTCGCCTGATTACCAAATCTAACTAAATAATTTCGACGAAATCGACTGTTTTATTAAACGCTTCCACTCGACGCGGCCTGGGTCAAAGCTGTCGAGGCTCGAAATACTAAATTTTGTTGGGCGCCAGTTAATTATCAAAATTAACGAAAACAAAGTATCGGCTAGGCTCTAGTCGATTGGCAATGGTATTTATATCTATACATAGACTCTACTCACAAGGGAGTTCATTTGGGGACCCAAGGGAGGAGGATCTAAATTTCCAAGAGCAAAGAAAGACAGAGTTGGACAGAATATTCAAGTTTATTACTCACAATTTGTCGATTTAGGCCGTATGGTCACCACACTCAATAATTATTGACAAGACACCAAGTTGTGTATTCAATCGCATAAAATTGACAATTTACTACGAATTATTACTATTTAAACAGAATATAATGCGGTCGCAACACGTGCAAGAACGCGTTGTCAACGGTAGAGCGACGTGAGAATCTATATTACGTTATACGTAGGACGGTACAGGACAGAGTGTTTTACCACGTGTTGCTTGATCCTCGATCAATGCTTTCGCGCTTGCGCATTGACGAATTTCGGGCGTTCGTACGCTGCTGAGTTCGAAGTAGATAAGAGAACGAACGGCGGTAATATTCAAATTGTCTTGTCGACTTCAGGGATATAATAAACTATAAATAACCTTAACTAAAGACCTTGACAGTGACGTTGAGTTTAAAAGAAGAATCTAGTTTTCCTGTCACATATGTAATGCTCGTTGAACTAGCGCTTCACGAGTTATTTCAGATTTTCCCTAGATAAAGCTGTCGCGGTCATGAATTTCACAAGTTTTTTTTTTTTTGGATTCTTTGTTTTTTCTAAAGATTGTATCTCCGAAACGAAACATCGTATCGAAAACTATTATGAGACAAAATTTACGTATTTTAGAGTTAACTTTGGGAAAACATTTATTACGGAATTTTCGCCTCTTTATAACGCCACTAAAATCCACCTTGGAAGTGAAAAATCTGCCTAAGAGACCTTTGGACCCAATTGATTTCCCTGAAAAAAATACATAAAATTCTTAAACAAAAAACGAAAATTTCAAGCCCTTGCAGAATTTGGGTCGGTTTTTTGTTGAGAAGTTGTGGATCATTCAATCTCGCTGAGGTCGGCAGTGAGTGGCAGATCTATAGCATTGATTTCCGCAGTATCGATACTGGCCCAGTTTAGTCAACGGTGTTCGGGACATATAATCTAAGCTCGATGAAAAGATCGACAAGAACTTTAATATTTTATGTAGTCAAATAATGAACAGAACCGAATTTCATCTTTATAAGGGTGTTTCTTTTTTCAAGAATTACAGCCAATATTGTATTTTCAAGTACATATTGTTACAAAGGTCGAAGACACCCTTCATAATTATATTGCAAGGTCTAGAAGTCATCTAAATCAAAGATGTTAACATTTGATAAAAGATAGCGGTTACTAATCACAACCGCATTATTGTACAAAACAGTCTTGTTTTAGCTTAGAGCTATACTAGACGTGTATTTTCTTAAATGCAACCCAATATTTATTTTACCTTATTTCGTTTCCTGTTCAACTTATTTCTCTCGGGAACCCACATTTAATTATGTTAATAATCGCGAGCCCTAATTTCGCAACATTGGTTTCAGAACTGAGGATCTTACCCGAGATCGATAAGTTGAATTTTTGAAATAATTTGAGATAATTCGAGAACATAATGTCCTCCCGACGACGGGCTACAAACTCCCCAAACGACGAACCCGCTGCTTCGACTTCGGGATCAGCTGGTACCCAGCTACCTCCTCCACAAACAGCTCAACTACAGTTCGATATGGTCGAACGCCTCCTCCAATCTTTGGCGGCCTAACAACAGGCCAATTTAGCTGCTCAACGAGAGGAGCGAGCTTTTCAACGCCAAGAGCGAGAAGCCAACCTGACAACGCTACGCGAAGAACGAGAAGCCAATTTACTAGCTCAACGCGAACGGGAAGAACGCGATCTTCAACGCCAGCGAGAACGTGAAGAACGCGAAGCTAAGCGTCAGACCGAACGCGAACGAGCCGATCGAGAAGCGAATCTAGCAGCCCAACAGGCCACCCTTTCCCTTTTTCGCGAAGAACTCCGCCGGCGTTCTGAGGGCCCGGAAATTAATTCACGGACCTCTACACCGAGGAGATCTCCTATAAAACAAATTTCTGAATCTCAAATTCCAAGGTCTGTGCCAGTTTATGGGTAAGAAGAACCTTCCCCTAACATTCGTAGACCTCGGACTGGTGGAGCGGCCGTTTTCACGCCGCACACCCGTACCATCACTCAAACCGACCGCATTGGAAATACAATGCGGGACGATCGAGCAGAAGGTCTAGACTTGACGTGTGGAGATAGACATTCGAGAGATGCGATTCCGAAATCACCACACGCACAAGCTTTAATTAGCAATAAAAATATTGATAACGTACAAGTCGTTTTGTCTCACGCCGAGAGTGGTCGCGAAATTCAAGAACTACCGGTTAGGATCAGGAAAACACCTATTCGTTCGGACTCAGATCCCGAACTTCACAGGGCTCAAAATAACCCTCAAATTAGACAATCCAATAACCTTAAAGTTCCTTTTTATAATGGCTCGACCCCTTAGGCCGAGTATGAATGTCAATTTAATCTTTGTTCCGAATTAAGGGGGTACATACACCTTCAAAATAATTTTTTTCTAAAAATTGCTACACATCATACAAATTGTTTATTGACCCAATTTTTTTACAGGTAATTACTGGTATCTTGACCCAAAGTTTGCTTCTAGTTCTAGATCTCTAAGCATAGGGTTACATAGTTAGAGGTGACTAAAAAAAAAGTGGTTGTCGTAGCGTACAGGTCACATCGGTTATTGAATCTTCATGAAATTTGGAGGGAATATACTAGAATGATGTCATTCCGGGGCAAACCAATAAAATTTGGAGAATTTTATTTTTAAATACAAAAATTTTGATTTTTCCATTTTTTTTTCTCCCAAGTTGAGAAAAAATGTGTGTTGCCTGCTTCGAACAATAGAAGATGTAACTTATTTTGAAATATTATCGGTTTGCCCCGAAATCACATCACTTTAGTATACTCTGTCCAAATTTCATCAAGATTCGACAACCGTAGCAACCTGTATGCTACGACAACCGCCAGAAAATGTGGTTAGCGGGAAATTAATTTTTAAGATTTTGGAAATAATTTAAGACGCTGAATCGATACTGGCTCCGACGATCCTGTGTTTCAAGTCGAGTCTGAACAGATATGCTATGTGAAGATTCGTAGCGAGTTCTGGCTCAATCTGTTCATCGGAGATGTATAGCGGATGTCTGAAAATGAAAAGAAAAATATCTGCGGATAAATTTGGTGAAAATTTTTTAAGAAATAGAAATTCATAAGAGTTTACCTTTGAGACATTAAAGATTTAGAAGCCCGGGCCGAGATTTGTTCAAATATTTGTAGAATTTTTTTGTCTTTTGTCATACTTATATGTTTTACAATATAGTTATCAAATTTATTTACTTATAATATCATGAAAATACTTATCTTTTCACGAACCCAAACCCTGGCTGAGATCAATTTACAATGTTCCTGCTGCGTAAGACCTCTTTAGCCTTCTCCAGTGATTTGAAATTATGTGAATTTTCACGTTTCACACCAAACAAAAATAAAGACACAAATTCCATAGAATTACTATTGAAGCACGTCTGGGTGAAAAACAAACTTCAGTGATGAAATAATTGTTGATTGTTCACACGCAATCATCACAAAAATCGATAAAATAACAGATACCTAACCTCAAAAAACAATTCACTCGCAACGTGGTTATATTGTCAAAAATTATAGACAATTTTTCAAATTAAAAAGCTGAAATTATTTAAAATGATGTTTTCAAAACGCGAAAGCCATTTTTTAATCACTTTAGGTGTCACAATTCACGGAGTTATTATAATGACAATGATGAATTATTTACGAAGTGAGCTGTCAGTTTCGTACAAGATTCCTGTTGCATCGAGTGGAAGAGCGCGCCACGCGGCGTATTTTTTTAACTTGGTTTGATATGTTAATATGGTTGTAACTTTTAAAATCCTCAACAATTTGACGTTAAAATTTTTGTGGAGGTAGATCGAGATATTAGTCTGCGAGAACTAAAATTTGAAAGAATCAATTTTTTTAATGTCAAACTCGGTTGCATGGCTGTAACTTTTCAAATACTCAATATTTTCACACCAAAATTTATCTGAGGGTAGATCGAGTTACTAGCCTTTCGGAACTAAAATAAAAAAAAAATCGATTTTTTCCAATTTCGAAGGTGTATGTACCCCCTTAAACGATTGGAGTCCGATCGCGAAGGCTTCAAATTTAGCTTTGAGTCTGAGAGGTCCGGCTCTCTCGATATTAACGACTCTTCCGGGAGAAGAAATTCGTAATTTTGACAAACTGAGTGAAAGTTTGAGACTCAGATACGGTGGTCACCACCTTAAGAAATTACATTTAACGGAACTCGATAATAGAAAACAAATTAAAGGAGAGAGTCTTGTAACACTCGGTCATGAGATCGAACGAATGGCCAGGTTGGCTTTACCAACCTGCGATGATGAGACAAGAGACCAAATAGCTCAAAATCGCTTTATTAATGCCATTTTTAACGCGGAATTAAAACATGCCGTAAGTTTGGCAGGACCCCCGACTTTAACACCCGTATTCATAGTCGTTCCTTGAGGAATAAGGATTCCTTGTTCCTCATTTCGCGTTTCATAGATCTTCCTTGACCAAACAAGGAACCTTATTTGCCTCCTTATCTCAAGGGAGATCCACAGCTTCCTTGAGGAAGCCTTGTGTACAATGATTGGTTGTTCGTTGTAGCTAGCGCCGCTAGCGGCCTGAGCAAAGCAAGCAACGCTAGCGTGTGAGTGGTGTGTGTTGGTAAACGGACAGTTTAAGCTAAAATAACACGCAATTTGGAGCACGTTATAATGCAGAGTGGAGTCTCTATAAATATACACAGAGTAATGGATAATGAATTTTTGAATTATTCTGACGTCGAATTAGAGGAAGATTATCCACTGGACAGAATTCGATAGGGGCTTGCGAAACGGTATATTCGCGATATGCAAAATCCGATCGAATTTTTTGACGATGTTGCTTTCCGGAAAAGGTACAGATTCAGCAAAGGATCTGTCGTAGATATATTATTACCGTTGGTTAGGGGACGGTTGCAAAAGTTGAATGATCGTGGATTGCCAGTTTCTCCATTGGTACAGCTATTGATAACTCTTCGGTTCTACGCAACAAGTAGCTTTCAGGTTTGTACATTTTTTTCTAAACCCATGATATGTTAGGATGCATAATTCATTTCAATTTTATTTGTGAACGGTATAAATTGCAGATTGTTAATGGAGACTTGCGAGGATACAGTCAAGGAACGGATCCAGAATTGTCTCCAGAGTTTCCAAAATATTGGCATCGTCCTTAAGGTGCCACAGAAGTTGCATGTCCTATATATATTTTGTGACGTCAGAAGCGGTAAATTTTCGTCGACAAATTGAGCCTAAACGGTGCGACGGATTTCACGGGAATGATTTTTGTATAGAAGCTAAAATTAAAGTGTAGGCCGCTTGCTTAGTGATTTTCAATGTATATTAGCCATTAATATCTATTACGAATAAACGGAAATTATATTACATTTATACACATCCGACATGGCGGCATTAGAATCCCTGCAATTACCGACTTTACGTATTTTCACCGCATCTGGGATATGAGAACATTTATCGCTCAGCACAGGGAGCAAGCGGCCTGTAGAAATACACACACTTGTCGTTAAAACTCATTTCACCCGCCTGCATTCCGTATATATGGCTGCATTTGTCGACGAAATTTTCAGGTGACACGATGCAGAACACGACGCAGGAGAATTCTGTTATTTAATTTACCATTCAGTAGCTATGAACGCTGTGGTCGAGTAAAGCGGTAATACAGACTCATCCTACATTTCGCGCATCTACTCCTAAGGTAACAATTTGCAGTACCGAAGAAACAGCCTTTCTCTTGTCTTTCAACGAATGCATGAATCCCCGTTATGTGTGTATAATTCATTAAAAACTTTTAAACTTGTGTACGTTACTGTCTTCATTTTTATATGACGGGGTATACGTACAAATAAATATCTAAATGAATTGAATATACAACTAATTTACTTTTATTTTTTTATTTTTATTACTTCAAAAATATTTATTTTTTAATAATTTGATAATATTTTTTATTTTTTCATAATTTGTAAATATTTTTTAATTTCTAATAATTTGTAAATATTTTTTAATTTTTAATAATTTTACAATATATTTTAATTTTTTACGAAATTCATTTGTAAAAATTGAAGGTTGGGCCTTGCTGTGATCTACCCCTCCAATTGTTCCGTCCACGGCCACGACGGTGCCTGCCCCGGCGGCTACCTGCCCCTCGAGTGCCGCTAGCCGCAGCGACTGGCAGCATTCTGCGCAATATGGCTGCGATCCGTTCCTATAGACAACCGAATTGTTATAATGAATACCATCCACAGAAAAATCGTGTAAACCTTTCTTTCACATAAGAAATATATATTTACGAACCTCGAGGGGCGGGCTGTCTTGCCGAGAGGCAGCACTGGCCGCGGACGGAGACGGAGACGGCGCTTGCGAATTATACTCTGGTTGCGTTGTCGTCATCCTCCCCGGCCCATACGGCGCCGCGAAATGAGTCTACGCAAATAAAGAGCATAAATAAATTCGTAAATTTTCAAAAAATTAAATTTTATTTTTTGCTTACCGGAGTTGGAATTATCGGTAAAGATTCCCTCCACCCTTGCCACCCTTGCCACTGCGGTTGCCACTGTGCATGGTAATTAGGTTGAATGCCCCCCATCATTCCCGGATGCATCACATTCTGATACATCGCGGGTCTGAATGAACCACCACCTACGTCCTGTTCCGTTTGTGGAGGTACTCCTGTAGGTGGTGGTTGGGAGGCATTCACCTGAACGCCCGAAGCATCCTGTTCATTATTGTTTGCTGAAAAATAAATTATCAAATGAATTACACATGTCGCATTTATAAATTAATGATTAATGAATTACTTACGGTTCATCGTTGTCCGCAATCTGTGAACGACTGACGCTCAGCATATTTTCGTGGCATCATCGCTTGCATGCGGTATCACCGCGGCAGTGCCCATTGTTTATCACTTTTTTCGGTAACATGCACCTCACGAGGTTGTCGAAATCAACGCGATTGAATGCAGTTTCGATTTCTAATGCGCAACATAGTTATACAGGGTGAATTCCTAACGTCCGTCCGCCAAGTGTCGTGTTGAGTTGGCCTAGAGTCGAAATCGGCAATTGTTTTAGTCGAGTCTTTGATTTGCTGTCTAATATGAGACAATTGCGGATTTCGACTATCGGCCACCTCAACACGACTCCTGGAGAACGGATGTCAGGAACTCACCCTGTATCTGCATGCCTCAGAATAACTTTATAATCGCTTTTCGGATTTTGCGATAAAATTTGTGTGCATAGACGATTTCGCGCGGTATCGCCGCGGCTAGGACCATTGTTTGTCTCTTTTTCAGTTACCATACACGTATCGCTGCGGGCTAAATCAACGCAAGTAAATGTAGATTTGATTTCTAACCCACAAAATCGTTATATCTGCATCCATCAGAATAACTTTATATTTGCTTTTCTGTTAGCGATAAAATTTGTGCGAATAGCCGCGTATGTTTGTCACGTGCCAACACCGGTAGTTTAGTGAGTGTAAAAATGTCTCGATCGTACTGTAAAAGTAGAAGGGATGACACGAAAAAACAGCTGCATTTATCGGCAAGAAGAACGAGTCGTACATTGAAAGGGTAAGTGTTCCCTATCGCTACATTATTTTTCATTTAAGCAATCATATAATACAATATCAATAATTCAACGTAGAATGGAATAGAATATAGCTCTAAACATTTGAAATTCGTTGTAAATCGATACACATATTTCCATCCACCTCTCGGATATTTTTAATAATTAGTCATTTAAATATTAAAAATTTTCTCGTATTATAGACGACGAAATCGACATAAGACTGTGCAAGTTGCCGCGACCACAGTGGCAACAAACTTGACTGCCACGGTCGTTGGTAAACAACACGAGCATCGTCTTGAAGATGCGAGTCAGCCTGAAGCTGGCTTCAGTCGCTGTCAACCTGGAGAATATGGACATACATCCCAAAGCTACACATCTACCTCAGAATTATTACAGATATCGCAATCGGAAGATGACAGCGATGAAGAAGTGATTGATGAGGAAATCACTTTCGAAATTGAAATCCATGAAAATGATGGTCGCATCGATGAGAGTTCAATTTCTCAGCTACACAGTAATATTATTGATAGCTATGCTGAAAGTCTTGAATCGACATCCACGAAGTCCTTAGATGAACACGACGTAGCACACAGTGAACACGTGTGTAGATCTGTCCGTAATCCCGAACCGGATCTCGTGCATGAACAAGACAGTGAAGAACAGCCAACACACAACGAACACGACGCGGACAGTATTGAAGAGGCGAATATCGAAGGCCGTCGCATCGTGAATGTGCAGCACCTGTTCTCAGAATTCTTTAATAAATTCGGAAATCACGGACCTCGCTTTGATTGTCCGATGGCAGCTCTGAAAATCGTAGGGTCGCGTGAAAAAGGATTGCGTACGCAAATCTTTTTTCAGTGCCAAATGTGCCTGTACAAAGACAGCATATGGACTGAACCGTCGGATCTCGAATCCATGGATATCCACCGCAGCGCAGTGGCCGGGTGCATCACCAGCGGAATTGGGTATTCTCAGATGGAACAACTCTTCGCAGCGATTGACGTGCCAAACATTTCTGAAAACACGTATCGCAAGTACGAAGATGAGATGACCAGAGAGTTCATGAGTACCGCCTCAAAAGAGATGAAAGCTGCTGGTAAACTTGAGAGAGAATTAGCTATCAAGCGCGGTGATATTGTCGATGGCATTCCACATATCCCCGTTGTAGCGGATGGAAGCTGGATGAAGCGATCGTACCGAACCGGGAAGTACGATTCTCTGTCTGGTGTCGGTGCGATCGTCGGTTACCACACGCAGAAGATACTCTTCATCGGAGTACGGAACAAATTTTGCGCGACATGCGAACGGGCGGCACGCACGGAGACAGAAGCTTCCGAGCATTTTTGTTATAAAAATTGGGAGCGAAACCGCAGTTCAACCAGCATGGAAAGTGACGCTATCGTCGACGGATTTAAGCGTAGCATCGATGAGCACGGACTTATGTATTCCACCTTAATCGCAGATGGAGACAGTAGCGTATACAAGAAGATATTGGACAGCAATCCGTACCCAAATATGCCTGTCAAAAAGGTAGAATGTACCAATCATTTGTTGCGTAATCTTGCGACGAAAATCAAAGAGGTAGCAAAAGGAAAAGGTCGCATTGGAAAATTACGCCAAGTGATCGAAGGCAGCGTTCTCAAGCTGCGAACTGCCGTGACGAAGGCCGTGGAATTCAGGTCAAAGGAAGAAGGCCCCACAAGTTTGAAAGCCCGCAAGCTTGCGGGTGATATTTTGAACGCGACGAGCCACGTATTTGGCGAGCACAAGAAATGCGCTGAAATCGGTTACTTTTGTGACGGTTCATCGAAGGAAGGAGAAGAAAATATTGTACCCACATTGAAGGCTCTTGGTCTATATGATAAAATAAACGAAGCCTTTGAGAGTCTAAGTTGTTACTCTGACAGCCTGATACTAGGCGTCAATAGCAACAGCGTCGAAAGATACAATTCCATCATTGCAAAATATATTGGTGGAAAACGTATCAATTACGGATCCAGGGGTTCATATACCGGAAGATGCTCCGCAGCCGTTATACAATTCAATACGAATAAATCACTGAGCGTATTGAGTGAAAACATCGGCAAGGAACCAACAAGGATGTTGATGAAAATGGAGGATCGACATATAAATAGAAACGATAATAAAACAGCAAGCAGAACCAAATCTATCGAAAAGCGGAAGAATCATGGAAATAACAACCCGACAGATCAGAGAAGCAAAGTCCGACGTACAAACACTGCAACCGCAGACTACGGAAGTAATTCACAACGACCAGATTTATCGGAGGATGAATTTGAGAAACAATTGCAGTATCATCACGATAGACTGCTTGAGTGGCAAGCTGACCGCATAGAAATCGAGCGTACTACGAGGCAACAATGCAAGAGCGAGCGTTGGATGTCGATACGCAAGAAAATTCTGACCGCATCGAATTTCGGACGCGTGTGTCACATGCGTGCTGACACATCGTGTGAAAATACGGTTAAATCGTTGCTATATCCCACACCGTTGCGGCTTCCGGCTATCGAACACGGTCAACAGTGCGAAGAAAAAGCGCGACGAGAATTACAAATCGATCGCAATATTATAATAACAGAGTGTGGATTATTTATCGACGAGGAGCTACCGTACATCGGCGCCTCGCCAGACGGTTTGATCGACGACGATGGGATTGTTGAAATAAAATGCCCATTTTCAGTGATAAATTTCACGCCGGAGGAGGCAATCACTCAGAAGAGGGGAAACATGCATCGTATCTTTGACAGCCGAGGCGACAAAATGAACGAGAACCACGAATATCATTATCAAGTGCAAGGTCAGCTGCACGTGACCCGCAGGAAGTACTGCATATTTGCTGTTTGGACACCACGAGGTATGAAGAGTATCGTCGTACAAAGAAACGATGAGTTTTGGTCTAATAAAATTGAACCATACTTGACGAGATTCTATAAATACTGTATGATACCCGAAATAGTTGATAGCCGTTATTTAAGAAATATGGATATTAGGGACCCACAGTATATTTTAGACGCTCGTCAAGATAAACAAAGTAAAATCTCTGAAAAAATTAATAAAATACCTTAGTAAAAACTTTTACTATCGTATAGGCCTTGCATCGTGATCGCGATTATAACACATACCGTATGGATCACTTCGCGCGTGAGCTTCTCTTAGTGCGTGCTATGGATCATATAATATTGGCGTAGCGATACAGTAGCAGTATACTAAAAACATATAATATCTCCGTAATTCATTAAAAAAAAAAAAACAATTGTTCGTTAGTGGCGCAATTAGAATAAATGTACAAGCCATAATTACTCACGGTTGTCCGTTATCTCAGTCGAGAGCTCGGGTTACAACGTTCTGGCGGGCAGTAGTATGACAGGTGAAAACATTCAACGACGAATCTCCCGTGATGTAAATTGTCTTGTACATTTATTGTTTTGCAAGTAATTTTTGTGATCCACAATCGCACTAAGGAAGCGTAGTCAATAATAATTATCAAGTACGCCAAATAAATTTGGTAAATTTAACGTAAATTGAAATATTAATAATGCTATAGCACGTTTGTTTGCGATAGAAACATGTATATGAGACATGTTTAGTTTTGACACGCATGCTGTAGAACGTATAAGTTAGTAACTTCAGTAGCTATGCATGACATGTATTTAGTTTTGAAATATCGAAGGTAAACATTACGTAGTTAGTTATGAAATATATAAGATCAACATTATGTAGTTAGTTGTGAAATATTTAAGGTGTAAATTAATTCATGAATTTAATTACAAAGCCATCATACATTCCTGTGAGTATGCCACGATACGTAACAAGTGTTCCAGGACATTATTACAATATTATTGATGGCATAATATAGATATATTTAAAAATTGTAAACTGCCTTATGGTAACGTTTAAGGATCCTGTCATACGACTGCCAGTCAGAACGACACCCGCTTTCGATTGGGATAACGCACTACGGAGATTCGGATTACTGTCAAACCTCGGCTTTTAGACGGTAATCATAAATAGAAATATATGTGTAGCACGCGAAAGATATGCAAGGCCTACGAAATGATTATGAGACGTGTCCAGAAGTATTGCCTAATAATTGTATATGTGTTTAAATGTTTTCAGGTGTTTACCATTATTTGTGGTTTAACTTTTCAGGCTTTCAACATTAGGGGCTATTCATATATTATATACGTGTTTGGGGGTTTAGGTCGTAAAGTCAATGAATTTAACATATAACTTTTAATTTTGGAGTGGATACGAGTTCGACGTATTTCATCTATCATCAAAGTAGATATTTAGCCAAGCAGGATTATCTAGAAATGAGAGAAGAGCTTGCACTGATCGATGAAATGGATAACAAGTCGCGGATGTATGCTGAGAAATGCCGTGTGCCAGAGGCTACCCGAATTAATCGTAACGTTACAAGTGTGTAATATAGACGAGTATAGTTTACATGAAAGTTATCGAGAATCATTTAACAATTGTATAATCATTTACAGAACCGCGTATATGTGAGATGGCAAACTATCTGCGGAATCGAAAACTTAACGAAGGATATACAGTATTCATGACGAAATGATTTTCAAACACAACCCTGGACTTCGTGGTTACCTTCACCGATACTCAAAATATATGTAATTGATCATTTATCTGTATGTAACCAGATCATTGCATGGATTTTGTTTGGTAAAATGCCATATTGTTAATAAATTACTGTTTCGTAAACTATTGAAATATTAAATTCAAAGAAATAAAAAAGCAAATGTAAATTACATAGAGTAAAACGTATTTAACAAATCGATGTCAATAACCAATTTATGTGTATATATGCATGGGTGAAATAAATCAAATGTTCAAAGATTAAGATACGTATTTGTTTTTAATAACTTTAAAATGCGAAAAAAATGTTTAGCCAGTTTCTTATATTGTGATATTAAATATTACATATATATTTGAGAATATTTGAAAATGTTGCTTTGTAGAATTTTTTGAAAGGTATCTTCAAATCTTTAGTGCTGTGTGGGGACTCATTGGGTTGCTTCTTGAACGTGATTGTTTGGTAAAATATCGCTTGTAACACGGAATTATATTCTACACGTTATTCAATTATATAAAAAAAATCATTTAGAAACACCATTACGTAGTATTACATACATATGTATATTGACGTCGTTATGCATTCTACGATCTGATGCGATATTTCCAAACGTATCACATTATCATTTTAAAAAAAAAATCGAGTCGGTAACATTGTTAAGTTATCAATTGATATCCGTACGTTTGGCCGGCCAAGTTTTGTACCGATTAGCGCTACACTACTTCCAGGTAGGTGGTAGCACTTCCGATCGGTTTGAAACTCGGCTCAATGACGTCACAAAATATATATAGGACATGCAACTTCTGTGGCACCTTAAGTGAACACATCAATTTCAGTAATGATCGCGTACGTTCGAACAATAAAAACAAATTTTATGCGGTGGGAAACTTTCCATCTGTAATAGGGTGTATTGATTGCACCCATATACGGATTGTGAATCCTGGAGGCGATAACGGAGAGGTTTTCCGAAATCGAAAAGGGTGGTTCTCTCTAAATGTTCAGGTATGTTTTTTTACAAGTTTATATTGCATGATATATTTACTATATTGAAAACCTTGATAATAAGTAAATAACGAATCATTTTTATAGGTTGTATCTGGGCCCAGCCGAGAAATTCTGGATATAGTCGTGAGGCATCCCGGTTCAACTCACGATGCTGTAATATTTGACCGGAGTGGTCTCCGAGCACGTTTCGCGCTAGGACATTTGGAAGGAATTCTACTTGGTGACAGTGGATATGCTTGTCGCAGCTATTTATTGACGCCTGTTTTGACGCCTGAGATAGCTGCTGAAGTCAGATATAATAACGCACATAAAAAAACACGCGTTATCGTCGAACAACTTTTTGGGATTTGGAAACGTCGATTTCCATGTCTGCATTATGGCCTACGTACAAAATTAAGTACAACTGTAGCAATTATTCGTGCTACCGCAGTATTGCATAATCTCTGCATCCGACATAATTTGCAAGAGGCGTTTGTAGAAGAGTTGAACGAGAATATGTTCGAAGACATCGTGAACCCTGAACAAGTTGGAATTGGACTTGCACACAGAACAGCCTTTATTGTGAGACATTTCTCGTAAATAAATCACAGGCACAAAGTATCCGGTCATTGAGAGATAGTGTGACACCATGGGTTTTGACATTACTGCGAGTTTCATCCGGCGATTTGAATAAATAAAAGCGTGCAATTAGAAACTGGCACATTGCCCCTCATTCATCCAGATTGTTTTTTTTTCATCGAGTATACTACAGATTATAAATCTAAAGAATCGAAAAGTTACAAAGG
The DNA here is from genome assembly GCA_963966615.1 of Tenthredo amoena. Lineage (NCBI taxonomy): Eukaryota > Metazoa > Arthropoda > Insecta > Hymenoptera > Tenthredinidae > Tenthredo > Tenthredo amoena. The sequence continues at coordinate 10,150,068 of OZ016490.1, forward strand.
TGCCTCTATGACAAAGTTTTTTCCCAGTTCTGGCTTCCTCATAGAGGAAGCTTTGCAACTTCTTGATTCTTAAGATTTATAATCTGTAGTGTACTCGATAAAAAAAAAAACAATTTTTAATTTTTTGAAATATTTTAAAATTCACAAATTCTTAACCCCTTAAGGGTTATTCATAATTGTACAGTTATGGTATATACAGTATGTGTGTATATATAATAAAGTAAAAATAAATATATATAATAAAGAGTAAGTTTTAATTTGAAAATGTTTTTTTTTTATACAAAATTGTAACAATTCTGACTGAGGGATGTTTTACGGAATAATGAAATATTTTTCAAGGTACACGTTCGATAGGTTTTGTAAATCTTATTATCATATGTTAAACTTTCATTACATGAGTCTAACTGCCTCTTCTTCTTTTAAAAGTTTTAATAAAACGATTTTTTCTTCCGCTTTGGCAATGTCCATTTTTCTTTTATGAAGCTCTCGTTGCTGCTTAATTGCTTCTCGGATTTTAATTAAGCGCAATTCTTTTTCGTCACGAATATCCTGAAAAACCATTGAACGGTAATTTATTAATGTTGTTGATGACGATTATAGTTGTTATATTTCATACAACGTTGGCAATAGTTTATTTATTTTATTGCTGCAAGAGGTATCACGCATGAAATAATGTTCATCGAATAATATACGTAGTTTTGTGAAAATGGATAAATTATTCTGATTTATCTTTGTAACTTACAAGAGCAACAATTTATTGATACAATATTCTCTTTACCAGTAACAAAAGTGATGTGATAAAAACTTGTGTACAATTCTTCATGCTATTATGTGTATATACTCTTTGTTATATCTGTCATGAAGTACCTCTATGTTGTCGTTGCTTGAAGAAGTTCGTTTTTTCTTTGCGGACAGGTGCTGAGGTGAAGAACTTTTCACAAGATCCTGCATCGCATCTTCCTCATTATAATTTGTATCTTCCTCGGTTTCAATTATTTTTCGTTTAAACGATGAACAACTGGGTTCTATATCATCTAAAAATGATAGATAACTCGTTGTTAGAATGTCTAAAAATCATAGGGTTGTATGTGTAGATCGTACTTACATTGTCTCTCAAATGCTGCCGTGCTATCGAATGGGCAATCAATTTCAATGTCCACATTTGCACTCGTTGCATCTATAAAATCCATTACTGGATCTTGTTGCTGTACCAGTGCAGGACCTCCACCAGTCATGAGCCGTTCGTGTTTTTGTACAGTTGTTAATTTGCGTTTCCTGAAAGAAACGAGGAAAGGTACTATAATTATTTAAAAAATGTGGGAGAAAATTTCTTCGAAACAACAATTCGGGATAAAATTTAGCCATTTTAAATAAAATTCTTATGTACTCAAATGAATGGTTGAACAAGCAGCGCTCGCAGTAAATTTTAACACAGAGGTATACACTAACTAATATGATTATTTATCAACGTGATAATTATTACGTACCTCTGCTTCAGATTGTCCCAACATTTTTTTAATTGTTTGCTGGAACGAGGTGTACAACCTTCGCTTATGTATTTTAAGGTTATACGTTCCCATGCATCCGCCTTTTGCCTTAAATCTGTGGCACCCGTTTTTTTATTTTCGATGGCTTTTTTTTCGGAAACTAGTTGAGCCAAAAGTAATTTTTCTCGTTCTGTATAATGAATCGATTTGTTTTCCATGTTCCGCAAAGAATATCGTATTATATTTAATTGTTGTTCACTGTTTTTTTGTTGTGTGAATCGCTGACCCGCGGAGATCCGTATAACTACGGTGGTGCGATCTGCGATATTGCCACCGCAAATTAGTAAAAATTCCTAGAATGTTCGCTCCTTCTGGAAGGGAGCTCTGAGTTTTGTCTATGAAACAAGGCGGCCTCGGAAATGCAAGGAGGCCTTCGTTGAGGCTTCCTCCGTCCTTGGTATAAGGACGGACTATGAATACGGGTGTAAGAGAGGCTATAAGGAGGGCTTTAGAAATAGAAGCTCTCAATAAACAATATTTAGCTTCCGGAAAGATTAGACGAGTTCGGACTAACGAATCTTCTCCTGAAAAAAAGAAGAATAACAATTCGAAAAAGACCACTCCCTGACAGCGTCGTGACCAAAATAAGAGTTCTCCAAAGACCAAAGACGACACAGAATCCCCAAGGTTCTGTCGTTATTGTAAAAAGGACGGGCATAGCATAGAATATTGCTTTATACTTTGCAATGGTGCACTTTTACGAGAAGGGTTTACCCGGGAACCGCGCACTTCGGCGTCAACGTTTATTTAATATAAACTAATAAGAAAACTGATAGTTGGGCGCCAGACGTTTTCACGTCACTCGAAAGACTAAAATATAGAGTTTGACGGCGGAAATTGCCAGATAGCTCAGAATACAATATTAACTAAACGGTAGAGGGGCAGGATGCCAATTAATAGTCAATACAAGTAATTATAGTATATTCGACTGATTTATTCAGTAATAATGAATCGATACGGGAAAACTAATGCACAATTTACAAAATTATGTTCTGTGATTCAGACAAAATTCGGGAATTTATGGGAACGGACTAACAATCAAATATCCAAAATAAATGACGTAATATAACAAAATATAAGAAAAATTCGCAGCACTCGTTTCGATACAAAATTAATCGAATTACACGGGACTTAAAGAAGAAAATATGAAAAATACATCAACCAAATGATTATTAACTACGAAACTAAAAACTAAATAACAATGCTTGCTTCTACGCTCGTTAGCTCCAGGAAATAGTCGTTACAGGTCGTTTGTGATTGAGAATAATAAAATAAGAGGGAAAGACAGAGAAAGAGTAGAAAATCTAATAGAATCTCTACCGCATGCTGAAGCATAGAGAGAAAAAGCCACAAATAGTTACTAAGCACGAGTCGACTCGAGAATCCGTTTTCAACAATACTAAATATAATAAAATATAACCGGGACGAAGTCTGAGGATTTAACGAACCATAATCGTGGCCTACGCCACACCAAATATAACCTACTGAATAACTAAACGGGATTCATGAGCGACCTCGTGGTCTCACAGAAAATAGGTCTTACCTTATCAGCGATAAGTCGGCTTCAAACACAACAAAACGGGAATAATAACGATAATAATAGACCATACTTTAACTTTAACAAAATAACAATATCTTTAACCAAAATCTTTAACACACACTTTAACGGTAACGGGAACTCGGGATCAGATGGTCTAGACGTGAGGACGAACAAGCGTAGAAGTAGGCCGAGTCCTGCGTTACCCCACACTTTGTAGGGGCGGGATCCCCTAGCTGCTATCCGATTTGAATCGTCGTACTTAGATTTTTCGTCAAAACCTTAGTCGTCAGACTCAGCAGTTAGCCGGCCTCTAGTCGTAGGTGTTTGTCCAAGTACTAATCCAATATGGCGGTACGGCGGGATGTTTTGAAGATGGTATAGCGGGACTCATACGGGATTTCGTTCTCTGTGTCTTCCTTTCCAACTTCGCTTCTCGTCGCGGGACTCCTCGGGATTATCGTCGGGACGAAGTGCACCCTGCCTGCGTTTTAACAAGAAAAACGGACCAGACAGAGGATCTGGCGCAAGTTCTGATGCCCCAATAACCGGATCTGCATCCAGAATTCCCCATGGACGATGTGGAAGGCTTACAGACAGGCCTGCCTAACATGGTTGCAGTTCTTCTACCGGGACTTTTCGGGAGTAACGCCGGTAGCGGGACGATACCGGGAAAGCCGATGACAAGGTCTAGCTCGACTCCAGGTCGATAAGTCATTGGCAACGGGGAGCTTTGGTGGGTTACTTGGAGTTTCGCCCTGCTCTATTCAACCATTGCCTAGACGTCCAGAATTGGTTGACGGGAAGTGGTTCAGCACCAGGCTGATCAGTCGGCGGGAACGGGAGGGTTTGACTCCGAGAGTCATCCTTATTCGACCGTTCCTGCGCCATCCACGACCGGGAGTTGGGAAAAAAAGACGTGCTGACTGGAAGCTATAGTTCGGGAAGGACCTCGATTTCAGGCGTCGGATGTAGTCCCTCGACGTCCTGGCGTTGTCCTCCCAAGCTCCGCTATTATAGACTCGATATAAAGCAAAGGGAGTTACATAACAAATCAAACTATTATCATACTAATAGCCATACTATCGATTAAAATAATAATCTAATTAATAATCATAATAATAAAGAAGCTACATTACGACCTGTGCATACTTCTCTGGAGCTGTCCGTCCTCACGTCATCTGCCACTCGCGCGGTATTGTGACGATTGCAAAATGCAACGTCACAATATGTATCATTCAAAACTTATTTGTTTATAAAAATAGTTCATTAATTTATTACTTGAAAATGATGTTGCATTACTTATGCATCCGTCAATAGGACCTTGAAAGAGTGGTCTGTCGCCAGAGGATAAAGAGGTACATGGAACAAGCATGTTTGACGTCTCCGAGAAATCAGCCTGTAAATAATTTTTAATATTAAAAATTGTAAATAATATATATGTCGGGGAGACAGCCCTACGCGGCCTAGGAGCGTTCATAATCCCTCTCGCAGGGAGCTTGCTCGATTACACGTAGTCTTAATCACTTATAATTCACAACACGAACAACGATCTTAGCCCACTAAAACTATGTCTACCGTGAGAATCAGGTGAAACCGAATGGTCCATCCGCCCAGGCGGCGAATATTTGGCATTTTCATGGGGATAGCCACTCGTTGCACTGAATATCCCTAGGGTGATTTTGGCGCGCGGTCGATGAAACTCGGCAGATCGACCGCGCGCCAGGATCACCCTAGGGATTTTTCAGCGCAACGAGTGGTTAGCCCGCTAAAAATACCAAATATTCACCGTCTGGGCGGATGGACCATTCGGTTTCACCTGATTCTCACGGTATATCTAGTACTATAACAATATGCTATCGCGTATAGGAAGACGCGACAACGTATCCACCCTGCCTCTAGATTTCTCAATATCACTCTTAAATTTCTGTACCAACCACTGGCTCGGTTCAAATGCAACTGACTCATGAAATCAGCATCTTCTAGGGCTGCAGTGGCTACGTTCGACAAAGACTCTGGTTCCCAAAGTCTTCATCTCACGCCCTCCCTCTACGCCACTCATCAGGCTAAGGGTCTATAACTAATCTCAATATTAACAAATATACCTAGACGTAAACTTAAACTAACTTATTATTAACCGTCGGTCGATATCTAGACTAAACTAAATTATAAAAGCTGCCCAAATGCAGCGTCCAGCATATTGCACGTCGAAATATATATAATGTAACTTTTTTGTTGTTGCGTACGCGTACTGAAGGTGTCGCGCACGGCAAGTTATTGCGAGTGTCTTTACTCTAGAATTAATCTAGGGCTCCTGGGAAAAGATAAGCTGTTTGTTAGTACCCTAATACGGACTAGGGAAGAGTCTAGCTCTTCGTAGCCGCCTCCCTCAGACCTGGATGCTGCAAGCAGCACCGAGGCTGTATAAGACTTGGATTTCAACGCGCGTACCGAGACAGTATTTCGACTTGGGTGCACCAGGTACACCGAAGCGAATATCTGATCTAGGAAGTGCAGTCGTCCCCGAAGCTTTATATTAGCTAATGATGGAATTTATGTTAGTAGGTAGAGTTCAATCTTGGAAAAACAGGTCCAAATGATAAGGAAACCGTCTCTATTGAACATAGAATTCAATTCAACATTTTAATATTATTGACTTATCGGAAAGTTATTTTTTTTTGTCAATTTTTGATTTTTAATGTACTTTTCGAAAAAAAATAGAAACAAAATATTCAGACCTATCTTTGTTACGTTCCCCATACCTCTCACTCCCAATACTTGATACACAACGTCCTGCATGCATCCTATCCCATGACCCTTAAAATCAACGGAAGTCTCAACCTCACGATTCGAACAATCATCATCCCTACCTAAGTACCTATAAACTGCAAACCTTGCATTAAACACACTCACACCCAAGAGACAAAGAAGTTGCTCTCCGACTGACACCATGCTCATCATTAGCAAGACACTCTTCAATTAGCCATCGAGCAATCAAGACCTCAACTAACTCTCGAACAATCAACTCTCAAACACCCAATTCCTAAACCGATATCTAAATAGTTAACACCTAAATACCCAACTCTAGAAATTTATACTTAACGCATATATGTCTTCAACCATCAATATAACTACGTATCAATAAATAATTCTGGTAGTAACCATATCAACGAGCACATATTATTCATTACAACCATCCGCACGTAATCCGGTTACCCTCAGGTGTGAAAACGAGGCACGAACTCGACGACCTCAACAGAACTCACAACATCTACAACCATTATCATAACATCTTCAACGGTTTTTTTTTTTTCAGATTTTTGGAAAAAACTAAAATTTCTCGATGATAACCATTTTGAATTTTTTTTTTCCTTTACCTTGGAAAAAACTTTGACATTTTCTGCAAATTCCCTGAAATTTGCAGAGTGGTGTGTTATGATTATGGTTGTAGATGTTGTGAGTCTGTTGAGGTCGTTGAGTTCGTACCTCGTTTTTACACCTGAGGGTAACCGGATTAGGTGCGGATGGTTGAAGTGAATAATATGTACTCGTTGATATGATTACAATTAGAATTATTTATTGATACGTATATTGATGGTTGAAGACATGTATGCGTTAACTATAATTTTCTAAAGTTAGGTATTACCTGTTTAGATATGTGATTTGAATGTTTGAGAGTTGATTCTTCGAGAGTTAATTGAGGTGCTGATTGCTCGATGGCTAATTGGAGAGTGTCTTGCTAATGATGAGTACGGTGTCAGTCCGAGAGCAAGTTCTTTGTCTCTTGGGCGTGAGTGTGTTAAATGCAAGGTTGGCAGTTTATAGGTATTTAGGTAGGGATGATGGTTCTTCGAATCGTGAGGTTAAGACTTCCTTTGATGAGGGGCATGGGATAGGATGCATGTAGGATGTTGTGTATCAAGTATTGAGAGTGAGAGGTATGGGAAACGTAACAATGCCAAACGTAAATTTGCAGCAGCAGCTTGTTTGCGCTCTCAAATTGCAGAAACCGAATTCGTGCGTAATTTGATTAGACACTTTGATGAACACGTTGTTGAGGCCGAAAGATGTAGAAATATAAGTGACATAAATTCTTTACTATGCTTTCTCGACGAAATGCAATCAGGTGGCAGATCAAATGCTTTGCGAAATTCTTTTCAACAGTCGTACATAAGTAAACAAGGTCCATCGGCAAATCGCATAGTGGACGAACGAAATAAACATGTTCCATGGCGCTCTAGCACGCCGAGAAAAACAACATTCAGAAACTATGTAGATAAGCCGGATATACAAAAACTTAGTCGACGGTCTGGGCAAAGCGAGCATATCCAAAACAAACTCGAAAATTGGACAAGTTCTAGGATCCAAACAATTAGCGAGGATACTATCAACGAAACACAAATAGAACCAATTACAGAAATAGCCAGTCCAAAAAACTAGATGGCGCTGTGCTAGCTTTGCCTGAGGCAATGCCGACACAGCGGGATCTAATGATTTGCACGGCTAGAATCAAAAGTTGCAAAGAAAGCAATAGTTTGTTTGAAGACCCAACAGAATATTTTCTAAAAGAAGAGGAAGCTTGCGAACAAGGAAACAAGCAATGCCCAGAAATCTACCTATTTATTGAAGATATAGAGGTAAAAGCGTTGATAGATCCGGGAAGCCAGGTCACATGCATCTCACAAGACTGGTACAATAGAGATAAAAAACATTCATCAAATTGCGAGAGGCTACCCTTAGTAAATTTTCAAGTAATAGGAGTGACAGGGGGCAGACCGACAAAAATCAAAGAGCAAATATTGGCAAAGGTTAGGGTAAATCGATCAGTGGACCTAATTAATTTCCTTATAGTAGGTGGCTTCAAACAGGATGCAATAATAGGCATCGATATTCTCCACCGAAGAAGGCCGATCTAGATTTACGCACAGACAAACTCACTATTGAGACTACACTGGGATATGAGCAAGTTTTATTGTATACGTCCGTAGAAAAAGGGAAACTCAATGTATCTAAAATCGCGACACAACAAAATCAGGTCGAAGACAATAAGAACAATAGCTTGACCAATGATGAAGTTGAAATAAAAGTGGCGGAATGTCAGGTACTCAGTCCAAATGAAATAAACGAATTCACCAACTTATTAAAGGAATATAATGACGTTTTTTACAAACTACCTGGTCGAGTCACTATTTACGAACACGAAATTAAAATTTATGAGGATACACGGTTTGTAAGGAGATCATATCTGATCCTCATTGTCCACAGAGAAAAAGTAAATATCGAATTAGGAAGAAGGTCAAATCTTGGAATCATAGAAAGATCATTTAGCGAATACATAAATCCATTAGTAGCTGTTGCTAAGAAATCAGGAGAAATCATATTGGTATTAGATGCAAGATTCATTAATAAACTCATAGTCCCTGGCCATGACTGCGCACAATCAACTGAGGTCCTGTTTCAGAGATGTAAGAACAACTCTTATATGTCTAGCCTCGACCTGACCGCGAGTTTTTGGCAAGTACCACTCCATCCTGATTCACGAAAATACACTGCATTGAGGGTAAAACTTATCATTTCACAGTGACACCATACGGTTTGAACACGAGCCTAGCCAGCTTAGTAAGAACATTAGATTTAGTTTTAAAAAACACTGAAGAGTTCACAATTAATTTTGTGGACGACATCCTGTGCTGTTCTGACTCCGTTCAGTCCCATTTGGCCCACTCAAAGATTTTGTTTCAAACTTTCCGGAAATTCAACATGATAAATTTCAATAAATCCAAGTTCTTTCGAGAAGAAATAGATTTACTCGGACATAAAAACACAAAAAAAGGTATTAGACCTCAACCTAAAAAAGTAGAAGCAATAAAAAAATTTCCAATACCAAGAAACGCGAAACAATTGAGAGGATTACTTGGATTAACGAGCTATTATAGTAAATTCACAAAGCCATACTCTGACGCGACTCTCCCGTTACTAGCATTAATCAGAAAGGACGCCAAGTGGGAGTGGGCGGAGAAGACGAATATACAGTTTAACGTAGTCAAAGACATTTTTGGCAAGGAGATGATTCTTTATCATCCAGAGCCAAATAAAAGATACTATTTGCAATATGATGTAAGCAACTATGCAAAAGCCGCAGTTTTGTATCAAATCTCAAGCACAAATGACGAGCAGATAGTTGGTTTTGCTAGCAGAACTATGAAAGGTGCAGAGCTTAATTACCTTACAACAGAAAAGGAGCTATGAGCAATAGTTTTTGCGCTAGGAAAATTGAGATCTTTCGTTATAGAGGCAAAATTAACCATACGCACCGATCATAAAGCGCTAATGTTCTTGTTCTCATGCAAATCAGTAAGCTCGTGATTGGCACGATGGGCTTTGTTTATTCAAAGATACAACTTTGATATTGAACACATTAAGGGTACAGATAATACGGTAGCCGATATCCTCAGTCGATTACCGGAAGCAAGACGTGAAAATTTGCAATTTTATGCAACTAGATAGCCTCGAGAAAAAGAAAAATTTGGTCATACGTAACAACATTCTCTACCACAAAAATCCAGGCGGCGATTTAAGAGCATATGTTCCTGAAAGTTTATTAAAAAGCTTAGCAGCGCCGGTTCTACGGGGGTGCAAGCCGGGCAATGGCACGGGGCGCTGACTTCAGGGGGGCGCTGCGCGCCGCCCTAAACTCGATTTTTTTAAAAATAATTTTTATTTTTTACAAACATAAATTATGTAGATTATGATTGAAAACACCTAACATTGCATGTTGAATACAAATTGTTTTCCAATTAATGTTTTATTGCAAAGAATTCCTTATTCTTAAACTTAGCACTGGGAACAGGCAGTTAGAATGTTGACTATTTTTACTGGTGGTGCGTCGAAGCGCCGCGTGAGGCGCACGTTACGCGGGCGAAAGAGTGGGTGAAAGTAACGCGATGCGGAGAGGGGATATTATATGAAGCAGCGCCTCGGCTACTAGGCATCACAATCCATCACAAAGCTGAGAGCACGCAAAGCTAAGAGAATTACACAAATAGCGTGGGTTTTTAGGTTTTTGAGACACATCGTTTGATTTGAGGTTCATAACGATTTGAAGGCCTGTATGTCAACCAAACCCCTTATGTCCTCTAAACCTTCAGGCGCCCAGAACCGTAAGCGGAAAGCGAAAGCTCAGAAAGAAGATGAATCTAGCGCCAAGATGGTGGCAACGTTTTTTACTCAAACACCACCAAAATTGGATGACAACACGCCCTGTCAACCTCCCATTCAAAATCGTAAGACAGGCGTTTCAGATGATAATATAGTTGTTGGAGAGCCCTCGGATCAGATTGTAGATGCGAACGTAGTAGGTAATAAAATAACCAAAACTGATCCTCTTAGTGTCCCGGAAAGTCAGAGCTATTCGGATATAGGATCTTGGCCTTTATTGACAGCAGCTATTCGAGATATAATAGTAAAAAAAGGGCCAGAATCAGTAATTGGGCCTGATTCCAGGTTTCCGCAAGATGCTTCAAATAAAAATCGCCATTTTTCAGTTTTTCACCGTACCAGAATTCTTCCCAATAAAGAAACGATGGTGAGAAGTTGGCTTCAGTATTCCGATTTGTCAGATCGCGTATTCTGTTTTTGCTGTAAACTTTTTGACCCGTTTCCGAAGTCGAAATTAGGTAGCGAAGGACTAAACGATTGGCATCATATCGGAGAATCTTTGAAAAGTCACGAGACTTCAAACGAGCACTTTCTTTCATATCGAAAGTGGCTGGATGCAGAAAAATGTCTACGCACGTGTGATGGAATCGACGCTCAACTGCAACTTCATATAAATAAGGAATCAGCACACTGGAAAGCTGTACTCGAACGTCTGATAGCTATCGTTATGTATTTGTCAAAGAACAATTTAGCTTTTCGTGGTTCCTCAGACCGATTAGATTCTCCAAAGAATGGAAATTTTTTGGGCTTAGTCGAGCTTTTCGGTAAATTCAACCCAGTTATGAGTGAAAATTTGCGACGAGTGCGAGCTGAAGAAATTCATGATCACTATTGCGGAAAAATAATTCAAAACGAATTGATTAGCCAACTGGGTGAAGAGGTTAAATCGATTATACTTGAAAGGGTAAGGATTGCAAAGTATTTTTCGATTATCCTCGACTGTACTCCCGATGTTAGTCATACCGAACAAATGTTTTTTAGTGTTCGATTTGTCGATATTACCGGTGAGAATATTAGCGTTGAAGAACATTTTCTCACGTATCGGCCGGCCTCAGACTCAACTGGTGAAGGATTAACTTCGCTGCTCCTTGATGAGTTCACGGCAAAATGCGATCTAGATATGAATAATTGCCGAGGCCAAGGCTACGATAATGGTGCTAACATGATAGGCAAAAACAAAGGTGTGCAGAAGAGGGTGTTGGATATGTATCCACGAGCATTTTTCAACCCCTGTGGGTGTCATTCCTTGAATTTGGTTGTTGGGGATGCTGTAAGATCTTCGGTTAAGTCAGTCTCCTTATTTGGCGTACTGCAGCGACTCTACACTCTCTTTAGCGGCTCTGTAAAGCGCTGGTCTATTCTGGAAGTGAGTGCTGAAACTTTTACTGTCAAAGCTGTCAGTGAAACTAGATGGGAATGCAGGGTTCAGAGCTTGAAGGCTGTCCGTTATCAGTTCCCAGAAATCTACGACGCTCTTATGAGCTTAGCGGAAGAAGCAAACGACCCTAAGATTTCTTCAGAAGCAAAATCGCTTGCCATGCATTTAGCTGATTTCCAATTCATCGTCAGTCTCATCGTCTAGTACGACGTACTCTTTCAAGTAAATTTAGCGAGTAAAACCATGCAGGCAAAAGAAATGGATTTGGCTACTGCTGTAAATGTATTGCAGGGATGTAAAAAATATCTAAATGATTACCGAGTAGCAGGATACGACTCTGCCGTCATAACCGCGAAGGAAATTGCTGAAAGTTTGGGTGTTGATGCTATTTTGAAAGATGCACCTTCTCGCCGGAAGAAAAAGATGTTTGCCTACGAGGGACAGGATGACGGTCCCACTGACCCCGAACAGCTATTCAAAACCACTGTCTTTTACCCTCTCGTAGATACTGCCATTATCTCTTTACAAGAGCACTTTACGCAATTAAAACAGCATGACAGTGCATGGGGTTTCTTATACAATATCAAAAACCTTCCAAAAGATGAAGTGCTGTATCAGCACTGTTCAGCCCTCCAGAAACTATTGCAACAGGAAGACGATGAAGACATTAATGGCAAACAATTGTATGATGAACTGCGACATATACAACATTGTATTCGAAATCCCAGTGTAACACCGATTGAAGTACTTCAATATATCCAAACAAACAAAATGTACGAATGCTTTTGTAACATTTGGATCAGTTTGCGAATACTTTTGACCATACCAGTGACAGTCGCTAGTGGCGAACGTAGTTTTAGCAAGCTGAAATTGATCAAGACGTACCTCCGCTCCACGATGAGCCAAGAAAGATTGGCGGCCTTGGCCATATTGGCTATAGAGAACGAGGTGGTTGATTCATCAGATATGGCTGGCCTGATTGCAGATTTTGCTAATAGTAAAGCGAGGCGAGTGAATTTTCATTAGTACCGTCGTTTTGAAAACTTCAGTTAAACAGCGGAAACTGGGGGGGGGGGGGGGGGGGGGGGGGGCAGCGCCGGATTTATACATAAGCTGAGTAAGCTGAAGCTTAAGGCCTCGTGGTTGGAAGGCCTCGCCGAAGGCAGAGACCACCCCATCTTCTTCTTTTTCTTTTCCTTTATTTGGCTGTCGGTGGACTACCTCATCTCTGCCGAGTTCATGATTCAACGTAGCCTTCTGGCGATAAAATCTGTAATCGTCAATATAGCGCGTCCGCCGATCTAGTATAGGCCTATACCGAGAGGAAATCTTGAAAGTATACAGTCGACTGCGCATGCGCGAGTTTTGTCGTCTGCTGAAGCAGGCTGGCCATCCCGAGTTTTAGCTGTCAAACTTTGTTTTTGCGCCGATGTAATTGATACAGCCTTTTGAGGTTAAAATCTCAATCAATTGCGGTAGTGATTCGAAAAGGCTTGAAAAGCTTTTATTGTCAAGATTGAAACTCGATGTTCTCTGAAAGAACCGTCGAAATTTATTCCGAACAGCTCATTGCTTGCTTCGACTCGATGTATCGGTTCATTTTTAGAGGATTTGTTTATCCGATTGAAATTCGAAACTAGTGGTCTAAATGATGGGTGCTTGGAAAAAACAAAGCAGGTAGGTGGAAAAAGTTTATTTAATCGTGATAGTTTAATACAGTAGAATTAATCCAAATTCTTTTGATTAACAGGAAAAATTGGTGAATAAATGCTGTTGAATTTAAAATTCCAAGACAGAGTTTGCAACAGTCAAATGATTCCATCCGTGCCATTCATTGATACCTCCCATTTAATCTCATCTCATGTGCAGAAATCATTGCTACTTTTGTCGGTTGACTCAGGAAATCATTATGATGTCTTTCAATTTCAAATCTTTGCATGTAACGTATCTTTTAAATAACTTTCTCGTTAGGAAAAAAACATTAATTTTAACAGTTCGAAAATTAAAAAATATCAAACCAATCGTTTAAGAAGTTTAAATATTGAAATAATTTCTGAACGAGCGATTATTTGTAATGCAACGTGTATTAGCGAATGAATGCATTTTTAGCCTTTGACAAGGTTTGCCGATGTACTTTCAATGAGACACAAGTACAGAGACAGCGACAGAGATAACTGAGACAGCTAGAACTAGCTAGCAGGCTAAAGTTGTAAACTAAAACTAACTTCAGACATTTTGAACTAAAAGTATTCAACATTCCTAGATTTTGATTGTATCAGTTTGGCTAGCAAAACCTATTCCGCGAATTTAATGAAAGACCTGAAACACTATTTTTCTGGATCGAATGACCAAAGTAACAAAACCCAACTTCGAGATGAAAATATTTGTGTGTTCGAATAATTCCTTGACACAATCAAGTAGCAGCAACGGTCAAATAACAAACTTATCATTATTTGCTTGATTAAAGTAAAATGATCAAATAATTAAACACCGTGATCCGTACTGTGACGAGCTCTTCAATTTTGCCTCAACTGAGGTAAAAACAGAGGTGTTGGTCCAACAAAATCACTTGTACACCTGTTGCCTCTGACGGAACGACCAGATCAAATGTTTAGAATGATGGCACTCATCGAGAAACCATGGTCCTTGCTGGCAGAACGTTTTGATCATCAGGTAAAACACAATTTTCTTACTGCTGACCAATGTTGAAATCTCGAGCTTCCTAAAAGAACGAATTTCATCATTGAATACATGCCAAAATGTCGTATCACTTAAAAATCACAGAATTAGAAATGTACTTACGAGCCTCGATGACTTGTCCGAGGAGTAAGCTTGAACGTTGACGATTTTAGTCCCACTTCGCTGTTTAATTATTTTGTAGCTGAAAATGGAAAGTGCTATTATCAGACGGGTGCTTCTGATGATTTTGGATTCAACTAATTTCTAATGACATGCACTACCATGAAACGTGAAGCTACAAATTTTTTTATTTTCAATGATTTATCGAACACACACTCAAGTTCCGCGAATTGCGAATTTTTCGACACCCACGTGAGGTTAACGAAAACAATTACTTTGACCTTCATAAAATGATACGAGCTAATTTAACGTCGCTGTTCATATCTCGAACTATTTCCATGTTTTCCTACGTAATCATATCGAATTTCCGAAATTCGGCAAAAAATCACCACGAGGCCAGAAAAATTAGTATCATGGTGCGTGCATTTGTTAACGCCATAAGGCGCGCGCGCGCAGAAGCCGTGAAATTCAAAATAGTGTGAAGCTGTTACGAGAATGCGATTGGATGATAGTAACAACCGAGAACGGTATCAACCAATCGTCTGTCTGTAAAGTCTCGTGATGAGTTTTTCACTCGAGAATTTAAACAAAGCCGCTAGCAAGAAGTTACCACTTTGCAAAAACATCGCGCGTGTTCAACCACGTGTTTGTTAAGTATCTCGATCCGTTTGTGAAGTTTTTTATCGGCTGAAAAATGCCTAATTACAAGTTTTCTGTGCAGGAAAAAGTGGAGCTGGTGACCCATCATCTGCAGGGCCTCAGTTATCGCCAAAATAGGGACCATTTCACGGCCGCATACCCGGATAGACCGATACCATCGATCGCGACGATACGAAAGATGGTCTTGAAATTTCAAGCAACGGGAAGTGTCGATGGAAGGTCCCTCAAAGTATCCCAACCAAACCGGCAGCTAAGTTGGGATACCAAGCTAAACACCTGCTTGAGCGTTGAAGAGGACCCATTTAAGCCGACCAGCCGCATCGCCCAGGAATGGGATATTAGCAAGCCGTCCGTCCGAAAAATCCTGCGTGAAGCTAAGTACAAGTCGTATAAGTTTCAAACTCACCAGGAACTGTTGGCTGGCGATGACGATAATCGTCTTCGTTTCAGTCAGGAGATGATGGACCGCATCAATGCAGATGAGGGGCTTCAGAGTCGCATTTGCTTCTCAGACGAAAGCACTGTGGTGCTTATCGGGAAGCCGAACAGGCAGAACACCAGGGCCTGGAGTCGTACTAATCCACGTCTTTTCTTTCAGGTCGGTACACAGTATCCGCTGAAACTCAATGTCTGGCTTGGCGTCATTGGGAATCGGCTGATCGGACCGTTCTTCATCGATGGAAACCTCAACGGTGAGAAGTATCTCCGATTGCTGAGGGAGCACATCGTACCGGCTCTTAGGCTCATCGAAGAAGAAATTGTGAGTAAATAGTACTATTCAGAGCTGATCTGTTCATTATTGGACTGCCTGTGGTTCAAGAATAAATATTTCCTGTGTTTTCTACAAGTAATATGATTTTTATCTGAATTCAAGGGCGAACAAGTCTGGTTCCAGCAGGATGGAGCGCCACCGCACTTCACACGAGCGGTTCGAGACTATCTCGATCAGGAGTTCCCTGGTCGTTGGATCGGTAGGGGAAGCCCTACAGTCCAATGGCCCTCTCGTTCGCCTGATCTATCGCCACTGGATCATGGTTTGTGGGCCCATTTGAAGAATGTCCTCTATGCGCAGGGTAGGATTGAAGACCTTGCCGCACTGCAAGCTAGGATCTTGGACATCCTTCAGAACCTGTCGCCGGATGTTATTTCTAACACGACGAACGCCTTTTACGATCGGCTAGGTTACTGTGCTGCAGCTGCAGGAAGACACTTCGAACACCTCTTGAATGGTAACCGGTGGCCAGAGGATGAGTGATCAGGAAAGTGGAGATCGGTCTCCCAGAGTTGTGGGGCGTTTGTCCCGTAAGTTATCGTTTTGTTTCATAATTTTACTTTGATGACGTAAATTACACTGTGATTAACTGTTATTCTTTTTCTCTTTTTATTCTTGGATTTTTGGGGAACCCTTCTTCGTTAATGGAACATTGATTGCTGTACTATGGAGTTGCGTGATCTTCACCAACTATTCAACAGAGCCGACGAAGGGTTTGTGAGAGGTCGAGTCAGGTACGTCTGCTATAAATTTACATTCTTTGTACTAGTAAATTTCATGTAGAAGCCGAATAATTTATTCGATTCCTTGCTACTAATTTTATTTTTTCATTTCATGTTCATCGACACTGATTACTGGCCTCCGGAGCACTGCACTGTGACAAATCCACGCCGGAGCTACCTTCTACCCGGTTTCAACAATCCATATTTTTTACTTTAACTGAATATAGAATATTTTTGCGATAAACGTTATTTTCACTTACCTGCCTCAGTTTGTCCGGACTGCCACTTAATAATGCCTCTTCAGATTTGATTGTGGATTTCATCTTTCAACAAATCACTTCAAGATAATTTTTGTAGCAATTGATTTTTGTTTTTCCATTGAATCCTTGATTGCATCCATTGATTTATTTTCCGATATGAACTACGTTATTAAAAACTGCTAGTCCATGCTATTTTTTTTCATTTTTTTTTTAATCAACTCTGGATTAAAATAAATAACAACATAATCTCGATTGACTACTTTACGCGCGAGAGTCTGACAGCTCTCGCTTCATTTCTTGCAAGTTGGCACCCATGCCTCGTAGGTTAAAATATCAGCGCGGGACGATCTCACCGACCAATAAAATTCAATTATTTGGCGCATGCGCAGTCGACTGTATACTTTCAAGATTTCCTCTCGGTATATTATATGGCCGGTGTCTGCTGTAAGCGTGCCGACTATTGTCGTAGAGTCCCGTGGTAGAGTCTATCGCATTGAGGAACACAAAGATATTTCGTAGCAGGCCTGTTTCGTAGTGTGGGTATTATGTCAAGTGTGTATACAAAAGTATTCAATTGAAATAGAAAGAGCAGCAGGGTAGCAAATTTAAGATTCCAAATAATTTCAACGCTGATATAAGGGGTAAGATAGTTGGAGAATTGTTATTTTATTCACTCAGAAAATTGTTTTATCGAAAAAATAAATGATGCGTTATTGTCTATTGAGCATTCTATAAAAAAATATTTAGTTGAAAAAATAACTTTTTGAGTGAAAAATCAACATGAAAATGGCGAAAATGAAAAATGTATTAACAAGCAGGTTCAACTACGTGCGAATTTTTTATTTATTCTGAAGACTATTCAAGAACAAAAGATTGTCAAGTAGAACATCCTTTAGGTTGTTCGAATTATATTTGACTTATTCATTCATGTAGGTGATGATGAAGAGAGTTTTTGAAAGCGGTCATCAAAAAAAAAAGAAGAAGCAGATGCTTGAAAAGCATTTAAAACTATTACCTAAAGTGGATAGTTTTTTTAAAGTATTGGGTCCAGATTCAGTATCAATAACATCAACCTCTGACACTAATTCGCCGGATTTGCCACACTCGCAGCGGCCATCTACATCCACAGCTAGTTCGAAAGACAATGTCGATTCAAAAACCGAAGGGGAAAATGTAGCAATTGCTGTTTCACCCGTTTCCTGCACTAATATTCTGTCTTTGGAGACACAAATTGAAACAAGAAACGGCGCCATCGGTAATGATGCTGGCGTTTGGAATAATTTAAGTAACGACGATATCGCATTTTTAATAAGCAAAGGACCTTCCGACTGTCAACATTGGAACGACGATGGTGGTGCGTTTGCAAAATCCAAACAAATATACAAAAATCAAGCAAGATATTGTTCTTCTAGTTTGTTTCACCCAACCAAACCAAACGGTGAAAAATATAGTCGAGATTGGCTTCTGTATTCTCCGACAAACGGACGTGTTTACTGCTTCGTCTGTAAACTACTGTCGTCTTATACGTCTGTATTAGCTAATGACGGTTTTAATGATTGGCGAAATCCTACTTCTATTAAACGGCATGAAAGTTCAGATGGCCATAGGAATGCTTCATTGACGTATTTAACAAGGAAGCGTGGTAGCAATTTAGATTCGCGACTAGAAGAACAGATCAAGAAAGAACAGGAATACTGGATACAAGTACTTCAACGTATAATCGGTGTCATATGCACATTAGCAGAACGCGGATTGCCGTTTCGCGGAGACACCGAAAAGTTCGAAGCACCTGGAAATGGCAATTTTCTTGGGCTTCTAGAGCTCATTGCGAAGTTTGACCCCTTTCTAGCCGAACACATAAAACATTATGGAAATTCTGGTTCGGGAAAGCCATCGTACTTGTCAAAAACAATCTGTGATGAATTAATTGACCTTATGGCCAACAAAGTCAGGAAATCTATTCTAGATGATATCCGAAGTGCTGGTTATTTTAGTATATCTGTAGATTCTACGCCTGATATATCGCATACAGATCAGTTAACCGTTATAATTAGATATGTTTCTCCAGATGATGGTTACCCCGTTGAACGTTTTCTGAATTTCATAGAATTGAAAAATCATTCTGGAGAGAATCTAGCTAATATCGTGTTTGATTATCTCACGAAAGATTGTGAAATCGATTTCAGTAAGTGCAGAGGACAGTCTTATGACAATGCCGCCAATATGTCAGGAAAATATAATGGAATGCAACAGAAGATATTGGAAAAAAATAAGTATGCCGTGTATATACCATGTACCGGGCATTCGCTAAATCTTGTGGGTCGAGCCGCTGTTGATTGTTGCTTAGAGGCAGTAAGCTTCTTTGCTATTATCCAACAAATATATACTTTTTTTTCTGCGTCAACAAAACGTTGGTCTAGACTTCTTTCATTTCTGAGCTCTGATGCAACCGTACCGAAACGCCTATCTGATACGAGATGGGATGCACATGCAAAAGCTTCTGCAGCAGTAGCATCAAATTATAAGCAGATTGTGGAAGCTTTATGTGATATGCACGATGATATCAATGAACATGGCGAATCGAGACGAGAGGCTGGAATTATTTTGGAAAAAATCGAGGAATTCGAGTTCATGTTTATGCTTGTATTTTGGAATAGAGTACTCGAACAATTTCACAAAACTAGTAAAGCCTTGCAAGGAGATAAAATATCTTTGGATACCTGTTCAAAATTATATGCCTCACTGGCCCTTTTTTTGAGAAACATTAGAGCAGAATTTGACACGATGGAAAGAGAAGCAAAGGAGAAATTACCAGATGTCACTTACAAGCAAGTAAATCAAAGGAAGAGAATTAGGAAACGGCAAATCAATGATGGTAACGCACCAGATATTTTGAATACATATACAGCAAGAGATTTGTTTCAAATCAAATGCTTTGTTCCAATGGTAGATGCTCTAGAAAATAACTTGGGAAAGAGATCATCCGCGTACAGAAATGTTTCGAAAAAATTTTCATTTCTTGTTGATTTTGATATATCAGATGAACAACTTCGTAAAGATACACAGTTCTTAGCAGATCAGTATCCTGAAGACATCGACAATACTGATTTCTATGGGGAAATGAAGCATTTCCATTCTTACATTAAGGAGAATTATCCTACCCATGAAAAGCTGTCCTACCAAAACTTGTTCAAGATCATCATCGACGATGGAATTCGGAATGTTTTCCCTAATGTTGATATCATATTCCGAATATTTCTGAGTCTTATGGTGACGAATTGTTCCGGAGAAAGATCCTTTTCGAGGCTCAAAAGAATAGAAAATGCAAGTCGAACTACATTAGCTCAAGAAAAGTTATCATCACTGAGTATTTTATGCATAGAAAGAGATAAACTTCGAAAAATATCCTTTGATGATATCATACAAGATTTCGCTGGAGCTAAGTCGCGAAAAAAAATCTGAATTCACCGGCAGATGATAATCAGAAATATGAATGTACAACTATCCACTAAGTGCAATTTTTGCGAGCACCAATATAATTGTTGTTGAATACTTATACTACTGTCTAGTCCAGCAAAGTTCCATAACTTACGAAATAATGTGATTATATTTTTGTCCCGTAGCCTTAATATTATAAGATTCGAATTACACTTTGTTACCGTGATACATGTTCCTATATAAATTGATATAATATCTAATATAAATTTGTTCAAAATCCAATGGATTTATATTTTCTTTGGTAAATGGGGAGCCTCATGACTATCTAAGCTTGAGGCCGCATGCCACTTAAATCCGACGCTGGGGGTGGGGGGGGGGGGGGGGGGACAATATCCATATTTGCCCGGGGCGGGTAACGTCCTAAAGCCGCCGCTGCCTGTTGGATCTTAGCATTAGCTGCATAATTTTTTTCCCTACGAGTACGGTGTAGTTCACGAGTCGCAGCACTTGTCTTCTTTTCGGACAACTTCTTTGGCTCAGGATTTTCATCATACTTTGTTTTTTGTCGCGATTTTATTGTGTCCGCATTAGTCACATAATTTGCTTGTTTTACAGCCGTTTTGTCATCCGAGCTCGCACTCTGGCTCCTATTTTGTTGTGGCTTTTCATTTCTGCAATTTGTTTTGCATTCTCGGTCGGTTTGTGTTTGCCGTATGTACAAATGAACGGCATGTTCGGATACGTTCGTGCTCTTACTACTACTGCGTGTTTGCCGATTTGAATAGTCCATGCGCCTTTTTTTGTTAACTTGTTCCTTTTGAGTAGCCCACCATTTGTTCTTTCGATTTGTCTGTGGTGGGAGAATTGCGTTGGCTTTGTTGCTATCGTACTGTTGTTTGCTCTCTTCGGTCTTATTGTCTATTTTACTTTGTGGAACAGGTGTAACATGTCGTGGCACTGTTCGACAGACCGACGCGTACGTTTTTGTGGGCGATTTTTGCTCTTCTAGTCTTCTTGTATTAGAGTCTTGTACGCTCGTAGACATGTCCAATTGCGCTGTCGTAGTAATTTCCATTGCGGGAAACGGACGTATTGTCTTTTCATTGAGTATGCGTACTAAATGCTGTCTCATCGTCAGTGTCGTTCTTGTATGTCCATCGTCGTCCACGTGATAGCGTTCCGTCACAGGGTTCTTACCCAGTGCAAGCGATGTTGCGATCGCGCAGGCAAATACTCCGCACGATACTACATCTGGCTGTACTTGCACATCTTCGTATGCGATTGAATGTTTTTCGTACAGACGATCCAATATTTCAAAATGGCATGGTCGAAGCTGATATTTCAACGTATCGTATACGTGTACTACTCCATTGTCGTAGTATATGCAAGTCCAGTGACCGATCTCATCGATACCTATCTCTCCACCATACAATATCTGAATATCTTTATTACTGCTAACTCTTCGATACCAACACGTTTTTTGGTAAAATAACGGATCCTGGGGATCAAATGCAGTAGTCGCGGTTACAATTTTGAGATATGCGTCAATACATCTATCATTCAATTCTTTCGTGACGTCCAATATGCAGGCTTCGATTTCCGCCTGATGTTGGTGGATAATTTCATGTACGTCGATCGGTAGATTGTCCTCTTCAATTACTATTGCAGGCTGTAAAGCTACTACAGTCTTTTCAGCTGGCTTCAGCGTATCGGTAGCCGTTATTCGTTTGGATCGCTGCGCCTCATTTTTTATTCTTGGCGTTTCGCATAGCTGAGCTTTTTAGATTTAGGCATTATACTAATTTGCTGATCGAACAGTTTCAGGCTATGCTATTATGTACGTGAGATTGATAATTGTATCCTTATATACTCACCGACGTTGTCTTCTTCTCTAGTTGCAACTGCGTTCAACTCGAAATTTATCACGTTATAAATTAGTTAAAAACTGTATAATTTTCTAACGTTCTAGTAAGTTTCTATCGTTCAGTAGAGTGAACTAATGTGAGTAACCTGCAATTTGACGGTTCAATAACACGATAGTTCGTGAAAAGTCTGGTATTATTGATATTATTATTAACAATATGAATAATTCTGTATGTTGCTGTTAACTGAAATAACTCCCAAGTTAACAATAACTGTCACTTGTCGAATAATTGTAATTTTCATTTATTCAATGTACGCTTTGCAACGAATCTTCAAGTTGACTGGAATTGTCTTCTGCTAAGGGGAGTGGGTACCCTCAATTTTTTGAACTACCGTTCCCAAACTTATCTATTCCAGCTCGTTCCGTTGCGTCTGTTAATTTCCTTACGTGCAAAATAACTTTGTTTGCTGGTCTTAATCCAAATATATTATACATGATTTTTCTATTAAAAATAATATTCCCTATACGAATAATTGCATCCAATAATTATTCCATGTACAATATATAATGCGGGGTTTATGCAGCGGTCGTCACCGTAAAGACTTGAAGATTAGCCAATGAGAAACTCTACAGCCGCATGCAATCCTCCTGATTGGTGGATAGTTAAGTTTTTACGGTAACGACCATTGCATACATCCAGCATAATAATTGATTCATTTGTTCGATGATGAGTATAAAATCAATTGTTAACTTAGATAAAGTGGTCTCCACCGAGTCAAATTTCCATTTTACTATCTATTCGCTGATTTTTTAACGTGACGTTCCCAAAGTTATGTATTCGAGTTGATCTCATCTCTATTGGGTTCATGACTTTCGAAATCTGTCGATAGAGTGCAGTTTTGATGACGCGTATTTCATGTGGACAACTTATTTATCACATGTTTTAATTACTTGTTTTTCTATTATTTTGTAGATTGCTTCTTAATTAATTTCCCTATTTTTTTGCTCAATATAATTTTGGTTGGACTAAACTTGTCCAGTCAGTGTTGACAGTAGTATATTGCCATGCGTGCAAACTTTTATTAAATTGGACAATTTCTTTCAAATTGTTTGGTTTTATTTTTATGTGTGAGTATGTGATCTTGTGGATTTACATGCTATCAGATCAACGGTTTCGACCCTCCATTCTGCATTTGATTTTCGAAGACACAAGATGTGTAAGTATACATACACGTTTTCATACATTGTGTTACGGTCTATTTTGTTGTATTTGTATATTCCATCATATTTTTCAAACAAATGACGCATTCTAATTCAGCTATTATTCGAGTAATGTATGTTAGTTGAGTAATAGAAAGATGCACGTCCCAATTTTTCTACGGTCAGTTACTCCTTTTCGTCTTGTTATGTGTTTCGTTGATTGTTTTAAGCTAAGATAGTCTAATTTTTTAAATTTCCTTTAACGAGTGGTATCGCTGACACATTCTCTTCAGGTATGCGATTCTGGATCTTTTGGCGCTACGTAACGCCCGGCGTTAAGTTAACGCCCCGTTGTCAGGCGTTATCTCGGTATAAGTGAGTTACTTATCTATCAGAATTTCCGTATTCTATGGTGAATTGTGAGTTTTTCAAATAATTTGCCGCGTTTCGGAAGACAGCAGCTGCAATAATTGATAACGAAGTAGGTAAGTAACAATTTTTTATTTATGAACTAATTTTTTTTTTTTACATGTGCCACATAAGCGAACGTTCATACTTTTGGTACCGCATTATAATGATACTTGTCTACAATTTAACTCTCCGATAATAGTTTTTATCACATAAACGTAGATTATTGATGTGAGAATGTCGACATAATGTTATAAAAACTTTTTTTTCTATTTTAAAATTATCAATAATAACTATAATCAAAAATACATTCACTCAAACGAAATACAATGTTCTGCTCGTAAATTTTTATATTTAATACAGTATTTTTGAGAATTCGTAATATGTTTGTTTAAAAAAATTATAAGCAAACCAAATTCATAATAGAAAATATATTTTAAAAAATATAAGCGCTTTTTGGAGCATGAAAAAATTATATCAAAAATCGTGTGCCAAATCGAGATGGTCAGAGACCTAGGTTGAGTTGGCATGGAATGCCGCATATATTTTTGTTTAATTATATACTTTATAATTAATTTGATTCGAATAAAATACATAAAATTTTTGAAATACATTACGTAAACAAATCTGAAGGAATCAGACTATAAAATAAATAATATTTGTAAATAAAAAATCCTATTTAAACTTTACTCGCGTAATAATATATCATATTGATAAAGCAAAACTTCTCACACGTCACGATCTACTATACTAAGAAGTCAAAATCTTTCACACGTGTCAGACTAAATCAAGCAAGTACGTAAATGAATACTATTTAAATTGATGCTTGACGGCGCTAATGGCTTTAAATACGGTTGGCGGAAGCGTGCTACGCCGGGCCAAAAAAACTGTTAGCGTCGCTTTATATACGCAACCATTGTTTACGATACACGTATATTCAGCTTCCAAAAGTTTTAAACACTCAATATAGTGCGATTTAACTTCAAGTTTCATTGCCATTTATATTGTTAACTGATATTCTTCATCCGCATCTTAATTTTATTGTCTTGACTTTGTACTTAGTGTAAGATTAGTTTATAATCTATTATTTTATAACCTTACATTTAGTGCATAATATATTTTTCGATATAGCTATCGTCTCTTAGTCGTCTTTTGCGGGGTTCCAGTGCTGTCCCTTCAATTACATAAATAAATAATTCCAATTTATACATCGAGGTTAGTGTGGCTTCGCATTTATAAATATATTATACATTATTTTTCATTCATTATTTAACGGTATAGCCCTTAAAATCATTATTTTCATTGTGTATTCAATTTATTCAATCATTACTGAATCTTCGTATAGTTTAACATTAAAATCTTACAAATCATACCGTTTCATACGTGAGACATTAAATATTTCCGTCTTCTATATTGCAAATGTTGTGAAAAGCATGTTTCATTCATCACTTTAGAATTCCATGTAAATATATTTCAACATTCACAAGCATTTTAATTTTTCAATTAGATTCATACTTTTTTGATACGATTTTTACATACTCCGTAGTCTCCATTCATGCATCACAGATTTATTTTCGATGGACTACACCATTTTCAATGAATAGGGCTCACCTTTACTCATGTATTTCTATTGTTTATTTGACTCGTTAGCGATCGCATTAATCAATAATGATTGTATAATTCAAAGATGGCTATGGGGTGGTTAGCCAACCACGTACTTGATGCGGAGGAGGAAGAAGACGCGGTGGCTGAACTGATGGTTAACCGCAGACAACTACGTGACGACCAAAACCCGTTTGAACTTCCTGAAGTTCAATTTCGTCAACTATTTAGGGTTTCAAGAGAGTTGGCTAGCGATCTAATCAACCACCTTCGACCACATCTTGAAAGAGATCGTTCCCATGGGCTATCAGTCGAATGCCAAGTGAGAATGACTTGTTACACTTCTTTTTGACAGATTTCAATTTGTACTAAATGTTTTAAAAAATTTTTAATTGGAGACACTTCAATGAAGAATGTGCAGTTTGTATAGGGTATAAACTTGTACTTGATAGGTCCTGTGTGCGGTACGGTTCTATGCCGTTGGTTCATACCAGCGTGCTATAGGGCAAGATTTCATGGTGGCGATTAGCCAAACTGCGGTTAGTCGCTGCTTGAAATCAGTATCGACGGCGATCAACGATCACTTGCTTCAGCAATGGATCAAGTTCCCGGCAACACCACAGGAGCGAGAGGAAGCTCGACTGAAATTTGCACGTGCACCTCAACCGTTCACTGGAGCTATTGGTGCTATAGATTGCACACACATTGCAATTCTAGCTCCTAGAGAGCACGAGGAAGCATATGTGAACTACCACGGCTACCACTCTTTGAACGTGCAGATGGTTAGTTAAGATTAACACATTGCTTGCATTCGCTCTAAGTAGTACTACCTGGTAAAATTTTTTCAACCGTGATCAATTTCAGGTATGTGATCCAAATCTCAAAATATTGAACGTCAATGCAAGGTTTCCTGGCTCACGTCATGACGCTGCTATTTGGACGCAGTCTCCGGTGAGGACGCTCATGGAAATGTGCTATGGAGACGGGGAACGTGGAACATGGTTGCTA
Source organism: Tenthredo amoena (assembly GCA_963966615.1). Taxonomy (NCBI): domain Eukaryota; kingdom Metazoa; phylum Arthropoda; class Insecta; order Hymenoptera; family Tenthredinidae; genus Tenthredo; species Tenthredo amoena. The sequence goes on from OZ016490.1 coordinate 10,176,481, forward strand.
GGTGAATACTCATTGTACAGAATAATTCCTGCCATAGTGTGTACATCCCAAAGCACCGTAGTAGTATATTCCTCAACTATATCCACTATACTGTTTACAGGAGATTCGGGCTATCCACTAGAGCCATGGATTATGACGCCAATCACCAACGCTCAAGTAGGCACCCCTGAGTTTGCATACACCGCAGCTCATTGCAAGGCACGTTCTGTTATTGAACGGTGTTTTGGAGTGCTCGAGGTGGTCTGGAGATGCTTGTCAAAGGTTGGTTATGTATTATTTGAACTACGATTTTTCACAAGTTGCTCAACTATGAATTAAGTAGTATAATTACTGTAATAATTTTCAAATATTCTTTGGACACTACATAACAGAGTCCTTTTTTTTTTCAACGCAATAGCAACGCGTGTTTATGTACGACCCCGAATCGGCAGGCAACATAGTGAACGCATGTGCAACATTGCACAATATGCGCTTACACTATGGTGTTTTGCCATTGGACGACATTCCTGCAGAAGAATACGCTCCTCCTGTCGACGTGCCTATGCCTGTGCCCGAACCTGCAGAAGCACCAGTACTACCTCTTGGCGAAGGTCGGCGTGTACGTGAGCAGAACTGAAAAATTATTCAGACCTACCTTCAACGTTTTTTTTAAGATTTTTGGATCCAAATGAAAATTTATCGATGATCACCATTTTTTTTATTTTTTTTATTTTTCTTAAAGAAAACTTTGAAATTTTCTGAAAATTCTCTGAAATTTGCAGAGTGGTGTTTTTTCGTTTTTTTTTTTTTTTTAATCGAAAAAAAAATTGAAATTTTTTCGATGATTACTACTTTCAATTATTATTATTATTATTATTATTATTTCTTCTTCAAAGTTTAAGGTTCTTTGTACATCCTTAAGAATCCTCAGAACGGTATTATAAGAAATAAGCTGAGTTAAAAAAAAAAAAATATTTCTCAATTGATTAAAAGAAATGGAAAACGAAAAAACACCACTCATATTCTAAAATTTATAGTTGCATTAATTTCACCTTTTGCCATTGCAGCACCGTCTTGGAAGGCCCTTTTGTATTGGCCTCCTCGGCAATATTCGCCCAAGTTTTTTTATAATCAGCGGCACCCGTCGGCCCGCGAAAACGCCCAGCGGCAAAATGGGCATGTGTCGACATATAATCAATGATGTATTGTTTTTGAGCGGAGTTCGCTCTTGGACCGCGTGTTTGTTTGATGTTCGAACTAAAGTAATATATCATATTATTAGTTTACGTGTTTTATTTGATGAAACCTATTATCAAATGGTTGAATTATATGTATAGCATAAATCAATCGTACATACTTATACATAATGATGAAAATATTAGTTTATAAATTCTAAAAAGTCCGGTTATATCGTAAAAATCTGTACTTACGTCATTTTATTCGTTTTAATCTTCTAAATTATGTTTGAAATATTTGATGTAAACAGACGCGGCAAATTATATTTGAAAAAATAATAAACTCACCATAGAATGTAGGAATGCCGCCAGAGTCGTCACGCACATATGCAAATCGGTACGGAATAGAGAATTCTCATTGGCCAAGAGCACTAGCCTCGCGAAAGTATGTTGCAATTATTACTCGCTAGATAGCGACCGGTTGAAAATTATGTGGTTGCTATAGACTCGGCGAAGGTCGCTAACTTGAACGTTAGCGCGGTCGTTAGCGGCGTTAAAAGATCCAGAATCGCGCTATAGATTTCATTTATCTTTGAGAAATTGTGGGATCTAAAGTAGGGGTGTGATGTAAGCTAAGAGCTCACTCACTGACACCATTTTGGAGTACTATTTTATTGAATCTAATCAAATTCAGAATTAGGAATGTAAGCTGATTCAATTTTGGAATCAGTTAGATATTCAAGATAGTTGATTACCAAATAAAAATGATTCTATTTTTCTGATTAGCTTGATTCTCTGCATAGCCAATAATGTTGTTTGATTTTGTCATTTTGGAGTTGCAAGTCTTAAATGTTTTGAATACATTTATAATTATTCAATTAAATAATTACCCTATTGAATTGTTGTGTATTGAATATTAATAGACAGTATAATATGATACATTTACTAAAAGTCTGGTTTATTTGGTTTATAGCAAATGATAGTCATGAAAAAATGGAGAGCGAGGAGGGCGGGCCAGGAGAACGGCCTGCGGTGGTCACCGATGCAATGGTATGTACAGTATTAAATACAATCATAATTTGTGTTGCATGAAAAGAAAGATATGAAGTAAACGGATTGTAAGAAACCAGATGTATTCAGGTGGGCAATTTAGCACGCATGTATTTTGTTGGACAGTTTAGAATAAACATATCCCAATAGACTCTATAGGCTGTGTATAGATGATGGTATATATTTGCTGTAATGTTGTTTGTGATGTTATGTTTGTTTTAGATCTGGCAAAATACACTTGTTCTAGATGGATCATCTAAATATGTCTGTTTCTTTAGGTTCTGGCGAAGTACTTTTTAGATTAGACAAGATTTTGCCCATGAAGTTTTTTCTGTAATTTTTCTAATTGAGCTTACAATTAATTGTGTGCAATATTTTTTTTGAATTTCTGTTTTTTATTAAGAAATTAACATTTTATGATCCACTTGTAGAAGTATTTATCTAACTATCAAAATCTTGTCGTATATGATACTAATAGTTAGTGTTTCAATTTACAGATTAGAGAGATGTTTGCAATCATGGGGCGGTATATTGGCCAACAGCAAGGGTCCAATATACCAGCCCCAGATGGCGCGAATAGAGTTGAAGAAAAAAAAGAAGAAGAAAGAGAAGAAAGAGGAAGAGGAAGAGGAAGGGGAAGAGGAAGAGGAAGAGGAAGAGAAGGCGAAAGAGAAAGAGAAAGAGAAAGAGAAGTTGGACGAGGAAGAGGAAGAGGAAGGGGAAGAGGAAGAGGAAGAGGAAGAGAAGGCGAAAGAGAAAGAGAAAGAGAAAGAGAAGTTGGACGAGGAAGAGGAAGAGGAAGAGAAAGAGGAGGTAGAGGAGGAGGGAGAGGTAGTGGAGTAAGAGGAGGACAAAGAGGAGGACAAGGAGGTAGAGGACAAAGAGGAGGGGGTAGAGGAACGTGGAGTGGTGGAGTAAGTGGTGGAGGAGTGCAAGGAAGAGGTGGCGGAAGTGGACAAGGCAGAGGAAGTTATCACGGATGGGGATGGGGCCGGAGAATTGGACAGGGTAGAGGAGGATGGAACGGGAATGAAGGATGGCGAAGAGGGGGAAGAGGGGGAAACAGTACGAGAGGCAGAGGACGGGGCGGCCGAGGGGGCAGCGTCCAAGTTTTTTTTTAAGTCTTTATAATTAAGTTGTTTTTTATTTTTAATATTCTTTATTCTTCTCCTTTTCTTTCTCTTCCTCTTTTAACTTCTTCTTTTCTTTCTCTTTCTCTTCCTCTTCTAACTTCTCTTTCTTCTTCTCTTTCTCTTTCTCTATCTCGTTTAACTGCTTTTTTTGTTTGTTTTTCTCTTTTTCCATGTCCTTTTCTTTGTTCTTCTCTTTTTCTATCTCTATCTCTATCTCTATCTCTACCTTCTACTTCTTTTTTTCTTTCTCTACCTCTTGCTTCACTTTGTCTATCTCGATCTTTCATTTTCTTTTTATTCTTTCCTCTTCAATTCCTCAATTTATTTGTGTTTAGCTTTTTAATTACCTAATAATTATAATAAAAATAGAAATAAAAGTATTTTCTAATAATCTGATGTATACGATTCATTCTTACCTTCTTTGTTATTAACTGAATGCTAGTGTATTGGACAATAATTTCAATGCCTTTTCATTTAGATTTCTTAATTATATTTGTTTATTTCTGTCACTTTGAGATTGTAATTATGTATATGTACTGGCGTTTTGTCCTCACTTGATCTACCGTGAGAATCAGGTGAAACCGAATGGTCCATCCGCCCAGGCGGCGAATATTTGGTATTTTCATGGGGATAGCCACTCGTTGCACTGAATATCCCTAGGGTGATTTTGGCGCGCGGTCGATGAAACTCGGCAGATCGACCGCGCGCCAGGATCACCCTAGGGATTTTTCAGCGCAACGAGTGGTTAGCCCGCTAAAAATACCAAATATTCACCGTCTGGGCGGATGGACCATTCGGTTTCACCTGATTCTCACGTTATATGAAATATTGATATGCTAATTAGCTAGTTTGGTAATCGAGTCGAGTCTTTTACATCGTAACGTTTATTTTGAAGCTTGTTCTACAGTTTACAATAATCACAGTTGGTTAGTATATTACACCAACAAGGAATTACATGTAGTATTGAATAAGTAGATTGAGTCAGTGGTTGGATTTACAGTGGAGATTGTTTCCGACAGATACGGGCCAGTGTGTATGGTTTGAAGTGATTGATCAACAACTTATTATTTATATAAAAAAAAGTTGGAGGTGGAAGATAAAATATTAAATATATTAATAGATATAAAATTATATAAAATATATTAATATATATAAAATTATATAAAATATATCAATCTGTTTGGCAATCAGTTTGCAGTGTCAATGTAAAGGTAGGTGAAGTTAGTGGCTGATAGGCTGGTAAAAGTTAGTTCATTTGAAGAATACATAGAGTATTATAACTTTGGAGCGACTGTGGGCTACCTCTGTTGTGGGACATTGTCTTGTTGAAATGTTATGTTTGTTCCAATGGATTACTAAATGGATAGGACAGGTTTCAGTATATTACAAGTAATTTTCGTAGTATTGTTATTAGTTTTGAGCAGGTGCGGGCTACGTTTGTTTCGGGACGTTGTTTCGCCAAAATGTTATGTTCGTCTATTCCAATGGATGGATAATAGGAACCTTTTTTTTGGACGTCAGTTTGCAGAAGTGTTATGTTCGTCTATTCCAACGGATTGATAATAGGATAGGAATGGTCCAGGTGACTGTGAAATATATAAAATAAGAAAGAATTAAATGAGAGGTTTTGGTATAGAAGTTAGTTCATTTGAAGAATACATAGAGTATTATAACTTTGGAGCAACTGTGGGCTACCTCTGTTGTGGGACGTTGTCTTGTTGAAATGTTATGTTTGTTCCAACGGATTACTGAAAGGATAGGAGAGGTTTCAGTATATTACAAGTAATTTCCGTAGCATTGTTATTACTTTGGAGCAGGTGCGGGCTACGTTTGTTTCGGGACGTTGTTTCGCCAAAGTGTTAGGTTCGTCTATTCCAACAGATTGATAATAGGATAGGAATGGTCCAGGTGACTGTGAAATATGTGAAATAATAAAGAATTAAATGAGAGGTTTTGGTATATTAGTATTAATTTTTCTAGCATGTGTCATCACAAGCGACCATATCAATTGTACGGTTTGGAGTGAGTAACAGACTTCGTTCAAGATTAGGTTATTTGTTGTCGATTTATATAAAGCTTCATGTTCGTCTACTCTATCGATACGGTAATTGTAAAATATTTCAGGTGATGGTAGAAAACATGCAAATCAATAAACAAATAACGAATCATGCATTCAGTGAAAATAAAGAGGTTGAAGCTGTTCTATTTGTCCATTATTTTGTAAACAATTGTAAAATATATGGAGAATTAATGTACGTATCATACCGTTTGATGTAAGGCACCGTATAACTATTTTTCCACTTGCTCCGGTTAGTAATGATAATATTTCGACAGATTTATGACAAAACGAACAACCTTCTTCTTTGCATTTCCTTGCTAGCCATTTATATGTGCTACGTATGTTGCTGATTGTATTTCGATTAATATTTAGGCTGCTTTTCAAAATTGTATCTGATTGCAGGTTATCGCCCCTTCGTTGGTTTAATTCTCTATATTTACACCCAGCTCGAAGTATCTGTTTCGGGCAATTACAAGAGGCCGTCATGCAGATGTCAATAATCATTATTAATAACATTCATAGGCATGAAATGATGGTCGTTGCACTTTTCACTCTGATTATTATTCACTGATTCACTGATATGAACCCATTAGCATGGCCGATTTTCACCAAGTACGATTATAATATAATAATAATAATAATAATAATAATAATAGGAATCATATAAATATAAACAATTGTATGTAAAATTGTGAATTATGTATAAAATTGTGTATTTTTAACGGTCACTAGCACTCAATAGCGCGAGCCGACGGCCATTTTGGTCAGTCGCGTTTTGTAGCTCACTTTGTAACTTAATCAGCACATACCGACCAAGTGCGGATTCTGATTCATACCAAAATCAATAGGGGGCGAGATTTCAGTGGCTTGTACCCACGTTTCGAATTTCAAGTCGATGCATTCAACCGTTCGATAGATATCGTGGTCTCAAGCAAAATGTCTAGCGAAAATTCATGATGACCAGGAAGGAGAAGAAGATGCGTTTTCATCATCTTTCGTGACTAATATCTCGGAAACCAGTGTACCGATTTCAATCAAATTTGTACAGCGAGGTCGTGTGGGGAGGGAGTTCCTGTCGTGTAAATTTCATCGAAAAACATTCACGCGTTCCGAAGTTATGACACCGTGCTTACAGGTATAACTAGTTCCGCCGAGAAAATATACACGGCTAGCTCTCGCCTGCCTACGGGTACTTGGCGGCGATTCGCTGCCGCGAATCTTGATGTAACATATCGGAATAATATATTTTTATTTATTTTTATTTTTTACACATATATAGTTAGGGCCGATCCTCTTCCTCTCCCGCCGCCACCGCCACCGCCTCTTCTGCCTCCGCCGCCACGTCGCCCCCGCCAGCCTCCACGCCTATAGGCTCCGCGGCCGCGACGGGCGGCCAGAGCCGAGCGGAGCTTTGCGGAAAATTCGACTAAAACAATTCGTCTAAAACAATTCGACTAAAGCAATTCGACTAAAAAACAATTCGACTAAAAACAATTCGTCTAAAAACAATTCGACTAAAAACAATTCGACTAAAAAACAATTCGACTAAAAAACAATTCGACTAAAAAACAATTCGACTAAAAAACAATTCGACTAAAAAACAATTCGACTACAAAACAATTCGACTAAAAACGATTCGACTAAAAACGATTCGACTAAAAAATATTCGACTGCAATATATATTTGCCTGACCTATTCTAACCTTTCGTCAGCCACAGCTACCGTCTGCGTATTTCGCATGTGTGTGTGTGTGTGTGGGATCAGTGGGGTGGCCTAACCTATTCTAACCTTTCGAGAGCCACAGCTACCGTCTGGGTATTTCGCATGTGTGTGTGTGTGTGTGGGATCAGTGGGGTGGCCTAACCTATTCTAACCTTTCGACAGCCACAGCTACCGTCTGGGTATTTCGCATGTGTGTGTGTGTGTGTGGGATCAGTGGGGCGGCGTAACCTATTCTAACTTTTCGAGAGCCAGAGCTACCGTCTGGGTATTTTGCATGTGTGTTCTCTGCCGCTCTCTGCCGGACCCGGAGTCAACGAACGAGGACGTGGCGGACTTCTGACTCCATTTTTTTCAGTTTTTTTTTTTCCAGTTTTTAGGTTTTTTTTTTATTCTTTGTGTTTTCAGTTTTTTTTTTGTTTTGTGGTTCTCTTTTATTTTTTGTGTTTTTTCTTGTTTTTAGGATTTTTTTCTAATTTTTTTTTTTTGTTTTCAGGGTTTTTTTAGAACGACTTTGCTGTTCATTGTCTATCGATATTGGAGGACGATAGATATAAGTGTAGCTAAAACGAAAAACGATACCTGGAACGATGAACGAAAATAAAATAGTTTGAATATTGTTCTGTATCGTGTTCTGTAATAAATTTTCTTCCAATTAAAATCTCAATCAATAATTATAATTTTCCAAGTTTTCGTTGGAAGCAAACTCCAAAAAAGCATAGCGTACACCTGTTACGCTTTCACGCTACTGGTTCAAGTAGAGACTTAGAAACTAAAACGAGAACGCCTATCTTGTTCATGGTTTAACACTATTGAACAGACGATAGACACAAGCTAAACGCAGATAGTGTTTCAAAAATAAACGAAAATGAAATAAGGATACGAAAGTACGGCTCGAAACTAAGTACAAAGATAAAATGACAAAAATAAACGAAAATGAAATGAAGATACGAAACTTCCGAAACAAAGTCCGCAAAAACATCGCGGACAATCGCTATATTTTCTTCATATCGACAGATTGTTAGCAATCGCTTTGACGTACACAATTCTGTCTGTATACATCGGATCGTCATATTTCAACACGATGCTGCAGATTCGTTGATTCAGATCCCGATATTTTTTGGCTGGTGGCGGCTGAGGTACTCCGCTGCGGATCGTTGCAACCGTCAATGCGGTTCGCGATTGCTCTACTTTCAGGCATCTGATAAGCTCCCAAAGACTGGGATGCTTTTGCCGAACCAACTCATTGAAGCTGCGATGCCAACCTTCCACGTTATTATTCGTGCGAGGAAGGTTGGATCGGCATGCATCATATTGATTCCAAAACTTTATTGGAAATTGAGCGTCTCTTGCATTCCGTTTTCGGTCGTATCGGACTATAAATTCCGTTTCAAACGAAAACAGAAATTCTTGCAGATCTCCGTCTTCACTGAAAACTTCGTCCAAAATCCGATTGAATATTTCCACGACTTCGTCGGCTTTCACGAATGCGAGGGCTGCGAGCAGTTTGATTTTTTGATCAAATTCAACGTTTGTGTCGTACAACGTCTTAAAGTTAAAAGCAACAACTTTGCGGTAAAGTGCTTGGTTCACGTGAAAGTTGCAGGACCGAATTTTGACCTCTGGAAATACCGTAATCAAAGCTTTAACGACAGCTTGTTCCATGTCGAGCATGATGTTTCCGGGTTCAATTCTGACTCTGCCTCTTTCCGGTTTTCAATCATTTCCGTATAAACAGCTGAACTTCTTCCCGCCAGCAACGCGTATACGAGGGGTACAATCTTTTCCCCGACAATGGCATGAATCGTATACAATTGGCCAAACAATGTTGAACAGGCACTGAATGTTCCGTCCATTAGCCAATGTTTCGCTCCCGCCAGTAGCCTCAGATTTTCTTCGGTCCCGAATACAATCATTCGATCGGCGACAGCGCCTTTGTCGTAAATCACAAAGTTGTGTTTTTTTTCGGTTACACGGTAATCCGAAGGAAGCTCAATTTCCTCTCGAGTTTTGGGAATACCGTGATTTGCCAAAGTCGCACTTCTAACGTTTCTGATCGTCCTCTTCAAGGAGCTAGTTGACGGCAACTGGGCAGCCACGCCGTTGTGAATGCCAGCCGATGCAGAAGCTATGAGAACATGCGGACTCTCGGAGGTCGCCAAAGCCACGTTTCTCAACTCATTTTTTACTTTGACTGCTTCAACCATTGCAGCATCTCCACCATGATTATGGTCGGTTTCTTTTCGTATTTCATTGTTTGATGTCGTTATGACCCGAGCTGAGCAATGTTTTTTTTTGTGTTTGTCGCTATAAATACATTTCCAATACGTGTTACCATTTCCTTCGTTCACTCCGTTATGGTGAAAAAGGAACCCGTTCAGTAATAATTGTTGTTTCCCTTTCTCACTCAATACAAATTCAAGAGCCATTGTTTTGTATGTTAAGAACACGCAGAATGTATTCTTACCGACGGCTCAGATTGTCAGAAGGTACGTAGATATTTTGTTCAAGGCAGACAAAGCGCGAGACTCAAGTGTAATCGGAAATGAGTAAACTATGTCACATCGTCACGAGCCTCGTACGCGTCTAACGACTGACTACGTGAATACTCTTTGTCACCGATTCCAAGTATATTGTAACTTTTTCGGGGAATTTTATAAATCTTGCGATTGTAAAATTTCCCCAAGCTAGCGTGAATGTCGTATCACGATTAAAATCGGAGCTCCTCGTAAAAAAAACCTAAATCTTATAACAGAATTTGATCTTAAGTCGAACCTAATCGTGAATCCAGATCGAATGACCAAGATCACCTTCCTATTTCGCAGACCCGAGCATTTATAATAACAGAGCTGGCGATCAGACTCGGTTTGTTTATATTTGTCAAGGCTGCCTCCCTCAGAGCCAGACCGTTAGGCCAAGCCTGTCACAGACTCGGACTTTCGTGCGATAGATCTGTCAGACGGGGGTAGTGATACCACCGCTGCCCGTGCACTTAGTCAAAGCTGCCGTTAGCTATCTAGGTGTTGATATGATAGAGAGAAAATAATAGGAAAATGAAGACGATTGTCTGCAATGGATCTAAGCTGGTATTGGAAATTAAACATAAGTTTTAATATGAACAGAAAATATGATTATTAACAAAAGAGTATGACAAATAACGGTTGCAACCAAGAAGTACAAAATAATATCAAAAAAATAATGCTAAGACTAGAAATAACAAAAATATACTAAATTAAAGGTACAGTGAATCCAGAGGTTAGACGTCGACCTTGTCACGTCTGGTGTTTCGTTGGCGATTTAATACAATTGAATAGAATATCATATGACTGAGCAGAATTGAAAGCTAGAATTTAATGTTCACCGAAGTAAACCAAGTTGACATTAATATATTATTTTACCGTGATTTGAAAAACGAAAGAATAACAGATTAATCGCGCCGATAGGCTAACTATGACGACTTTTACGTTTGATTGAATTTATTTGTTTGATTTCTTGGATTTTACATTTAATTTTAACCTGCCGCTTTGGCTTAGCAAATGATGCGAGATGATTCTACGTTAAAGGTAACCGGTCGCTTTGACGCGGTTCCTGAGCAAAAAAAAACTACGTTGAGCCAACCAGGCGCTCTGCCTATGATTGCTGAATTTCGTTACCGTGCGCTCTTCTTTTATACCTGTCGTGACGTCATAGTTGTTATGCGCATTAGGCTGTGCGCGATACGGCGGTGTGTATTGCCGTATGCGTTACAATATATAAACAATAGTTTCGTACTGTCAACAATAAGATGCAATAATTCACACCCATAATTTACAAGACCTCCGTTTTGATCGAAGTTTTGTATCCAGGTTGTTTTAGTCGAATGGTTTTTAGTCGAATTGTTTTTTAGTCGAATTGTTTTTTAGTCGAATTGTTTTTAGTCGAATTGTCTTTTAGTCAAATTGTTTTTAGTCGAATTGTCTTTTAGTCGAATTGTTTTAATCGAATTGTTTTAGACGAATTGTTTTAGTCGAATTTTCCGTAGACGCCGAGCGGAAGCATTCCGCTAATGCGGCTCGTACCATGGCATTCTATAAGAAGTAATACGTTAATTAATATTTGATTATTATTTTAGAAGATTATCATCTGGGCTGCCCACGTATGAGGCATCAAAATATTTATATTTGGATATTTTGCGAATGCAGTTTGTAAATGAGTAGTTATTTATAAGTAAGACTAATTTATCTAAAGTTGAACGAAATATGTATACACTGAGAGATCACTTCATATGTAGTTCAATCGATTTTATTTCAATTTCTATCTAATGACAATCAGTAACATTTCCTTTATACTGAATCTGTGATGAGCAGCTCAGAATATTCCATAAAAACCACGCATAGTTATTAGATACATCCATGTATTGTATTTTATTTAATCGTATACGCATGATGCTGCTTATCGAAATAAATCTCGAAATTTGTTTGGGATATTTCTATATTTCTACTGGGATTGTGAATATTAGAATTAGGTGTGCTATAATTATACGCGTTGACAACATTTTATAGAATACGTACGATTTCGTCGCGATTCGTTATTTGTGCTGGTTGTGGCTGCGGCTGCACCACTGGCTGCGGCTCCGGCTGTATCGGCTCGGTTGCTTGTGGATTTGGTGGATTTGGATCCACCACCCGGGTGTCGTTTACCCCGACAAGATACTGCCCGGGTGGTGGATCCGTTTCCATATTTTCTTGCGTGATTACTAATTTGTCCGAGCAGTCTATTATACAAAAAAATTAGAATTAAGAGAATCGTTACGAGTAAATGTCGTGGTTACGAATTACATTACTATCGAAGAATTGTTATTTTATTATGGTATTAGTCAGTAATACATATGAGTGCACGTATTGCGAAAGTTGATTCGTAACAATTAATGAGAAAGTCGCCGATCTGGCGCGTCTGGACAACACCCGGTAACACGAACACAACTACGCACGTCACCCATCGACAGACGCTGGCTCATGTTATATGCCTGATTGGATAGTTTACAATTATTATCCAAAATCTACGAACTTCCGAAAAAAGTTTGAATGATAATTTTGATTATATTGTTGATGTAGGATAATTCATCAAGGGTAGATTGTGCTATACCATGTAAAAATGCATTTCAGTTGAAGCAAGTCGAGTATAACTGAATTATTTCATTTGTCAAGAATATTGTTTGGATTATAAATCATCTGCCGTATCATGAATTCAATTTTGAATAGATAAAATATCGGATTGAGTTTGACATCTTGGCAGTTTGTTAGCAATAGCATTGCTCTAATTATGAGTTGAATGTAATAATACTATTATATTTCGCAGTATATCAATTTCATTTAGTTAGGTCAGTTTGCCGGTATTATCGTTCTCAGTGATTACACTCAATCAATGCTGCAATTAACTTCTTAAATCATCAAGTTGTTTCTATTGCGAGAATATCGATACATCAGATATGGTATATAATGAATGTGATAAATAGTGTGTACTTACCAGACATGTGGACGCTTCGGGTTGTAAGACGCAATTGAGCTATGCCACGAGGTGACCACAGATAAAAAAATTAAGCTTCGACTTACATAGATAGGTATTTGAATATGTGCGTAACCCGTGTATTCGAAAACGCTACAGGTTTGACCTGTATATTCAAAATTCTCTTTCACCGCGGCAAATAGAATAAGACACAATCATGTAACTATCTGTTTTTCAGTTTATGGCTTCAGTTGCCGTCCTCTGCAAAGATAGACATGATCTACGTTATTATAGGTTGACCATTTACCAATGGGAACAGGCTGCCAAAATTTGAGGACATTGCTATAGAGAACTCATGTTATGAAGAATAAGTCGTTCGTTCGTGAAGATGACAATTCGCTGCGTAGATCAAAAAATTGATAAAATTTTCAATCGTTTCACAAATGGACGTTATTCTTTATATGTATCGTGAATCAACATAATATGAAAATTGATAGTAGATCGCAATAATTCAATCATTATACATTGTTGGTATACCTTATTTTATTAAACTTGTGACAAGTGTCAACCCGGGTAACAATTTAACGTGGCAGCCATACGGCCGCTATATAGCCAATCCACCTAACCAATGTGGCCGCCATGTCGGCCGTGGTCGGTTTTATCATGGCTAGTACGTGACAACGACGACCAAACTATGTCACTCTTTGATGGCAGCTAGCTGGCTAAACAGCATAGTTTATATATCGTTTCGACCTGGCAGCGACATGGCGGCACTTCCTTGCTGCCATGTCGATGCCAACTAGTTGCCGGGAAACAATTCAAAGTGGCGACCATACGGCCGCCATATCGGCCGTATCCGGTTTTATCTTGGCTTTTACCTGGCAACGACGACCAAACTATGTCGCTCCTTGATGGTAACTCGCTGGATAAACATTATAGTTGATTTGTGGTTTCGACCTGGCAGCGACATGGCGGCGCTTACTCGCCGCTATGTGGGTGCCAACTAGTTGCCAGTAATTTTAACACCTATCTGCAACGTAAAAGCCATGAAGAAACCATGTAGTTTCACCAGCTTGCTGATATGTAGCGGCCACCCTATTTTTGAATGAGGGGCCGCGACTTGGGTACTACACGTGCAGTATTGATGGTTGTAGTTTAATATATATAGTTATCATAGTTTATAGTTGAATAATTTTGCAGCCATATTGGCCCATTCATCAAGATATGCCAAGTCGCAACTACACGTCTAGAATCTATACAGGGTGATTCACTGCTACCGGGCCATTTTAAATAGGCGGCTTCCTTAGAAAATTCTAAGACTAAAAGTCCTTTACCAAAAATTCGATAGACCTCCAGTTCTCGAGCTATGGAGGATCTAAGATAACCAATTACAGAGCTTATACGTGACTCGGACAGGGCCGTCTAGATATCTTAAATTAATAAAATGTAATTTTTATTTCGTCATAAGTAATTTCAGCATCACTTGTAACTGAAACTGGGATTGCTGCTGGCGTTGGTCTCGACGTCCAGGTCGTCCAGGGTATCCTCCTCGTGATCCAGGTCGTCCGCTTCGTAGTTTTCGTAGTCCAGGTCCTTCGCAACGTGGTTTTCAGCGTCCAGGTCATCCGCTTCGTAGTTTTCCCCATGAAAATACCAAATATTCGCCGCCTGGGCGGATGGACCATTCGGTTTCACCTGATTCTCACGGTATATGGGGAATTCCACGTCACTTCGACAAGCCAAAAACATTGACCCCCGTCGATTGTTCCACTGATTTTTTATATGATAGTTCTCGGCCTGAAACACGTATTCGTTTTTTTTTCCAAATTTTTGTATCCAGCCGTTTTCGAGTTGTGAATTTTCGAAAACTGAAAATAGCGCCGTGATCGATTTTTTTGGATAAATTTTCGAAAATACTATGGCCTACGACGAACATTATTCGGTTATCACTATCAAAAAATTATAAGAGACCTTTTTTGTAGAGCATTCAATTCTCTATAAAAATATGCCAGGGTTTGTTTGTACAATATGCAATTACCGAGGTATAAAATTCGAAACGAAAAAAAAAAAAATTCCCTATGTTATTTGAATGGGGAATAGAAATTCGCGATGAGCGACCTCTAAATATTAATATTAAGAGCTCCGCTTTTGACAGGCGTCTTTTCTCATCCCTCTGGAAGTATTTCAGTGGTAGTTCAAAAACAAAAAATGGTCGATTTTTTTGAACTGGTCTAATAACCTCTATATACCTCATAAATATATAATATATGTGTGTATATAGGTATATACAGGGTGATTCAGATCAACCGCCCGTAATTTCACACGGAGATTCCTTGCAAGAAATGAAAACGAAAGTTCCTTAGCGAGAACTTCGAGGCTATTATAGTTTTCGAATTAGAGCAGGTCCAAGTTAGGCCAGGACCGTTTTAATAAATTCTGAGCAAGGTACTTGTACTCTGTTGTTTCCGCGTTCCCACTGAAATTTTTCGGCCGAATCGTCGGTAGATCGTGTCCAGGTCGACAGGCGCTATAGTTTCTGCTGCCCAGGTCGACCGAGTCGTAGTTCTTATAGTCTAGGTTGACCGGGCTATAGTTCTTGCAATCTAAGTCGACCGGGCTGTACTGACTTAATGACAAGAAATTTAATGATAGTTCAAATGTGACACGGAGTTTTCAATTGAACCTACTTGAAATTGATGAACCTTTCTTTCAGTAGATTATTTATTCAAATCGGCCCGGTCGACTTAGATTGCAAAAACTATGGCCCGGTCAACCTAGACTATAAGAACTACGGCCCATCGACCTGGACAGCAAAAACTGTAGTGCCTGTCGACCTGGACACGGTCTAACGACGATTCGGCCGAAAAATTTCAATACGAACGCGAAAACAACAAAGTACGAGCACCTTTGTTCAAATTTATTGATGCGGTCCTGGCTACGTGGCGTGCGAGCTCCCTCATAGGCTAACTTAGACCTGCTCTAATTCGAAAACTATAATAGCCTCGAAGTTCTCGCTGAGGAACTTTCGTTTTCATTTTTTGCAAGGAATCTCCGTATGAAATTACGGGCGGTTGATCTGAATCACCCTGTATATATATAGTCTAATATAGAACGAAGTGGTTTATCGAACAAAAATACTGGATTGTTCATATACTGGAATATTTTATTAATTTTTATCATGGTCTCCAATATCCCATCCAAGTAATTACAGGCCAGTTGAGTGTGGAGTACCATAAGGTAGTGTGCTGGGGCCTATTCTATTTATTATATGTTTGAATGAATTGACATTGCTCATGGAAGAAAAAAGTGAATGAAGTCTATAATTTGCTGTGTGCACATAAGTTATCTGTAAATATTGATGAAACAGTTGTCCTCACCTTTGGCAATTACAGGGACAGTATACTGGAAACATCTCGAATAAGGATACATAATAGGGGATGTGATAATGGGACTGAATGTGAGCGCGCGTGTATTAATAGAGCTGCGAATGGTAAATATCTTGGTATCAAAATGGATCAGCATCTGAGATGGGAGGAGCAAACAAGGAATATATTAAATAAAACTCTGTATTTGATATATGGTATGTATATATGGTATGGATATATATACATATATGATATGTATGTAAGCTTATTCGTCATCAAGCTTGGTTTGGTCGGTTGTCGACTTGTGCGTGAGAGTCAGTATGTAATAAGACTCCGAGCTATTAGCATTATTGTAGTGTATGGATACAGGACATACGGAAATCGCGAATTGGTGTTGACGGACGGTTGACGTGTGCGACGAAAGCGAGGCTAAAAACGAGCAAAGAAAAGTGAAAGGAGTGAGGAAAAGCGTGGAAAGTGCAGGGAAGGGAGAAGGAAAGAAAAGGAGAAAAAGAAGGTAGGGGGAAACATAACACGAAGAAAGAGGGTGAACAGAAAGGAAAAAGGAAAACATAACCTAGAAAAGAAGGAAGGAAAGAAAGAAAAAGGGCGACACAGAGAAACAAGCGGGCAAAGACGGAAGGAGTAAGGCGAAGAAAGTAGAGTCGATAAGGAAGACACGGTAGGCAAGAAAGGGACGCAGCGGGAGGAAAATATGGCAGGGAAGGCGCAGAGAGCAGACAGCGGGGCAGAGGAGTATGAGGAGTTTCATACGCCAAAGGGGCAAGAGAAAAGAGGAAGACCGACAAACGCGGAGAGACTAGGGAGGGAAAGATCAGCCTCAGTGGGAACGCTAGGGGAGATGTGGAAGAGAAAGAGGGGGCAGGAAGAGGAGAGAGAAGAGGGGTTCAAGAGGAGTGACATGACGAGGAGGTCACCAGGCGGAGAGAAGGAGGACAGAGCGGAAGAAAAGGCGGGGGGAATAGAAAGCGGGATGGAGCGCATGGAGAAGTGTGTAGAGTCATGTATGAGGAAAATGATGGAGGAGTTAGGCAGAATGAGGGGGGAAGCGGCAGAAGGAAAGAGGGAGCTAGGAGAAAAAATGGATAGGATCATAGGGGAGGTGGAGGAGGTGAGAAAGCAGGGAGAAAGAGAGAGGAAAAGGCTCGAAGAGAGAATAGAGAAACTGGAGAGAGAAAGTGCGAGGAAGGACGGGGAGGAAAAGGAAAAAGAAGAGAGGGAGAAAGAAGAGAGAAAGAAAGAGATGGAGGAGAAAGCGAGAGAAGCGGTGCAGGCGCTGAAAGAAGAGATAGGAGGAATGGGCAGCGGGTGGGGGGAGAGAGTGAAAAAGGTGGAGACGGAAGTGGTGGAAGGGATGAAAGAAATGAGAAGAAAGATGGAGGCACGGGAAAGGCAAGAGAAAAGGGAGAATATAGTAATAAAAGGAGTGGAAACGAAAGGAGAGGACCCGAAGACGATAGCGGAAAAACTAATAAAAGAGAGTCTGAAGACGACCGCGGGGGTGACGGAGGCATGGGTGCAGAAGCAAGGGGAAAGTGGAAGGGAGATGTTAGTGGTAAGGATGGAGGACAGAGAGGCCAAGAGAGAGGTGATGAGGAGGAAGTGGATGCTGAGCGGGACGAGCATATACATCGACGACGATCTGACGTGGGGGGAAAGAGAGGTGCAGAGAAAGCTGATTGAGAAGGCCAAAGAAATAAGAAGGGAAGGGGGAAGAGCAACAGTGGGGTATAGGAAAATGTGGGCGGGAGGCAAGAGGTGGGACTGGGATGAGGAAAGCGGGAAGTTAGTGGAAGGAAAGGAAGCACAATGAAGGCAGGAAAAAAGAGGGGACGAAGAGAGGGAGGGGGAAAAGAAAAAGAAAAGGGAAGAAGGAAAAGGGAAGGGACCAAAGATAGCGTTCTGGAACGTGGCGGGATTGAGTGGAAAGAAAGGAGAGTTCTGGAAGAAGCTGGAGGAATGGGATGCCGTAGGGCTGGTAGAGACGTGGGTGGAGGAAAAAGGGTGGGAGAGGGTAAGGGAGAAACTGCCAAAAGGATACAAATGGAGATGCCAGAGGGCGAAAAGGAGGAACAAGAAGGGGAGGGCGGAGGGGGGGATGATAACAGGGATAAGAGAGGAAAGGAGCACAGAAGGGAACGAAGAAGGGGGAGAGGAAGGGGGGGTAGAGGGACTGATGAGTAGAGAGATGACGATAGGAGGAAAAGTATGGAAGATAATTACAGTGTACATGAACAAGAACCAGAGTGGAATAATGAGAGAAATAGAAAAGGAAGTAGAGGAAACGGATAAGGAAAAAGGAATAATAGTAGGAGGAGACTTTAACGCGAGAACGGCACGAAGGGGGGGGGAGGAGGGAACTGGGCGAGGAGGAAGATAGAGAGGCGGAGGGGGGGGAGGGGAGAAGAAGCAAAGACAAGAAAGAGAACAAGGAGGGAAGACAGATGCTTGAGTGGATGGGGGAGGGGGGATGGTACATAGTGAACGGTGGGAAAGAAGGAGACGAAGAGGGGGAATTCACGTTCACGGGAGCAGGAAGAGGGAATACAGTAATAGATTACGCAGTGGCAAGGGAGGAAGATTGGGAGGACATAGAAGAATTCGAAGTGGGAGAAGAAGTGGACTCTGATCACCACCCAATTATAGTGAAGCTAAGAGGAGAGGAGATAGAAGAGGAGAGATCGGAGGAAGAAAGGAGGGGAAGGAAGATTATGGACTGGTCAGAAAAAGGAATGAGGAAATACAAGGAAAGGATGAGTGGAAAGAAAGTGCAATGGCAGGGTGCGGAAGAGACGGTGAAGGAAGTGGAAAGAGTGGTAAGGGAGGCGATAGAGTGGAAAGAAAGGAGGAAAGCAGAAGGGGACGGATGGTGGGGTAGGGAATGCAGGCAAAAAAGAAAAGACACGATAGGAAGACTGATAAAGTGGAGAAAAGGGGAGGGGACAGAGGAAGAGTATAGGAAGGAAAGGAAGGAATACAAGAAGCTATGTGAAAGAAAACAGGAAGAAGAGAAAGAGAGGTACATAAAAGAAGCAAAGGAGGCAAAAACGGACGCAGAAGTGTGGAAAGTGATAAACAGGGAAAGGAAAAGGAGGAAAGGAATGTATGATGGGATAACGATGAAGGAGTGGGAGAAGCATTTTGGGGAGCTATTAGGTGGAGAAAAGAGAGACGTTGATAGAAGGGAACAGGGTGCGGGGGAAGTAGCGGGGAGGGAGGAGGAGGAGGAGGAGAAGGAAGAAGAGGAGATAGCGAGAGAGGAGATAAGGAAGGTGATTCAGAAGCTAAAAAAGAAGAAGGCTGCAGGGATAGACGGAATACCGAACGAGGCATGGATATATGGAGGAAGAGAGATGGAGGAAATGACGTGGGAGGTGGTGAAAAATGTATGGAAAGGGGAAGGGATCGCGGAGAGTTGGAGGGAGGGAATAGTGGCACCGATTCTGAAGAAGGGAAACGAAAGGGAGGTAAAAAACTATAGGGGAGTGACAATGATGACAGCAATGTATAAAATATACGCGGGGGTGATTGCGGAAAGGCTCAGAAGGGTGATGGAAGAGAAGGGAATGGTGCCGGACGGACAAGCGGGCTTCCGGAAGGGAAGGGGCGTGATGGACAATATTTACGTGCTGAACTATGCGATAGGAAAGGAGAAGGAGAGGGGGGGAAGAGTAGTGGCAATGTTTATAGACCTAAAGGCAGCTTTCGACACAATAGATAGAGAGAAGCTATGGAAGGAGATGGAGAAGAGGGGGGTAGGAAAGAGGATAGTGGACAGGGTGAAGGAAATATACAGGGAAACAAGTTATAGGGTAAAGGTGAAGGACAAGAAAGGGGAAAAGTGGTGGACAGAGAAAGGGCTGAGGCAGGGGTGCCCACTGAGCCCATACTTGTTTAATCTGTATATAGGGGATCTAGAGGAGGTGATGAGAAAAGGGCAGGATGGGGGGATAGTAATAGGAAGGAAGAAGATATGGAGCTTGGCATACGCGGATGACGTGGTTTTGTTGGCAAAGGACGAGGAGGGACTGGAGGAGATGAAGAGGAGGCTAGAAAGGTATCTGGACAGAAAAGGGCTGACTCTCAGCGAAGAAAAGACGAAGGTGGTGAGATTCGGAGCAGGAAGAAGGACGAGAACGGGAAAGAAATGGAAATGGAAGGATGGAGAGATAGAGGAAGTAAAAGAGATTAACTACCTAGGGTACAGACTGCGGAGGAACGGAAGACAAGGGGAACACGTAAAGGAGAGGATAAGGAAGGCTAAGAGAGTGATGGGACAAGTTTGGGGCATAGGGGAAAGAAAGTTCGGAAAGGATTGGAAGAGGAGGATACGACTGTTCGAGGCACTGGTAGAAAGCGTGGTACTGTATGGAGCAGAGATATGGGGATGGAAGGAGTATGACGAAGTAGAAAGAATGCAAGAGAAATACCTGAGGTGGGTGATGAGAGCAGACTGGAGAACACCGGGGTATATGGTGAGGGAGGAATGGAAAAGAATGAAAGTAAGGACAAGGGCAGGAAGAAGGGCAATGAAGTATGAAGAGAAGCTAAGAGAGGGAGGGGGAAGCGAAATAGCAAGGGAATGCTGGAGACTGATCAAGGAAAAGAGCGGAGAAGGGAAGGAGGAGGGACGATCGGAGTGGGAGGAAGAAAGGGAGAAGTTCTACAGGGAGAGAGGATACGCGGCGGGAGAGGTGGAGAGGAGAAGACAGGAGGGGAGGATGTCGGCGGCGGAGCTAGAGGAAAGAGATGAAGAAATACAAAAGCAGGAAAGATGGGAGAGGATAAGGGAATCAAGGTATAACAGATGGTACAGGGAAATAGTGGAAACAGGAATACCGGGGTACATGAAGGGAAACAGGAGTAAGAAGGAAATGGAAATGATAGCAAGGTTTAGATTAGGGAATGAGATGAGGGAAGCAAATTACTGGTCAAAGGAGGAAGATAGAAGGTGTAGGGTATGCGGGCATGAGGAAGAGACATGGGAGCATGTTCTGGAAAGGTGCACGGGCGGAGGGAAGGGAGAGGGAAGGGAAGTGGTGCTCACGACGCTGGAGGGAAGAGGAAGGGGGATAGAAAAGATGAAGGAAATAAAAAGAATCAGAGGGGAAGATGGGAATGAGGAGACAGAGGAAGGGGGGAAGGAAAAGGGATAGGAGAAAAAGGGGAGGAAAGAGTGGAGGAAGGAAGAAATAGAGATTAAGGTAGAGATAAGAGGAATATAAAGAATGTAAGAGAGATGTAGAGGAGCAAACCTCAGGAAAAAACCAAAACCCGTATGGGAATAAACGGATTTTACTACTAGTGTATGGATACAGACAAAGGTTTGCTATCGGCAATTGTATTGATTCAGGTCAGTGTAAATTTATTCGTTCACTGTAATATTTATGGCTTTTGCTAAATTGTACATATTATTAATATTACAGTTGATTACTACATCTTACAAGAGTTGATAAACCTAAACCTCCCTCCATTTGAGTTCCTTAAACAGTGGCTGACATGTATATGAAAGATTATAAAACTTTGAACAAGAACTTTATTGTAAATCAAAAGCTACAAAGCCCGATTAGCACTCAAGGCGACTCTTTTAAATCTGCTGGGAGAATTGACCAACTGCCCTCGTTGGTTCTCCCTTCTTGACTGCCTCAAGCCCGGTACTTTGTTTCTTCGGTAACAATATCAGTTGTCATGGTATAAAAGTCAGTTGTCTGAATCGGCTCTTAGCTGTTCAGGACAGCCACAGATCGTGATGCGATGGAATCATATTCCGCGCTAACATATATATGTTATGGATATATGGTGTGTATATTAGGGTATTTAAAAAAAAAAAAATTTCCAAGCCTCATAGTCTAATGTTACTTTGAGACCTAAGAGAAATCCTCCTAAAAAATCAGCCCGATATTTTCAAAAATTGAGCTGGCGCCTGAGAGTAAAATTTTCCCTTTTGAAATGCATGTAAACATTTTTTTTTTCTATTTTTCATTAACATCTATGAAATTTTTTTTTTCGAATTTTGATCGGCATGTCCTTATAGAAAATCAAATTCTCTACAAAAAAGTCCTGTATGATTATATCCATAACTATAACAGGAAAAATGTTACAGCTTTTATGAGTCATTCATTTTTTCTGTATTTTCTCATTAAATTGATAAAAAAAAAAAATTTCTGTTACAGTTACGGATATAATCATACATGACTTTTTTGTGAAGAATTTATTTTCTATGAGGACATGCCGATCAAAATTCGAAAAAAAAAATTTTCATAAATTTTCTGACGCAAAATAGAAAAAAAAAAATTTTACATGCATTTCAAATGGGAAAATTTGACCCTGGGCGCCAGCTCAATTTTTGAGATATCAGGCTGAGTTTTGAGGAGGATTTCTCTTAGGTCTCAAACTGCTGAGACTATGAGACTTGAAAAACAAAAAAAACAAAATTTTTTCTAAACACCCTGATGTATACCTATATGTATAGTAATACTGAACATAGGTATATCAAATAAAACTCAGTATTTATTTATTGAGTTTATTTATAATTCTAATGGCTCCTCGCAGCGCTGTAATTCCGGGCGTCGAGCGGTTCCCGCGTTCCGGCACTTTCTCGCCTCGCCACGATCGCGAGCGCCAATCAAAAAGTGCCCTACGACTCCCAGGATTTCCTTTTCGGCGTGGCCTGGGTAGCGTTCTAAAGAAGCATCTATGAAATCATAAAAATATTATATTATGTGTCGCGAGATTGTTTCGATAGTGTCACGATTACTAATTACAAATTTTTAATAAACAAGAGTGTGACGGAGAAAGAACAATCGACGAAAATAAGATGGAATAAGCACGTGGGTTTAGTGAGTGACAGGGAAGTAAAATGGACAAAGATATAGCTGAGCACGTGGGTTTAATAATTAAGAAGAGTGTGAGCGGTGTGAGTGACGGAGAAGCAAAAATGGACGAGAAAATAGCTGAGCACGTGGGTTTGATAAACTAGAGTATAACGGACAAACAACATCGACTAAAAAAAGAGGCAGAAGAGCAGCTAAGCACGTGGCTTGAATTCATCGTTATTCTCACCACTGCAATCGCACCAACGCAGGTAAGCTGCAATATTTTCGTATCAAATTTGTTTGGCATTCAAGTTGATAAGTTTCAATTATCAGTGAAATCTGTCTAACCTAGGCAACTTAGAAAATCCTCACTGTTCTATTATCCACAGATTATGAAACCCTAACGACCTTTATGGGAACTGAAGTTAAAATTTATCGAGAGCTACTCATAGAACTCTGCTGAATTATGAAGAGAATGCGCCTTCCCTCTAGCAAGAAATAATTACAGTGACTGCAAACTGATTATTTACGTTAAACGCACGATCGACTTTAGATTCACAGATGGGCTACCCAGATTGAAGCCTATTTATAGAGCCTACTTTAATATCAATGATCACTGCATTCTCCCATAGTAATTTGTAGAGAAATGTTATAGACCTTATTGCCTTTGGTTAATGCGAAAATTATGTCCGAGTTAGGTAGTTTCTATTCAATTCAAAATTAGGGTCTCACAAATCTATGATATGAAGATCATTCTAAATGATGGTTCAATTAGGAATAAATTTCAAGTTAATTTGCATTAGGATCATCCATATCGTAGTCAACATTTTCAAAATTACACTTACACAGGAGCGCCTTGTACATGCGTAGTGATGAAAATTTTTTTTTTGTTCCCCGCTTTCCTTGGCCACTATATTCAATTGCCACATTGTTGGCCAGCAGCTTTTTCATTACGTCAAATCGTCGCCTCAGTCTTTGTTTGCCCTACAGACCATTTTTGGCAAAATTGAGTTATGAGTAGAAATGAGGTTTGTAATTTATTTTACAATTTTTAAAATGAATTTAAAAAAAAAAAAACGGATTTTTGACTGAATTTTTAGTATTTGTTTGGCGCACGTCCTTACCGACGGACAATATGTTGAGTGCTGTTTTGTCCTACGTGACGACGTTCAGCTAAGGCGGCTGTCTGGCGCACGTGCGTGGACGTACAACCAACGCCGGAACGTTGTGTTTATATTCGTTTGGCCTACGTCCGAGATTCGGGGAAATAATATAATAGAAAATATGTGACTTAGTTGACGCCTCATCACCTCAGGTCGATTGTTTTGGAGAACTGAAGTGAGTATTGTACATACAGCTAGTATTTCATTATAATAATCGTGGATGTTCAATTTAAAAAAAGTCAACAATAATTTCTAACCTTACTTTTTTGCCGGCTCAGTTTGCTTACGCTCTTCAACACGATGGCACGACGTAAACTAGATTTTAGTGAAGTTGATGTCTTTTTGGATTCCCCCCCGCCAGTTTTGACTGAAGAGCTCTTGGATCTTATGCCAATGATTTTAGAAAGTGACGACGATGATCTGCCTTATGTTCAGATGTCACATCATGATTCACAGCTCTCAACGCAAGTTGTAAACAACAGTAATTCTAATGGTGGTTTACTAATTATTCTTCTTTCATTTTGGTAAGGATACATGCTGATTATTATTTTTCATTACCAATGTTTCAGAATCACCGATATTGACTGAACTGAAAGTCCTCACTCCTCTTGACAGTGAAAGTGAGTAATTATCTGCCTATTCATGTAATTAAATTACTGTTACGGATAGAATATCACAAAAAAAATGTATTTTGCCCCAAAGGTGATGTGATTCCAGACACACCGATAAGACCTCCAGCGTCGAAAAGACCTTCGATTCAAATACCTGAAACTCCGCCAAATTCGAACAACGCCGCAGCGTCCGGTGAGTAATTATTTTAAAATAGTCGTATATCATAGCTGAAGGTATTGAATTTTGAATAGTAATAGTTAGAATTATTTATTTGCAGAAGAGGAAGTTGGAGAAAAAAAGAAAACACGAAAAAGGAAACGAGCGCCAGAGAAATGGGTATCTAATGTAAGAAAAAAAAATAGGCAAACGGGCAAAGCATACACTGATATCAACAACAAAGCTCACACTCCGAGGGAAATGCAAGGTCGATGTCTAAATAGTAATACATGTTCTTTCAAATGTGAAAGCAAAATTACTTTAGAATCTAGAGTTGCGGTATTTGAAAGGTTTTGGTCATCAACTGAAGAAAAAAAAACAATTATTCTATGGAAAATTTATCAGTTGCTCAGCCGCGAAACGAAAAAGAACGTCGTCTGTAGAAAGTCGCCGTTCCAAATCATTTTCATATTTTTTTGAGGTTGATCGTGTGAAAATACCAGTCTGCCGGCACTTTTTCTTGACCACCTTGGACATCAGTCAGAAGAGAATATATTATTGTTTCAAGCGTAATTACCAATCTACAACCGGTGTAGCCCTCACACCTTCTAAAGGAAAATATTCCAAGCACACTACTCGTGACAATGTACTGGATGGTGTAAGGTCTCACATAAAATCTTTTCCTACTGTAGAATCTCACTACTGCCGACAATCCTCTGAAAAAGCGTACTTAGATTCTAAATTGAACATAACAATTATGTATGATTTGTACCTGAAAAGCGAATATGCGAGGGAAAACTTCGTGAAACTACACAAATATCGGGAAATTTTTAATACTGAATTCAATTTGAGTTTTTTTGTTCCCAAAAAAGATAGGTGCGATGCCTGTGAGAAGTTTAAATTGCATCCTGAACCGTCTGAAGATGAAATACTTGCGCATGAAAGACACGCTACTTCCAAGAGAAACAGTAAAACTGAACGAGATATAGATCGTGTAATTCAAAAAGAGAAAGGAAACACTGCGGTGATCTCTTTCGATCTACAAAATGTGTTTAGCTTGCCGAAAGCAAATGTTTCCAATTTTTTCTATCGACGCAAGTTCAGTGCATATAACCTCACAGCCCATTGCTCGGCAGATAATATAACTTACTGTGCGATTTGGCATGAGGCAATAGCTGGCAGAGCAGCCAATCACTTGGCAAGTGCGATGCGTAAAATTTTGCTATCAATGACAACCGCAAATCCTCATTTAGAAAAACTAATTCTGTGGTCAGATTCATGTGTCCCGCAGAATCGTAACAGAGTCATGAGCGTAGCTTTGATGGATTTCTTGAACAACTCGACGAACCTGACAGGAATCGTGCAGAAGTTTTCGGAACCAGGGCATGGGCTCGTTCAAGAAGTGGATGCAATCCACAGCAAGATTGAAAAATTCTGTAGAAATTTGGAAATCTATAGTCCATTGTCGTTGATCAGGATTTTAACAGAAATACCTAGTCGCAAAGCCAAATTAAGAATTTTGCAAATGACTCCGAACGATTATTACAACTACAATTCTACTTCGGACCTGTTTTTGTTCGCGCAAGTTCCATACACAAAAGTTAAGAGCTTGGCCTACCAAAAAAACTCGATGGTCGTTCACTATAAATTGAGATTTGAAGGGCAAGTATAAAACACGGACGTATCAAAGGCTGAAAGAAAAACTCGCAAGAAAAAAGATAATACTCGACGCGCAGTTCTCCCTAAAATAAATCCAATCAAGGAGACATCGAGTCTAAAAAGTAACACAGAAAAGATTAAAGATATCAAGGCAATGTTAGATTTTATGCCTCAGTGTGATAAAAATTTTTACCAAACTATTTTTGACAAGTTTTCTTATCCAAAATAGTTACACCGTCCTAAAGTGTCCATTGAATTCTCAGTGAGACTCTATGAAACTATTTTTACGACGTACTTTTTAAGTAATCATAAAAGGCGTACTTAATTTTGAAAAAAAAAATATATTGAAGTCAAAGTAAAAAAATATGTAGAGTTAATTTCTAATGTTCTCATCGTGAGAAATATATAAAATTTACGTACTCATGTAACGTCACTAGAAGTAAGTGAATGTACCTGATAAAAATACTTAAGATTAACAAAATCTTCTTATTGTAATGAGAATCACGTGTGAACTCTCATATTATCTATATCGTATGTGACCAAAAACAATATTACATAATATAATAATTATATAAGTATAGTATATTCAAGTCGTTTGTATTGCAATAAGGCCTTACGCTTTACATTTATAGTATTCAACCATTAGATAATAATACTTTTGTTATCGTCATACAATTTCTCAACTAGTCTCTAATGTACAAGTCAATGACTGTGATTTGAAATAAAAGTTATCCAACTGTTGTATAATGATGCATTAAACTGTGACCCACATCCAATGTCTCTCACTGAAACCGCTGTTCCGTTTCACAAACTGCCCTACGTCCGTGTAAAAATACGCTAAAACTGACGAATAAGTGGATTTCCAAGTAAAATCATACTATTATCAATTACAGGAATGACCTTTTGTAAGTTAATGTTGCTTAAAACCACTTGAATTCATATACGAATAAAGTAAATGAATAAATCAATTTTCCAAACTTCAAACGCGTTTATCTCCGTTCGAGCCAGATGGTCTGTAGGGCAAACAAAGACTAAGGCGACGAAATATGAAATCTTTCATCCGTCGTCCACCGCAAGTTTTAAGTAGATATTGTACCTTCAAGCGAAATAGAAATATGCAATATGGTATCTTAATTATTTTCAGAGGTTTGGTTTTCATGTAATCCTGAGGTGGTAGTATTTTCGAGGGCTAGTCTATTGCAAAAAAAAATTTGATGACCTAAATACCTAAAAATTTATCAGTCTTTTGGAACATATTCAAGTCAAACATGGCTTACAGTCAGGCGGTAATTTTTGCTGAGTCCAAGCAATTCCTCGAACTTCAGCAAGGATGCACCGGACGTCAATGGCAAACAATTACCGAATACGCTTTCAAAATTTTCGAATGCCTCTGCCACTTCGGCT
The DNA here is from genome assembly GCA_963966615.1 of Tenthredo amoena. Taxonomy (NCBI): domain Eukaryota; kingdom Metazoa; phylum Arthropoda; class Insecta; order Hymenoptera; family Tenthredinidae; genus Tenthredo; species Tenthredo amoena. Next base: position 10,204,275 of record OZ016490.1, read on the forward strand.
GGCTTCGCAAACACCATAACCTGGTGTAAAGAACTTATCGCTTCTCTGATCCTGACGAGTTCGTCCACAGTTTCCCCCTGTTTTACAGACAGGCTGTCGATCTGTTTGGATTGAGCTTCCATTTTAACTAAAAACAGTAATTATTCGTTGTAAGTTTCTATTATTTTTCATAGTTTTATAGCTTTAATCTAATGGGATATTCTTATTATTCATTGTCAGTGTTTGTTATTCATTGTAAGTTTTAAGTATGCACAGAAGATTAATATCGCTAGAAGTTCTGAGCGTTAGATAACTACGCTACGATTGGTTTATGGTATAGTCTGCTTTGCATTCAACGTCAAATCTCAGTTAATCTGAGTTGTCGATAAACTTGAGTGATTGCTAAAAGAATATTGGCCACAGTATCAAGCAATTTGATGAATATTTTCCTTCAACAATATTCTCATATGTTTCCATTCTTCATGGTAAGATTAATTTTCAGGCCTGTTAGTATTTTATTACGTACTGTAAGTTGTCGTTTTTACTCATCTTATTATTGTTGTTATTATGAATTGTAACGTGGTATTTCGTCAAGACCCGTTACAAGGGCACACTATCGAAAAAATACGACGATGCGTAGCGCAGACGAGGGCCTCCAGGAAAAGGAAAAATTTAGGAAACATTATTAGGTTAAACTAACGCACTATTTTATTTTTGTAAACTATGTAACTCGAGATACACCTCTACGAGATTCCTACCGTCGTGGGAATGACTACGGAAACAACATCTGGAATCGTTATCGACGTCTCGATCGGCGTGCAAACCTTCGATTCGCCAAGAAAGCGGCAAGGTCAGCGCCTCCTCTCGACCAGGCAAATTCTACCACCCCCAACCAACTGGATTGACGGCGTACAGGGATGTGTGAGAAGCACAAAGAAGTCCTCCAGTCATCCGACAAATCTACCGTCTGACAAGACTGCACAGCTGAGACGAGGGTGGCGTATAGGGTCAGGTGAAGGAATATTCACAGCCTCCCACCCGATGATTCATCAGCTGGAGCAGGTATCGTTCAACTACTTTCTCGGAAACTGTTATCGCGGCCGGGTTGGTCCAGAAAACCCCCGGATCGGCGTTCCAACCTATCGAACTTTGTCGTGGGCGAGACCCTTGTGGTCCAGCGCGAAGCTATCGTATATTTCCTAGAGATTGACGTATCCTGTAAGGCTCTAGCGGAAAGTATCGTATAGCTCTGGCGAGCGAGATTTCTTATGAATCCAGCGTCAGGGAGTTCTATCGGAAGGCAGCAGGATGAGGAGTATCGTGACGGCAGGGGTAGGATAGGTTTCCCCTGCGAAACGCATCGACACCTCATACGTTCGTCGAAACTACCGAAAACGACGAGAACCAATTGAGGGGATATGAAACGTTTCAAGGCCACGGCCGGGTCCCCTTTCACCGCGGTAAAACAGAGGTCCCAATATTGGTACCTCTGCATACCGCTAGATGGCGCAGCACGCGTCTTCTAACCAGCAACTCAGTTAGCAGACGTTTGCTACACCAATATATATATACGTATACAGTATACACTAATACTCGCGAATATTACGCGGCAGTGTACATAAGCACCGCAATGCATGCAAATGATTGCACTAAATCATAGCCCGAACAAATCGAGAATTATTCATGTACATCATGTACGTACCACTGTGTTCGACAAACGTTACAGTGTCCAGCAACAAAAGTGGCTTATTCTCGCTCTTGTTCTTAGCGGTATATATGAGTGAAAATTAATTCACTATAATACTGCAAATGTGATAAACATTTTTAACCAACCAAGAGAAAATCCTTACTCAGGTTTCTCATGGGTATGACGAGCAAGTCGCCCTCGCTCTTGAGCAGAGCGGTGGATATCAGTGAAAATTAATTCACTATAATAATTCTAACTTACAATTAGACATGAAAAACAAATACATAAAAAATCCTTATTCAGATTTCTCATGGGTATGACGAGCTAGTCGCCCTCGCTCTAAGGAGCAGTAGATATCAGTGAAAACTAATTCACTATAATATTGCAAATGTGATAAACATTTTGAACAAACCAAGAGAAAATCCTTGATCAGAATTTTCATCCGTATGACGAGCTAGTCGCCCTCGCTCTTGAGCAGAGCGGTGGATATCAGTGAAAATTAATTCACTATAATAATTCTAACTTACAATTAGACATGAAAAATGAATACAGAGAAAATCCTTGTTCAGGATTTTCATTGGTATGACGAGCTAGTCACCCTCGCTCTTGTTCAGAGCGGTAGATATTAGTGAAAGTTAATTCACTATAATATTGCAAATGTGATGAACATTTTGAACCAACCAAGAGAAAATCCTTACTTAGGTTTCTCATGGGTATGACGAGCAAGTCGTCCTCGCTCTTGTTCAGAGCGGTGGATATCAGTGAAAACTAATTCACTATAATATTTCTAACTTACAATTAGACATGAATAACAAATACAGTCAGAATCCTTATTCAGGATTCTCATCGGTATGACGAGCAAGTCGTCCTCACTCTTAAGCAGAGAGGTAGATATGAGTGAAATCTCATTCACTAAATTATCACTGAAAGCAGATTGAAATAATAAAAATTAATAACCGAGTATAGCTAACGCGCTGTGTCAAGTCCCACAGGATATATACGGAAAATAATCACTTTTGTCTTCCGTTGTATGTCCCAGCACAGTGTTTACTAACGTATTCGCAATGAACAAGAAGCACATGCTCGCAAAAATTTCTTGAGGTTAGGTTCAGATCTCACGTAATAAGCTGCACTATCATACCCGTAGATACTGGAAATGAATTCAGCAGAAATAGTTCAGATAGCACATTACACACCTGCTGTGTTTAGAAACTTATTATTCAATTGTTCTTTAATTATTCTATCGCACTAATGCCACTAACAAGCTCGGACAGATCTTCAGTAAACGTCACGTCACCATGTGCACTGTCACGTGTTTCTATGGCCCCTAGCGCCGGTCGGTGCGACACACACGAAGGCGGGAAAAATGCGTGCCGAGCATAGAGTTTTAGTTTAGAGTTAAAATTAGGGAGAGACTCTAGCTAGTTTATTCGTTTCACATGTATTTTTCAGTTCCTTCGACTCGTTGGACAAAAATTAAAAAAGGAAAATAAATTCCAATATTCGATCGAAGATCATAACCTCACATTTTTGACAACCAACCTAGAAGTCGAACATAGAGTTTTAGGTTAGAGTTGAGGTTAGGGAGGGAAAAATAAATTCAAATAATCGATAGAGTATCTCGGACGTTATAACCTCACATTTTTGACAGCTAACCTAGCAGCCGAACATAGGGTTTTAGTTTGGAATTGAGGTTAGGGAGAGACTCTTGCTTGTTTATTCGTTTCATGTGTATTTTTCAGTTCCACCGACTCGTTGGACAAAAATTAAAATTTGAAAATAAATTCCAATATTCGATCGAGGATCTTAACCTCACATTTTTGACAACTAACCTAGAAGTCGAACATAGGGTTTTAGTTTAGATTTGAGGTTAGGAAGAGACTCTAGCTAGTGTATTCGTTTCATTTGTATTTTTCAGTTCCTCCGACTCGTTGGAAAAAAGTCAAAAATAAAAATACGAAAATAGATTCCAACAGTCGATCGAGAATCATAACCTCACATTTTCAATAACTAACCTAAAAGCGGACATCGGGCTTCTAAGTTATCTGTTAAAAATGTGAGGTTATAACGTCCGAGATCCTTGATCGATTATTCGAATTTATTTTTCTCTCCCTAACCTCAACTCTAACATAAGGTGGAAGCACACAGAACTCCAGACGCCATAAGCAGAATGCAGAGACCATTGCGCATGCGCTCCGTTCACTGGACTTTTGCAACTGCGCCTACGCTATGGCTTCTGCATTCTGCTTATGGCGTCTGGAGTTCTGTGTGCTTCCACCTTTAAAAGTCTATGTTCGACTTCTAGGTTAGCCGTCAAAAATGTGAGGTTAAGATCCTCGATCGAATATTGGAATTTATTTTCAAATTTTAATTTTTGTCCAACGAGTCGGTGGAACTGGAAAATACACATGAAACGAATAAACAAGCCAGAGTCTCTCCCTAACCTCAATTCCAAACTAAAACCCTATGTTCGGCTGCTAGGTTAGCTGTCAAAAATGCGAGGTTATAACGTCCGAGATACTCTATCGATTATTTGAATTTATTTTTCCCTCCCTAACCTCAACTCTAACCTCAAACTCTATGTTCGACTGCTAGGTTAGTTGTCGAAAATGTGAGGTTAAGATCCTCGATCGAATATTGGAATTTACTTTCATATTTTAATTTTTGTCCAACGAGTCGGAGGAACTGAAAAATACACATGAAACGAATACACTAGCTAGAGTTTCTTCCTAACCTCAACTCTAAACTAAAACCCTATGTTCGGCTGCTAGGTTAGCTGTCAAAAATGTGAGGTTATAACGCCCAGGATCCTTTATCGATTGTTGGAATTTATTTTCATATTTGAAATGAATAAACGACTAATATTCTCTTCACAACCTCAATCCTACATTGAAAGTTTATACATCCCATTTTCGAATCGTAGGTTAGCTGTCAGACGAGTCAGGTTATATCATCTGCGGTTCTACATTGATTATTGATATTCACGTACATAAATTCATTTTTCCACAAATCAGGATGAACAATATGAACAAAATAAATAACAGAGCAATCGTCTTTTTGTAACGTCATCCGCAAATACGATTTCAGTCATCCGACGGTCGTCTTTTGGGTTAGCTGTCAGTTGGGTACGATCCGATGTCGATTATTAGTATTTTCTGTCAAGCGGGAGCAGCTCATTCACGCTTACGTATAGTGACCTAGGAAATCTTCACTAGCGCCGCCGCGCGGCTTACAAGTATACTGGGTGCAATGTCGGTACAGAGTGTCACCTCGACTAAATGTCGGTTTTTTGGTTTCGAGTGACGGAGAATCGTGAATTTTCAGCCATTTCGCTATGAAATGACACGGGATTAGGCTCAAAGTGTGTGGTTTTTTAATGCGGAGTGGCTGATTGTCTTAGAAATGCGATTTTCTACGGCAACAATGAATAATCACATGATTTAGGTGGTCGATAACCCAATCTGCAAAAATTTTTGTCAAATTTTAAAAAAGTATGATAATCAGCCACTTTCTGCCGAAAAACTGCGTAATTCCCCAAAGTTTCATTGCGATTGATTGCGTAGTTTCGGAGAATTCACGATTCCCGTTTTCGAGGTTTTGACAAACGTTTCATATCCCCTTAAGACGATGATGAGCCACGTGACCCATCAGAAGTCGGTACGAGCAGAAATGAGGACTATATAAGGAGGATACGCAGATCAATCGGTCTACTCTTCGCTCCGTCTGCGCTGCCCATCTATCGTTCTAGTCATCGAGTATCGTACTATCGTATCGTATCGCTCATCGAGTATCGCTATCGTATCGGGTATATTTAAAATAGTGTTGTGTCCATCTTGAAGCCATCTAAGGTAAGGTCTTGATTCTTTATGTGAAGGCACGAGGTCGTTCGTATAAAAGTTTGTCGTATCGTATGGTATGGTTTTGTTCTTGAGCTAAGAAGCTCGTCTTTTGTTTAATTTATCGAACAACCTCGAGTCTGGCAGAATTCGTAGACTGACTATCGCTTTTTGGCTATTGTTTATCGTATACCTTGCTTTTGGCTAATTTCTATCGTATGGCTTTCTATTATTTAGTATGTTAAATCTATTGTGCATGACTATCGTAAAAATACTTTTCCTGGAGAACCCCGAGCGAAGATAGCCGCGAGTAGCCTTAGGCCTCGCGTTACAGTTAATTTGGTTATAATTGGGTTATAGTTTGGTTAAAATATTGTTATGTTTTGGCATCAATTTCGTTTGATATATCGTAAAGTCATTTTGTAAAGTTGAGTATCGTTTGGAATTTGGTATCGTTAATATTAGTACCGTATCGTACAGAATCTGGTTGTAAACCACCCTATCGTTACAGTTAATTTGTTATCGCTGTTCTAAGTAGTTCGTATTTTGATTGACTACGGTCCCTGTCTTAGGATAGATTTCGAAATGTCGTAATTATAAAGTCCAGCGAACCCATGAGGTTAAAAACTGTATCGTTTGTTATCGAGCTTTGTCGGCTAAAGCAACAAAGGAAATTATCGGCTCAGGCGGCGATTAGAAAGAATAATTTTGCATTTGGGTACGAAGTATCGCTCTGTGGTACCGAGTCTGGAGTCTAGTTAAATTGTTTTATATCGAGTCACCTCTAACGCGCCTATGACTGACCTCGTGTTATAAAACACGTAAATTCTATTCCGACAATTAGGAAGCCTATCGTGACAAACTAAAGAAAATCTATGTCCAACTCTGTTATCGATGATGTCTCGTTAAATAAATTGATTGATTGATGTTACCTCGCCTGATGTCGCATTAATATTTTTGTCTGGTGTACCCTGCCCCTCTATCTAAGGCTATGGAATACTGAGCTAGTTGAGTTGTCGCTCGTCGCATCTCGTATGTTTTAGTCTATCGTATCGTAAAGAATTTTGTTAAGAAAACGACGCGCAAGCGTCTGGCGCCCAACCTATGGTAAGTTTTCAGTCATTAACACGGGAAAGCGTCGAATTGTAGCGTAGTAGTGGTTTTCCTCTTACTATAAAGAAAACTGCGTTACAGAATATTGCTAAATATCGTATGAATCACAGTGCTTTTAGGCTTGAATACCATTGGCCGTGCTCTGATTATACATTGGACAATGACCATGATTGTAAAATCTTATTCCATAAAAATTGTGACGAGACCAAAATTTCTGAAACAGTTGAAGCTAGATGTTTACAGTGATAATCTCAGCTTCCTAAATCAATGTTTTCAACAGTGCAGTTGTCAGCATTTATTACAAGGAAACCAAGTAATCTTTTGTCCCTTTACAGGTTTTAAACATGCGGCACATGAACATTTCAGTTGAGCGGAATCGCCTCGGAGTACCTTGAAAAACAAGCATCCTCGCATGCCCCAATCGTGAAACCGTCATCTTGCAACTGATTCGATTCAACTGAGAAATTTTCGTCTCATAACTTTCATATTCAATATTTATTCATTTATTCGATCACGAATGTGTAATAAAGTACACCGTCTTCCTTGTTTCAGGGCCGCTGGAAATTTGGTTTTCGTTGTGATATGACCTAGATAATTCTCAAACGGAGAGGCGCTAATGTCTTGTAGGGTGCACGATAAGTTTTCTACGTCATCCGATACCTGAAGCAAGTTATGCACATTTGAAACAAGAAAATGCTCGCCATATAACTGAGGAACTTCTTGAACGAATTCCTGTAATAATACTCGCGATACTTGAACCCCGTCAATAAGAGATAGTTTGTCGCAGAGAATCCGCACCGTGACATGTACCTTTAATTACGGAAGGGCTGCAATACATAAGAAAAAATTTGCATTCCGTAGCTTTCCAAACATCAATGTCCGTTATAGATCTCAACTTTCGATGAAATTCTTTCGAGATTTCTGAAGTCTTTTGATTCGATCGTTAATTTCTTGGATCCCGGCATTATGGAATCTAACATTCGATTTGGGCCCCGTCACTCATGCATGCTCTAACAATACGTTTGACGATGTTCATAAATATGAGATACATGATATCCAGTACAAATTGGAAAGATGAATGTTTTTTTTTCTCCTTTCAGCTTAGTACCTTGCTGTGTGCACCGTTCGCATGAATGAAATCCGTTTTACCCAGGAGTACCTTTTAAAAAGAGTACCTTTTAAAAAGAGCGTTCCGGCATGTCGCAAGAAGAGGCTTTCACACGAACTGATAAATTTAAACCAACGTCCTGAAATTGATTAATTTCATTGACGAAATCATCCAATGGTTTGGTGTCACCCATATGTAGAGCTACTGCAAATGGAGTAAATGTAATGTCGAGATGAAAGATTGTATCATCGGACCAAAATTTTATTTACTCATTTATTCGATCATGAATATTCACTAAAGTCCAATGTTTTTCTTGTTTCAGAGTCGCTGTGAATCAACTTACTATAAAAGTATGCTCGGGGTGAGAAATTTAGCATAGGAACAGTCACGCTTAAATGACGATCCGTTCAGAGATTAAATAATTCGACAATGCAGTTTTCCAATAGAATTTACTAGTTTTAGTTGTACTGATTTTTGTTTTGTTTTTTGTTTATTATTATCGTTATTATTTATACTAAGTTTTGATAGCTGAGATTTATTTCATTCTTAGGCATTAATTAAACTCATTTATGTATATTATCTTCGCTTAATATCTTAATTTTTGTTTTTTAGGCTAATTGTGACTGATAAAAGAGGCCTGTTGCTGTATAGTGTTGTATGTCGTCAGTGTCCAAACCCCGGGACTTATGCCAGGATGAGCACCGCCAAGCATTTCAGGCAATTTTTTCATTGCTTGATGCATATGTACATATAATTTTGAATTAATTATGATAAGTCACAATATACCTATTAGTTGTGCACAATTCTGGCATGTAATTACAGTTGTCGCCGGGGTGGTGGAGGTCAAGGCTGCAATAGATGCAGTAGATGGAGTGGTACGGCTTGATATGACCACAGCCGCTGCATTTTCATTTGGTCCAACTATATATGATCATATTTTAATGTTGACAGAAGTAATATTTCCAAAATCCCCAATGGTTGAAAAAGATTCTTAAATTTGTTAATTTCTACATATTGATTAATTTTTTGATTTTTGTTATTGATAGCACATTTATTTTTCATTTCAGCAACAAATATACTCTCTTACCTGATTGTGGGATTGAGGCATTTTCCTCGGCAATATTCATTGCGGGCTCATGCCCGACATCACTGGACTCTTCGAAGTGGCTATCATCTTCGGCCTTACTAGCGAGCTTGATAGCTTTCTTATACGTGTCTGAATAAAGTAGAGAGGTGGTAAAGATTAATATTGTTGTTCGCACAAATCGATGTTGTCAAGAATAATTCATATAATCTGCACATGAAGTTGTAAGTGATGATTTATGAAGCACCAATGTATAATGAGTCACGGGCAATCTTGTGATGCAATAGGACTTTTCACTTTCTTAATTGGCATTTTTCGGATTGTCATATAAATTTACTCATTTTGCCTATACCCTCGATCAAGGTATGGTGTTATATTTGAACATATGAGAACCTACTTGTTGCAGTAAATCGTCTCGTCACTTTGAATCTAGCCCAAGCTTGCGTGGGATTCAGGCATTTTTTGATCGCTTCGTCAATATTTTTGGGTGGCCATAGGCAGACTGTTTCACCTGACGTCGACAGCTTCAGCCAATGTGTGGGCACCACTGACACGGTGTTGTCATCAAATTGCACAATGGTGAACTTTTTATCCATTATGGCTGACAATGATAAGCTAACTATAGTATGGCAACAAATTGATAATCAGTATACATAAAATTTGACATTGAATGCAAAGCACCTATGTTCGAGCTGTAAAAGTAAGATCATGGTACATTTTCATCTGTATACTATGGCATAACCATTATAATTTGACGATCGTGTTGCGTGTTTATGTAATCATGTAATCAATAAATTATTTGCAATGAATTGTATTCTAATTCCACCCTCAGGATTTATTATCGTTTTTATGTATCACCAGTGAACCCAATCTTTTGTATATGAAGCTGAGACTGCTAATGTTTTTGTTGTTCAAATTGAAATCAGCATAAATTTTGGAGTAAAATCTTTGTTCTAGCGTAACGAACAGCAAAGATTTCCGCATTTTCAACTGATATGTCAACATGGGTGTAGATACAGTTTCGCGGAAAAATTCAGGATACATACAAATGTAACTTGAGGTGTTTCACAAATAAATCATAGAGTAAAACTCGCGGAAAACATGTTTCGAATCAAAGTTTAACTCTCTTCTGAATTCTCTACAGGAAAAAACTGTATGCAATTTTACGTTTAATGCAATCTTTTTTCAGAAATAGTGCGGTCAATGAGACTCAGTCGAATATACCGTGAGAATCAGGTGAAACCGAATGGTCCATCCGCCCAGACGGTGAATATTTGGTATTTTTAGCGGGCTAACCACTCGTTGCGCTGAAAAATCCCTAGGGTGATCCTGGCGCGCGGTCGATCTGCCGAGTTTCATCGAACGCGCGCCAAAATCACCCTAGGGTTATTCAGTGCAACGAGTGGCTATCCCCATGAAAATACCAAATATTCGCCGCCTGGGCGGATGGACCATTCGGTTTCACCTGATTCTCACGGTATAATAGTGTACTAATTTCCACACCACCCAAGAGGTACAGGCGTTTTTTTTTGGTTACCGTGGTATCCCCAATAGGGGTCATTCAACTGTAGATCACGCTATGTTTGGCAATTTCGACATATGTATATTTCGCTTACTTGCTTTAATTTTCAATTAGGGATATACTAAGTCACAGTTGAATGGCCCTTCAGGCCTAATCCACGTGATTTTATTCTTAAAAAGGGTGACTTTTGATAATAATATAGGTATATGTGAGTACGTTTGAATTTGAAGGTGCATTCGTAAAATTTATCCACGGTTATGGTAGACTTGAACAAATTAATGTGAAAATTTAATCTAAACCTTATTTTACGTGACTGAAGTGACCCAAAATAGTCACAATATCAATATAAAAAGGCAATACAAATACTGTCTACAACCTAGCACCTGACGAAAGCAGCGGTACAAGTCGACAATTTACAATCAATGCAACATTTTTACAGCAACTAATTTTGATCCTTTTTTGAAAACTATAGCTTTTGATTCGATCTCTGCAAGTTGAACTATGTCTTGTTTCCGTTCAAATCCCGTTACGACGAAGCTACCGACGAGCGTTGAATTATACGGCTTACGGAACAGAGCTATCGTGATGCATCTGTGCCCGCCCAAATAGATCTTTCCATTATTTTTCCTATAAATGGAAGATATCTTAATAATTCCGTTGTTAGGCAGGACTGCATAATTATTCGGTGATTTACGATTCAAATAATAATTTTTATAGGTGATACCTTCGATTCGTACCCTGTCCGCTGCATTGTCTTGTGACCTAGGCTGTTTTTCTATCGTTTTTCGCGAGTACTGAATTTCAATGTCCTGTCGAATTATAATGTTTTTACATATTTTTGAGGTCGCTATTTCAGAAAGTCGTCGACAAATTTGTGCGATAGGATTATTGGGTGATCTTACTAGCTTTTTGATATGACCTAGATAATTCTCAAACGGAAAGGCGCTAATGTCTTGTAGGGTGCACGATAAGTTTTCTACGTCATCCGATACGTGAAGCAAGTTATGCACATTTGAAACAAGAAAATCTGAGGAACTTCTTGAACGAATTCCTGTAATAATACTCGCGATACTTGAACCTCGTCAATAAGAGATAGTTTGTCGCAGAGAATACGCATCGCGACATGTAATTTCAAAAAGTGCTTCGTTAGCTGCTTGCTAACTATACCTTTAATTACGGTAGGGCTGCAATACATAAGAAAAAATTTGCATTCTGTAGCTTTCCAAAGATCAATGTCCGTTATAGGTCTCAACTTTCGATGAAATTCTTTCGGGATTTCGTTGTGAAGTCTTTTGATTCGATCGTTAATTTCTTGGATTCCGGCTTTATGGAGTCTAACATTCGACTTGGGCACCGTCACCCATGCTCTGACAATACGTTTGACGATGCCGATAAATATGAGATGCATGATATCCAGTGCAAATTGTGTCACAAGGCCGAAATTTTTTATTGAGTTTAGTGGAGACCGATACTTATGGTGTTCCTTTTGGCTCTCAAGATTGAATGATTTGTCCGTGCGTTTATCCGCGTTCATTTCCGGGAAGATAAATGTTTTTTTTTCCCCTCTTAGCTTAGTACCTTGCTGTGTGCACCGTTCGCATGAATAAAATCCGTTGTGCCTAGGAGTACCTTTCAAAAAAGAGCGTGCCGGCATGTCGCAAGAAAAGGCTTTAACACGAACCGATAAATAAATCCCATTAATAGTCAAACCAATGTCCTGCAATTGATTTACTTCATTGACGAAATCATCTAAATATTGGTTCAAGTCTAGTGGTTTGGTGTCACCCTTATATAAAGCTACTGCAAATGGAGGAAATGTAATGTCGGGATGAAAGATTTTACACAAGATAGGCCATCGTTGCGTCCTTGAATTCTTATACAACGGTATGCCATCGATATTGAAAATTAGCTCGACTACTTTTTTGCTCTGATTTCTATATATTTCTGCTACGCGCGTGCTTTGTAATAGCGTCTGCAATTGCTGCCGAATGCCTAAATAAACAAATTGACTCGAATCGCTTGGCCCCAAAGTCGAAATCTCGCATAAATTGGTCGTGCCCAGTAGGGTTCGTGCATCAGCCGGCAATTCCGGATGTACCTCTTTCAGCACTTTTAAAATCGCGCGCACCGCTTGGTGACTTATATTATGGTCCACAAAAGTGCTTGCCAATTTCTGTGTCCAGCATACGGCTTCCACCACCTGCAATGCTGGTACATGATTAAGTGGCAATTCCGCAACCACCTCGCGAACGTCTAATTCTGGACACAAAGCTTCCGTTGCCGATGGATTCGAATCCTCCTGATTACAATCAGGCTGCATAATCAGTGCATCATTACGAAGATGTACTAGGACTTCATTTTTCCCACGCGCCTGCCTTAACCGTCGATACCGCTTATAGTGCTGCGATCTTGAAGCCATACTTCCTAACGAATGAAATGAGATTTCCTGGAAATCATAAATTCGTGTCTCTTAATTCTTTATTTCTACTTGATTTCTCTTTTTTTTCTATATTATTCATGTGGATCTGAGGGAGCTATGCTCCAGATTCAAATAAAGTACTTCTATCTATCTATCTCATGATTGTATACGTGCAATCTTTTAAATGTACGATAGTACTTGTATAAGACAACTACTACTCCAGTATCGCGGATTCAGAGCATTGCAATGGTTTTGACGTATAATAGATATCAGTTTTTATAATTCAAACATTAAAATTGAGGCTGCTTCCGGATACCGAGCACATTAGATCTCCAGCCTCTTTTTCAGTAAAACGTTTTATTTAATTTATCATCTTATTTATATGCAAAAATATGAATATTGAGCTCAGAACTGTTGAAATATGGGACACCACGAAATGATCGACGGATTTTTGAAGCAGTTTATGGTTGACAATATATTGCTATATTTGTAGAGGAATACTAATATTTTTCAGATTCATGTAATACAAGCATGTATTACACTAATGTATCCTACGATTTTTGTTGCTGATAAATAAAGTTATATCATTTTTATAACATCGTGTCACATGAACTAAAATTGTGTTCGATTAAACTGATTTTTATTTTATGTCAGCTCGTGTTGAATATCGTTCTACAGAAAAGATGCACCTAAATGTGTCGATTCAATCACTTCAGTTCATTAACCACAAAAGGTAAAAACGTATTTTTTTTAACCATTATGCAGTTTGTTGAACAACAATTGTTATTTACAACACATAAGCTCATCATTTAAAAGACTTTCGTCATGTCTTTATACGTGAAACGTACTCTCAGACGTGGTTTTCTTGGAATGTTGATCTGACTTCCGGAATCAATTTAGTTTCGAAATCTAACAATAAAGATCTAGACATTTAATCATACCGGGTGTAACAAAATTCATGCGCCCAAAGATATAGCTGTGCGTTGACTGAATAATATAAAGACAGCTCCCCTTATGGACCTTTGAGAGCCGACTAAAATTCGTCGCGAGCTAGCGCCCCCTCAGTAATCGTGGCGGTACATTCAGCAAGCGAGTAAAAAATATTGGAACCCGCTAGATCTGTGTTGCGATTACCGACTGAAATAAAACGTTTTCGTGATGATACGTCAGCGTTGGTAGTGACAGGAATCGCAAATATCGCCGAGCCGACGCACGTGTTTTTGCCAGCTCAGTAGCATTGTAGCTCACAGGAATTACGTAAATAAGTTAATAAGTAAATAATTCGAATTGAAAATACGTGTTTACGGTGAAAATCTATTGGTTTAAGTAAATGCGTTTTGCCCTGTATAAAACATATTTGAAGCAAATCATAATTATGCAAATGAATGAACAAAATATATGGCTGTTGAGCGATCGAATCAGCTGGGTCGGGGAAAAAATGAGAACAGGAATAACCGCGCTTTCTCGGTTTCCAAGATAACAGCTATTGTTAATTAATTAACAGCACATCGATATGAATATTGTTGGGAAGTTTTCTCATGCTTGTTTAAGGACAACGCAAAATTCTACTTCACAAAGTCACGGCTCCTGCATGTTTTTACATTGTAGCTGGCCGTTAATCAGTACACGAGCACCTGCAGCTTTTTTCCGACCGAATAATTCAATTTATTATTATCCTTTGAAATCTTCGGAATAAGTATGCATGGAACAAACCACGTGAACTCTACATTCTCTGACCCTTACCATTGCTGAGTTTGCCTATTTGCTTGTCGCTTTTCATAAATTGAGAATAAAAAAAACACGGATTTTTTTATTTTGAGGTTTTACGACCCTTTCGATTCTGCAGTTGCTTGAAATCATACATTGTTGCGGAATTGAACATTTTCAAATGCATTTACATATGGCAAGCTGTTTTACCTTTGATATCTACCTATATCTATAGACAACGTTGTGAATGATAAAAAGTGAAACAATAATGTTTCGATGAAAAATTAAGCTACATAATCGTCATGAATTATTCTTATGTCTAACTCAATTATAATGTTCTGGAACGAGTTTGTTTCATATTCTGAATCAACTTTATAATTTTATTTTCCTATCAAACGTGCTTCCTATTCAAAAGTAAATGGCTTACCATACACATATATGCACGGGTATATCTTCGTAACGGCTAACCGTATCGGCAAAAGTTTTTATGCAATTTGTTCGTTTTTGTAATGAACGTTGGGAATAAATTATGTACAAATTTTCAGATCAACAATAATATTTTTTGTATCGCTTTAAAGCCGAAAAATTCATCTAAGAACGAAAAGTCGTTTTTTTTTCAATTGAGCGCCGGATTATAAAACTCCCTCATAGAATTCTCCGGGCCGTTCGAAATGGTCCCTGACCCATTGAAAAATATTTTTGCAAAATCAAGTTTCAAGATTAACCAATCGATAGGAAATTTCATAGCGCGTCTTTCTTGCCTCTTCAAAAAAGTTGTATCTTATGACGTTTTAGAAATAATCCCAAAAGACTGAGATTTTCGTAAAATGAAGTTTGTCAGGTATTTTCACTTCATTTTTCGTTCCAAAACGCAAAGATATTAATATTTTTACTTCAAATTTGGAAAAGTTGTCTAATGAACTCCCAATGATGACATATTACTTGAAATTGATAATTTTGATCATTGAAAAAAATCATGCATTTTTTCTACAAGCCTTATCGAGGTCAGGCTCGACAGTTTTCAATCGCTTCGTCTATCGAGGTCATGTCAAGCAAGCTCAAATTCCCAGCAAAATAGGATATAATAAAGTTTTTCGAATAGTGTCACTTTAATTGAACTAACTGTTGGAAAAGTACGAGCATTCAACTCGCTTTGATAGAGCGCGCGGGGCCTTGGCCTGAAGGGCTCGCTCTTAATCACCGAGAATTTTCTTTTCTTTCAATCGAATATTTTTAAATTGCTATCAAAATAAAAACAAAGCATCTCTCTAGATATGCATTCGGGAGGCATTGGACGTGTTCAGATGTAGAGGTCTTTTTTGATTCTTATCTTTTACTGCCGGCAACTATAATATCGGTAAATATATTATTTTTTCAGTGATTGATGAAATGTCATCGGGCTTATCATCAGCGTTTCAAAGCAGTAGGAAATCTAGGAATGACGAAAATTAGTTTCAGAATATTAACAAAGAGAAAGAACCAATATATTCAGGATTTGTAATTCAATAAAGATAAGTTCTGCAATAATCATGAAAGTAAATGGAAAATTGAATTTTTAAGTTGAATCAATTTTTTTTTCTTGCAGCTGTTGAAACATATAATTATTTAAAAATATTCGTGTTAACTCATTCCAACAAAATTCTCTGCGATGTAGAGCGACCCGCTCCGGCTGAAGCCTGGAATTCCGTCCACCGTTCGAAGCAAATTGGGTGCTCATACTTTTTTGACGGCTAGTGAAATTGAAGACATACTTCTTGAAAAACTTATTATATGCTAACACCTCTTCCGCTCGAAGTTTGAGCTCACTCGAAATTACCTTGACAGACGAAACGATTGAAAATTGTCTAGCCCTATTTCAATAATGCATGACAGAAAAATGCATAAATTATTTTTTCAATAACAAACACATCATGAAGAGCAATGAAAATTCCGACAGAGTTAGCATAGCTGCTCAAGATACTTACGAATCTAGCTACGAAATTTTAATCATAGCTTTTCCCCAAATTTCGAGATATTCAACGTCGAAAGCGACGTAGCTATCACCAAATACGCATGTGGCCAGTTGGTTAGTGAGTCGTCCATTTTCAATATCAGTTCATTGTGTGAGCAAATTATAATTCAAAAAAATTTGATATGGCTGATATTAGAAATAGACGACTCAAGATCAGGTGGGGCGCGTTTCGCGAAGCAGACCACCGCGTTGGCGAAAAATCTCGTCTTGCTGCATTACCTAGTGTAATTAATCAGCGGCGGCTCTGAGCTGCGTAGGCACAGCCACCTGCCCTGAAGGTCTACACTCGGAAAATTTAATTAATTTGTCGGCATTATTTCATGTGATGTTTGTTTATAACAATGAAGAGAATTATTTTCCACGTTGGTTTGAAAATATATTACATATAAAGATTAAAAACTACATATTAAAAATATATAGTATAGAAACCTAATGCGAAAAATAATCCTTTTTATATTTATAAAACAAATTTGCATAAATTCATGTTGGAAAATTTATTGACTTTTTCAAGTGTAGACCAGCCAAAGCCGCCGCTGAATTCTGTACTCGCGGCGCCACTCAGGACAATTAACCACTTGCAGTTTATAATTATCAAATGGTTCAATTCAAGTAATAATTGACAGAAAACTCCCACATATCCTAATGACCATTTCATCCACTGAAAGTTTCTTATTGCTTGAACTTACGTAGATAGACCGAGCGATTAAAAATATTCAAACGCCATTTGTGTAGTTACTCGGCAGAAAATTAATAACTTTTTTTATTACATAGAAGCTAGATTTCAATTACTTTAACAGATCGAGCATAGTTTGACTCATCATTTGTTCAAATTTGAAGTACAAACTTGAAATATTTTCGGATTTAGAGTGAGTTGAAGTGAAAAAAGACGAAAATTTTGTCGAGAGAAAAAAAGATGCGCAATCAAATTTCAGATAAGGATGTGTGTTCTAAAAATAGAAATTCTAATTTTTGTCTCAAAGTGCATGGAGGTCACCTTAAAGTGGCAAAATAATGTTGAATAACCCTTTACGATCCAGCAGTTCAATTACGGCTAAGTCCACTTTCACACCCCCTCATATATCATCATCAATGTTCACTTTTGAACGAAAAAAAGCATTAATTAATGAACACATCGGAATAATAACGTTTTATGTAAAAAATAATAGTGAAATTTCCTGTATGATATAAACAAAAAATTAAAAAGTAGTTTTTCATTCATAGTTTGCCTAGATAATTGAACATTTTTTCAAAAATAACCACCGCTTGATGTGTTTAATCTGTAATATAGATGATTTTTCATTGGTCTACATTTATTTTGCCAGCCGATCCATATTACGAATT
The DNA here is from genome assembly GCA_963966615.1 of Tenthredo amoena. Lineage (NCBI taxonomy): Eukaryota > Metazoa > Arthropoda > Insecta > Hymenoptera > Tenthredinidae > Tenthredo > Tenthredo amoena. The sequence continues at coordinate 10,222,082 of OZ016490.1, forward strand.
CATAAAAAAAAATTTCGAGTCGCAGATTAATGAACCATCTCAACATAAATTGAAAAAATGTTTTTAGGAAATTGTAATATCTTTTTCGAATCGAGAACGAAGAAAACAAAAAGATTTCTAAATATTGTTGAAAAAATAAAAAAATGTATCAAACTCAGTGGTCTAAATCCACTTACTCCGACATGTAAGAAAATTGCACGTATTGAACAATAGGAAACATCAAGGATAGATAATGTAACGTAAAATAAGAAAAACGGGAAAAAAATATCAATGACAAAATGCGATAACATACACGTCATCAAGTAGCCAGTAGGAATCGCATTCTCGTGCATCTTAGTGAATAAATGAAAGCATTCGAGTTTTTTTTTTTCTCCCGCGATCACATGTAGACTTGCATGCAAGATTGCAAACACCATATAATAATATCAAAACGTATGTAAAAGTGTAACAGAAACATATGAAATTTATATTGGTTCCTCCACGTGTTTGTATACATGTCCATTAAATTTTCGGAAACTTTCATCGGAATCTCATAATACATAAATACCCAGCGTATACAATTTGGGTGTATACAAAAGATTTTCCGAAAAAATCACAGCTGCTACGTGTAGGGTTTCGCATAGTCGATAAGATGGAGAAAAAACACGCGCATTTCACAGTTTGGTTGCAAGTATCTAAGGTCTCTACCATTATCAATTCAAATTTACCCCACGAGTCAGCTGGCAGCGACGTGAAACTGTAAATTTCAGTTGGTATAACAGATACCGTTTGCAACGCCAAGCCCACTTCAAGCCCACTTGGTCGGCTCACAAATTTACCCAGGGTGAGCTGTCTTTAAATTACTCAGTCAATGAGCTGTGTTATCCCGTGTGAATGGGATCGAAATCTTCTCTACCATTTTTTCCTGCAGTTCAGAGATTTCTTGTGACAATTATGTGAAAATTATCGAATTAATCGGTGTCCCCTGGTTATGGAAAACACTAATTTTTTGTTCTGACAATACCGCATACTATAGTATAAAAAATTGTCATTAATCCAAAAACTAATAGAAACCAAAGTATCACGTTTATTCTAAAAATCATTTTTTTTTCCTTTAACCGCACTCATCAAAAGAAGTGTAATCAAATTTTTCCGAATTTTTTGCGTCCTATAATCCTAACTTCTTAATATTCAAAACTCCGAAGTTTGTAGTAATTTCAATTGTTTAAGCGATTGTAACGAAAAAAATTACTATTCACGATAATTTTCATAATAGTTGCTCCGGACTGAATCTGCGCGTCTATGCGGGATGTATGTATATGTGTATACTAGGGTGTGTCATTTTGGGGCAACTTTTTTTTTTAAATCAGTGAATGAGTTTTTTCATTTTGTTGAGTGTTCCAAAATTTTATTTTTCTTATAGACTTGTTAATTGATGTCAAAGGAATGCGTAGAAAAAAATTCTGAGCTCAATTTTTATTTGATTCTATTTATAAATAATAATATTTTCGGACACCTACATAAATATAGTCACGTTGGCTATTAGTATGTTAAACAAGAACAAAATAGATCATAAGAAACCACGGTTGTGAATTCTTCAATTAAAATATTGACGATTGAAATTTGAATTTTTAATCCATAATTTAAATACTCCTGATTAAAAATTGAAAACTTAATTTTCGATTCACAAACTCGGAATTTTTTTTTTTTTTTTATTCATTCCCCTCGGGGTTACAAACTCTTATCCTACTTATTCTGCTTACAACCTTATCCTATCTTGATTCTATCCTTACGCTACCTTATCTCTACTCTTATCTCTCTTCTCTCCCTCTCCCCCCCTACTCAGTTCTTATCTTTACTTTCGCTCCTTACTTAACTACATTTCACAGTCTTACTCTATTGCACACCTGGCTTCCTTTTCCCATTCGCTACTTTCTTTCCTACTTATTCTGTTTACCACCTTATCCTATATTAATTCTATCCTTACGCTACCTTATCTCTACTCTTATCTCTCTTCTCTCCCTCTCCCCCCCTACTCAGTTCTTATCTTTACTTTCGCTCCTTACTTAACTACATTTTACAGTCTTACTCTATTGCGCACCTGGCTTCCGTTTCCCATTCGCTACTTTCTTTCTCACTCTCTCTTCTTTCTTTCTTCTCCTCGCATTTTTTCCCTCTCATTCTCTCTATCATTCTCATCCATTCTTCCCCCTCCCCCTCCCCTCCCAGCACCTCCCCTACCATCTCCTGCCATCCCTTTCTTCCCGTCTCTCCCTTGCCCTCCCCCCTCGCGCACCTCTCCCATATATGCTTCCACGTCTCCTCCTCGCTCCCACACACCCTACACACTCTCTTTTCTTCCTTTTCCCAATACCACGCTTCTCTCACCTCGTTTCCCAATCTGAATCTGGCTACTCTATTTCACATGCTTTCCCCCCACCCCTTCCTCAAATACCCTGGGATTCCTCCGCCCTTCACTTCTCTGTACCACCTGTTGTGTTTCGATTCTGCTATCCTTTCCCATCTCTCCTCCCCCTGTCTTCTCCTCTCCTCCTCTTCTGTCCCCTCGAAGTCCCATTCCTCCCTCCCCGCTATGAACCCTTTCCTATCCTTCTCCCACCCCCTTCTCTCCCCTTCTTCTTCTCCTCGCCTCTTCATTTCCTCCCAACATTTTCTCGCAATTCCGCTTCCCCCTGTTCCCCCCCCCTAGTAGTTTCTCATACCTCCATGCCCTTTTCGCCGCCCTTAGTCCCACCTTCTCTCTCCGCATCTCCTCCCTTACCATGTACCCCGGCGTCCTCCAGTCTACCCCTAGCGTCCACCTCAGGTACCTCTCGTGCATTGCCTCTACCTCCCCCCTCTCCTTCCACCCCCAGACCTCCGCCCCGTATTCTACCACCGTCCATACCAACCTATCGAATAGCCATATCCTTCTTTCCCAGTCCCTCCCAAACCTTCTCTTCCCTATCCCCCATACCTGTCTCATCGCCACCCCTGCTTTCCTCATTCTCTCTTTTATATGCGCTTCCTGCCCCCCGTTGCTCCTTATCCTATATCCTAGGTAGCTAAACTCCTTCACCTCCTCCAGCTTTTTTCCCTTCCACCTCCAGTCTACTTTTTTCATCCTTCCCCCTCCTCTTCTAAACCTCATCACCTTCGTCTTCCCAACGTTCAGCTCTAAGCTTTTCCTGTCTAGATACCTCTCCAGCCTCCTAATCATTATCTCCATCCCCTCTTCCTCCTCCGCTATTACTGCCACGTCATCCGCATACGCTAATGTGTATACCCTCTCCCCCCCTAGTACTACTCCCCCCCTGTCCTTACCCTTCCTCATCTCCTCCTCCATGTCCGCTGTTAGTATATTGAAAAGATACGGGCTTAGCGGGCACCCTTGCCTGACCCCTTTCGCTATCCGAAATTCTTCGCCCACCTCCCCCCCAGCTTTTACCCTACTCTTCGTCTCTCTGTATATCTCCTCTATCCTTTTCTTCCAGCCTTCCCTTACCCCTCTTTCCCTCATTGCCTCCCACAGTTTTCCTCTATCCACCGAGTCAAACGCTGCCTTTAAGTCTATGAATGTCGCTACCATTTTCCCCCCTTTTTTCTCTATCTGCCTGTTTATTAGGTAGTTCAAGGCATATATATTGTCCCTCGTCCCCATCCCTTTTCTAAAGCCCGCACAAACTCGGAATTGAAAAATAAAAATTAATTTTCATTTCGTGAACTCGAAATTAAAAAATGAAATTCAATTTTTAATTCAGACGATCCGGGATTGAAAATTAGTAAATTCAATTTATAATCCAGACACTTGGGATTAAAAATTATAAAGAAAATTTCAATCCAGGCACGAATTCAATACTGAATTTAATGCACTACACGCACTCCTGTAAGAAACTATAATTTTAGTCTGATCATATATCGCGTCTCTAATGCCATGAAGGCATATCGTCATTATATGCCTTTATGGCATACTAATACCAAAAAGGCATATAGTTTTTTCAAACTTTGCATAACGCTTAGAAAACATGAAAATCGCATACAAAGTCAAAAAAAAAAATCAGATTTAATTTTCTTCCAGATTTCTTTTTCTTTTTTGAGCTAATGTCAAAAAAGCATATGAGTAAAAAATGTATATGGCTTCTTGGCATTAGGTGGGAAAAAGCAAAAAAAATTAATGCCAAAAGGGCATATCTATTTGACCATAAGTCCTTTTGGTTTTAGGAAAACTGATTTTTTTTTTTTGACTTTCTATGCGATTTTCATGTTTTCTAAGCGATAAGCAAAGTTTGAAAAAACTGTATGATAACTTCGTGACAACGCCTGTATATATCTATAGGCCGAGCATAACTGGCAATTAATGGCGAATTTATCCAATCGAAAAGGTATTATCATCCCAAAGCAAATATTATTACAGTGCATTTAAATTTTACGTATACTACATTATACAAAACAAAACAAAAATGTAATAACCCTAAATCAAATTTTTGTCACTCGTAATAGTACAGGCGATAGGTATTTTATTCATTACGCTGGTTTATAAAAGGGTTGGACAGACTAGAAATTAGATATAGCTATTCAAGATAACTCAGATATTTACCAGAGCGGCATTTTTACAGTGGTTATTATGTATTAATTACAATTTATAACTGCAATCTTGGCCCTAATCAATGTCAACGGGAGCTCTACTTAACACTAGAATAAAATCTTCAATTACTGTCACTAATTTTATATTCGATTAAGTGAACTGTTGGCCACTGTGTGTAATTGATAGAGCAGCCGACACGTCAATATTATCATGATAGCAATACTATAATTAACACAGGTTCGAGTATTAAGGGGCATACTAAGACAAAAGTACACCATGACCAGTATAACGTATTCAATTATGTTTGATTGTCCTTTAATATGAAAAATAAACGTGAATAATGCCATAAGGTAATGAGCGTCGAAAATGCGATCTTAATCCAAAAATCTACGTTTCCGTAAGAAAGTATAAATTGAATTTTATGAATTAAAAGTCTTAACTAAAAGATCATAAAAATGTTGACGGATGGGCGGAGAAAGTTGACATAATTTTGAATAATTTAACTAAAAGTGCACAGTATTTTATTCACATGAAGTTGGTTTGTCGTAAACCTTGCTTAGCGTAATTTCATGACATTATGTGCACTGCAGTCAAAATTTGTTTAAAGTCCATGATAGAAATAAGGAAAATAATCATTTATCGGATACGACGTTATGAATTAGGCTGCAATTTTTTTGTTCTAACAATTCTAAAAGATTGCCTACGACTTGATGGCATAATCACGTGATACGAAAAATATGTAGTTTGATAATGTACTCACCAATGCTGTTCACCTGTCACAGAACTTTAAGCGTTTGAATTTATTTGTTTGATTTGAAAAAAACAATGGAAAAGTTGATTTAGAAAAAAATAATGACAACAAAGCTTGAATTTACTGTAATAAAGAAAAAAAATAATTTGAAACTCTTTCTTAATGTTAGTAATTGATTTGAAATAAAAATTCTGATCCGAAAATTTATTTTAATATGTTAATAATTAATCAACAAAAAAAAATTTGAAAAAAAGAACCGAATTGGGAAATATATTTTAATATGTTATTAATAATGATTGAGATTAAAAATTACGAATTTATTTTATTTGTTTTTCACTACGTGTCACCACAATCGTCACTAGATTCACATAGGCAGAGCAGACCGTCAGCAGGTCCTATATATAGGCACTGTCGATTCGTTGTCTCCCACTTTAAGGCTGTTGAAGGGGGTCCCATGGTGGGGGTAACGGCACGTACACATGTACACACCTACGAGTGAATTTCGCACGGTAAATTATCGAGAATAAAGAATTATTTCGAGAATCTGATGTGTACGAAATGTTCCTTGATTAAAATTGTTTTGGGTGAAATAGCGGAGGTTAATCACAAATAAGCCTGGAGTTCTAATAAAATCTTTATATAATATCCTCGTGACAGCTGGCACATGGATACACACACTGACACAGTAAACATGGCTGCCCAATGAGACGAGTGACATCTAATTTGAGCGATATAATGATTTCTTGCACTCGACCAGTACTGAGCACTATTTCACCCACAACAATATTTCAGTATAAATAGTTCAATCACCATCCCAAGTTGTAAAGCTGTCTACAGTCGGAGAATTTAGCGTGCGAAAATTTATAGCCAATAGATGGCGGCACTATTAGCTCGTTGACTGAAGCTGTCGGGACACACAGCCGAATACAAATTTCCGAGGGCCCCGTCTGTTTCACTTACACAATCACACACATTTTCATCTTATACAAAACGCACACTATGGCGCTCAAACAATGGACTCCGTGAATATGCTACAGATTGGAGCTCGTGTCACGGTTTTTGGCATCAATAACTTGCTCAGATGCTGTCAAAATTGATTCAGCAGATTATTGGTAATGATAAGCACGGAAGATCTTACAAAAAAATCGGGATAGGCACCAATAGTAGTATACTCGAATCATAGCCACGATTAACTGCCAATTCAGCGTGCAGAATGTATAAAACAAACATGATGTAACGTGATGATGAATAAAAAATTATTTTGACTACACCAATGATACACGAAGAAACATTTCTAGTTCTTATTATGTTAGGTAGAAGAGAATCGCGAAATTGTTCCCGTGTTTTCTGATTTACTACATTCCACTTGCAAAGCTACTCATAGATTGTACGATACCTATGAAATTATGATGTGAAGCATTTCACGCAGAGATGGCAATATGATATAAAATAAATAATAGTTAATTATCCTGTTTGTTCCGAATAATCAAAACGTGGGTTGTAGGTGATAAGAAGACTCAGGATATCAATATTTCTTAAAAGTATCTTTATTATAAAATATTATTATTATTATTATTATTATTATTATTATTATTATTATTATTATAAAATGTCTGTACATTTGTACAAACACCCGCCATCTACCAGTTTAGCGAAAGTACTGGTAGATGACGGGTGCTGAGCCTCCCCTGCGTCGACGGAAGCGGCGGTGGTACCCACCGCGCCCTCGACCCCTGCCACCGCCTCGATGCTGCTGCTGCTGTTGTTGCTGTTGTTGTTGCTGCTGCTGCGGCTGCAGCTGCTGCTGCTGCCCCAGGACTAACGTCCTTAGGGCAGCCACCTCAGCTAACAGCTGCGCTATCGGGTTAGCCTGTAAATAATCACACGTCAGGGCTGAAAATATGTATAGAACTGTTTGGATAAAAATTTGTAAGGCTTGGAGAGCACATACTTCTACATCGGGCGGTGGCAGAACGGCGTCATCGGGCGGCGGGTCTAGCACCACCGCCGCCTCGTCGGCCGCAGCTTCTGGGATGATGTTATTGTCTGAAACAATAGAATGCAATATTAATTAACACTGCGTAAACTGCTTTGTATGGCACTGATATATCGCATCACTTATGCCATAAGGTCGTAAGCGCTAAAAAATCATTTTTTTTGCGAATATGCCCAAACGATGTTGTATAGAATGAAAAAGATTTTGCCACAAAAAAAAACGAAATTTTTTTTTCGACGCTTACGACCTTATGGCATTAGTGACGCGATATGGTGCCAGGCCAGCTGATTTACATGAACGTTGATTTTATTTATGAATTTTATTGAAATTGTGTTGCCACTTCATGTGATGAAACTACAGACTACAAACAATACCCGCGATCACCGGCGAAATCGTCGGAAGTCTTAGGTTATGTTGTAATCTAAAAACCTGGTACAGAGCGATCGCGAGATTGTATTAAAATTCTGAAAATATGAATTCGTATCTGCGACATTTCACTTATAGAGCTCCATAACAGCAATAGATATTACGTCGACTATATAAGATCAACAGAATATGTAGGTAAAGAAAATGAGAAATACTTACTCTCCATGCTGCGGCTCGAGCCTCGTGGTGGATGGTGGTGGAATGGCTGTTCCGCAGGGCTGCCAACTGAACTCTTTCGGCCTGCGTTCGAATAATCGGAACGTAGGTATGATCTCCGTAAGAAAATCAGTTGGCAGAACTGCGAATTATTTTCGACCACTTTGAAGGATCGTCGCATTCTTCTATCGTTGCACGTGTCTGAATTCGGTACGCACTGTGGTATCCCAGCATCGTGGCGTGGGTCGCGTAAATTTTGACGGAAAACGCGTTTTTAGTAGTTGTCGCATCGTAATTCACAGTACATGCACCGAAGTGTGTAATTTAATTTTGTCGAATTTTCCGAAGTGTAAAGTGCAAACGTTATAAGTAATACTTGGTCAAAAAATCATTCGACAATGGTAAAACGTGTTGATAAAGGACATGGTAGATATTGGCTGTCCACCAAACCACCAAGTCGGAAAAGAAAATTATGGCAACGCAGGTCAATGATACGAGATGCACCGGCAGCGGTCAGCGAATGCGAAGTCCAGCTGGCACCAACGGAGATGGATTTGACGGATTTTGTGGGCGCAGCAATATCCGATTTTCATGGTACTGATGTCCCTACTGCAGTAGACGTTTCAGGTCATTCAACAGCAAAAGCTCCAGTAGCAATGGAACAGCAGCGAATACCGTCTGGTACTGCTGAACAGACAACCGCAGATTTCATGGATGACCTCCAAATCGAATCGTCGGAGGCTGGATCTGACACGTACCAAGCAGATGACGCATTAGATCTTTTCGACAATCAGGAACCATTGCCGGCACCTGCCAGTTCTAATGAAAGTCTGCCGGATTTGATCGTTGAGAAGGAGAAAGAGCAGACGAAGGAGTTCGAATCTCCTGCGACTCGGCATGTGGTTGATGTTGGATATATGTTTTCTGAGTTGCAACAGCAATTCGCCAACCATAATCCACTTCTTCGCTGCACACTGAATCAAGTGCACTTGATCTCCACTGAACGTATCGGACTGTTATCAAGATTCACGTTCCAGTGTAAGATGTGTATGCAGACAAGATTCATCATGTCTGAATCTCAAAAATCGAATATCCTTTCGATCAATGAAAGCATAGTAGCCGGAACAGTTTCTGTAGGTGTCGAATATTCACAATCGAAAGAAATCTTCAACGCGATGAATATTCCATTTATGTCACATGGCACTTATCAACAGTACCATGATAAAATTGCCTCAGCATTCGATAAGGCAGCAGAGGAAGAAATGAGATTGGCTGGTGAAGAGGAAAAACAGCTTGCGATAGAACGTGGAGATGTCAAGAATGGAATACCACACATTCAGGTAATAGCAGACGGAAGCTGGATGAAAAGGTCATATAGATCTGGTAAATATGACTCAGCGTCTGGCGTTGGCATCATTGTTGGTTTTCATACAAACAAGGTTTTGTTTGCTGCAGTACGCAATAAATACTGCACAATTTGTTCGATTGGAGAAAAAAACCACGAACCCCCCAGAGAACATGCTTGCTTTAAGAACTGGGGGAGCAATCAGAGTTCTTCCAGCATGGAGAGTAGTGCCATTGCTGAAGGATTCCTCAAAAGTTTGCAAATGCACGGGCTAGTCTTCTCGTCATTGATAGCAGACGGTGATAGCAGCGTGTATAAGAAGATCCTGGATTGCAACCCATACGACGATACGTATGTGAAGAAGGTTGAGTGTACGAACCACCTGTTGCGAAACCTCACCACAAAAATTAAGGACGTGGCAAAACGAAACTGAAGCCAGATTTGAAAAATAAAATCAAAGAGATGTCCAAATCAAAGAAATCGATTGGACAATGGCGAAAGGTCATCGAAGGCAGTACCCTGAGGATACGGACAGCTGTGGTGAAAGCGAGCAAATACCGCATGGCTGAGGAAGTTCCTCAATCCGAAAAAGTGGTACGCCTCGTAAAAGATTTGGTCAATATTCCAAGTCATGTGTTTGGCGAACACAAGAAGTGCGCTGAATTGGGCTACTTCTGTGATGGTACTCCAAAAGATCAAGAAGAAAACGCAGTACCAATATTGATGGAGTTAGATCTATATGACAAAATCTGCGATGCCATCACTCAACTAAGTTGGAGAGCCGAGAGCCTGTTGTTCAACGTCACTAGCAACACCGTTGAAAACTACAATGCTATCGTTAGCAAATTCATCGGCGGAAAGCGTGTTCACTTCGGGAAAAGGAACTCTTACAACGCCCGAGTTGCTGGCTCCGTTGTGCAATTCAACTCACAGGAGTCGTATGAGAAGTTGAGTGCTGCGATGGGTAAGGCGCCAACTGCAATGGTCCACGAATTGCAAAAAAAACGAAAGGCATATAACCTAAAACGGCTAACATCAGCCAAGGACAAGAAGGACGAATCTAGACGAACATGTTCGTCTGCGGGACCCTCTAGCGAGAAGTCCAATTCGAACTCAGACTACGGTCAGAATTGCAACAGGCCAGATCTTCATGAAGACGAATATAAAGTGCAAGTTGAATTGCACTTTCAAAAACTGGCCGAGCAGCAGGCAGAACGAGACCTCATCGAAGCGCGTACGAGAGGTCAGAGTGATAGCGGAGAATGGAAATCCTTGCGCAGAAAGCTGCTTACAGCTTCCAATTTTGGCAAGGTTTGTCGCATGAGGCCAACTACACCTTCGGCGAACACGGTCAAAACTATCGTGTATCCGCAAGACCGCCCTCTACCTGCTCTGCAATACGGCAAGCAGAACGAAGTCAAAGCGCGTAAACAATTTGAAGAAACCAACGGGTTACGCGTTGCAGAGTCTGGCCTTTTCATCGATTCAGAACACTGCTACTTGGCAGCGTCTCCTGATGGATCGATCGGCGACGATGGCATTATTGAGATCAAATGCCCTTACAGCGCGAGAGACGTCACTCCGGAGCAAGCGATCGAACAGAAGCTCGGAGACATGCATAGGGTCTACGACAAAAGCAGCCTTGACAGGATGAATGCAAATCATCCCTACTTCTACCAAGTTCAAGGTCAACTGCATATCGCACAAAAAGAATATTGTGCCTTTGTCGTGTGGACGCCAAAAGGTATGAAAACAATCAAAGTTTTTAGAGATGATATCTTCTGGCAAAACAAAATGTTGCCTTACTTATCTAGATTCTATGAGTCTTGCATGCTGCCAGAGATTATAGATGGTAGACATTTGAGAAATATGGAACTTAGAGAACCACAATACATACTCGATGCACGAAACAAGACTAAATAAAGTAACACATGTATAAGTAGACAAAAAGTGAGATGAATGTGTCAATCTATAAAAAAAAGTATTGTGGAGTCGTCTATTTTTTGTATTATATTGCAAAAAGGGAACGTCAAACTCATAGCTGCTCTAATCCTCTTGAGAGTACAGGGTGGACTAACCTAGCAACAGTCGTATTGCAGGGATCAGCACTCATGTCACGTAACAACTTCAAACTATGAGTTTGGCTGAAGTTCTTGTACGACTCCACAATATGAAAAAAGTCAGTTGAGCTAAACTTTTTCACAACCATATAATTCAAAAGTATAAAAATATAAGTAATAAACTTTTACACACGCTCAAAAATAATTACAAAACTAATAAGGAAAGTTATTGATGTATATTTCAAAGATAGTGATCCATTTGACACGACTCAAATGTGACACTGTCACCCTGTGATATAACTGTTCTGCTAGGAATAGTTCGCCCTGTACTTTCAGGCAGGAATAGAGCATTACAATTATCAACTGACGCACATTCATCCTACACCTTTTCTGTTATCCTATTAGAGCAGAATTCATTTGATAGATCATGATATTTTGGTTCTCTAGTAGGTATCTCGCGTCTTACAACCTCCTCGCACGTTGTGAACAAACAGAATTATGCATGATAATTTTGTAGTTTTTCAGTTATACATTTTCAAGTTATACGCCTGTGCGGCGACAGTCCGTACAATCGATACACGTTTACTTGTTGTCAGGTGATACATTTGAGTTGTCTGACAAAAGTAAATCTGTTTCGAGTGTTGCGTGCTAGCTGCTCTCCAATAGGGCATGATAGTTATGGTCTTCGATTACGTATGTATACGCATGTAGCGATGGGATTATTTATGAGAGTGTATATATTCAAACTACAGTAAACTATATCCGATAATTAATGAGTTATCCTTTGGTTCGAGAAACAGAAACGGTTGATGATACTCCAACTCAACCAGACGATAAGAGGGATGGCAAATAAGTTGGTCTACAGCAGAGCAGAACCACAGACAGCAACGAGATTTCCATATTATTAAAAATTGCTTGTGCCGCTATGTAAGTGTAATAGACTTCCAAGACTCATGCAATTGAAAAACAATTGCGAAAGCTGGTTTTACAATGATCATACCAGTGTTATCGAGAAGAACTGGGTCAATGGTAGGAAATTTAAAATAAATCTCAATACGCTAGGCACCAATAAATAAGTTCATTGTATGGAAAGCTACAAAAATTGACTTTGGAAGAACTAATTTAACTATTTTTTTTCACAGGTACAGGTACCTGTCGATACCAGAGGACCTGACTTGTGCTCACTAAGGATGATGAGATCAACCCTGAAGCAATTATACTACTCATTAATTAATTAATTTATATGGCTAGCCGTATTGAATCATACTCGTAGACAAATTGTATAAACTGTGTTGCGCATTTTGTACATAATCTCATGTAACATAGGCATATTAGATATCTTTATTCGGATGAAACTGCTATGCACCCTCGTTTCTTATCAAGTGACAGGGAACGCCACTGAAAATTCAATGCGAGGCATTTTTTATATTTACAAATTACTATAAAAGGTCCGACCAAAAAACACTCACTATAATTCTTACTTCATGGTGAGTTCTTATTGAAAAATATATTTAAACCTTCTGCGATGAAATTAGAGCGCAGGAAACCTTGGCAGCAATACATAGGAGACCTGCGAAAGGTTCCCTGCGCATACAATAGCATTGCAGAACATTGAGATTTATGTTCCAATACATATACTTCCATATTCTAAAAATTGTAGAAACATGATACATGTAGACAAACTATAGAATTCGATACATAAAATGTCAAGTTCAGATATAATCTCATATAGAACAGTTTGTGTCCAGATAAATGATCAAATGCGTTATCATGCGCAACACTGTGTGTGCACTGTCTTCACATAACATATTGCACTCCTCGTTTGAATCTATGTAATTAAAACTCGTATATATCAAAATGCATGTAAATTTAAGCTGTTATCATCTAGCGTGTATTGTAGTGTATCTTTTAGTCATTTTGACTATGCGGATCATTCAAAATCTTATATTAGTTGTGACGCTGCAGAGTAGCTGCCGTCACAGTCAAGATGAATAAACTAAAAATGATACGTCACTATTTTTTCAAATACTCGCAATTACTTTAATGTCCTTCATTGTAATTATTGAAACAATCAGACGTTTAATTGGGAATTTAGAATCCTCTGGACGATAACTGCAAGTAGAATTACTGGATTAAAGTTTAATGTGTCACGTCTACCATCAATTTTGATGTACCCAGTTTATAGATAATTCATGGATTGTGAAATATTGGCTGCAAGATTGTTTATAGATACGCAAGAATTTAGATTCAAGAAATATTCTCATTTTACAACAAATTATGTGAAATTTGGGGCCGTCTAATTTGCACCCATATTTTTTATCAGCACGGTCCTGACGAGTTTAGTCCGAAAACTCAACGCGTATGGCGCTGCGAACGGTCAACAAAAATGGCCGGACCCCCTTCAACAGCCTTAAACAATACGTATTTCATTTGTTATCGGAATCGCAGCATAATACGGCAGGGGCCTTCTGACCGTGGTTTTGCATGAATACAAGGCCCCTAAAAAATATGCTATAGTGTCTTCGCTCTACCCCAGAGCTGTGGCGGATAATATGGGGACCTCTTCTTGTAAAATCTCCACGAACGGTTGAACTTTCGAATTTTTTTAAAGGAACATCAATCAAAGATTGATTCATCGATCTATATCGTATTTATAAAGGAGGGTTTCTATCCAATTGGGCTGAATTACCGAAGTATTCTTGACATTTTTTCAGAATTCATTATTAAGGGCTTTTGAGCGACCGTCTGTTTTACCGACGGAGTACGCATTTTCCGCCAGTCATCACGACTGCTATTTAGTCCACGGATCACGTCTCTATCGGTCCACTGATCACTCTCAGGTTCCGTAGGGATAATCCTTAGATTTTCAGCTAGCGCGCGCTGGTGTCCGAAAATTAAATGAATTTATTTCCAATTAATGACGAATTTATCTATACGTAGCTGTGAAATCAGCCGACACTAATACATCGCCGATACACAGACACTAGAAAATATTAACATTATTTTCTGCACTTTCAATGAAAAATCGGTGTCGGGACAACCAGCGCGCCGTAAAGGCTAATGTTAGCAATCGTTTGATATTATTCCGAGGAAGATCAGAGAGGCAGGAGCAGTATAATGGCCGATTTCTTCACTCCTCCCAGTAGCTATCTTCCGGATAAAGATATCTGTTAGATAACACAAAATTTGTTTTCTTCACTGAAACCTGTGTTTACGTATCTAGTGAATAGCTAATCTTTATACGATTAACTTTTGATGCTGAAGGTACCAGCCGGAAGCTGTCGAAGCGCGGTTTCCATGGTTTCCTAATATTGTTATTTGTTTAAAACGCGGAAATCATTACTATACATCGTACGCAAAGTGAGGTTCGGTTTCTTGTTTACATACATCTGTGATACTGTTTTTACAATTATAAGAGAAAATATAACCGTCTGGCCGATGGATAAAGAAAGAAGAGGAGCTAATTTCACCAAAACTGAAATTGATTTATTGACTGACGTTATTTTGAAATACAAGCATATAGTTTAAGATAAAAAAACCGACGCAACAACGTGGAAAGATAAAAATGGAGCGTGGGAAAAAATTAGTGAGGAATTTAACGCAATTTCGGGAAATTTTCCTCGCTCCACCAAAACGATTCGTGCGAAATATGACACGGTCAAAAAAGGAATTCGCCAAAAATGTTCACTCCTGAAAACGGAACAGACGAAAACTGGTGGTGGTCAGTGCACAGTTACTTTGACTCCAAGCGAAGAAAAAATTTTATCACTGACACCAAACGCCATGGTGGGTCTTCGATCAAGATTCGACAAGGACAATGCAGGTAATTACCAGTATATAATGGCACATAAGTAAAGTAACGCAAATATGTCACGCTATGAGTATATTATTTTATTTCAGAGCCAGGTCCAAGTGGTTTAAGACCGTGGATGACGCATGAGGATGAAGGAGATGGTTAATAATCTGTAATACTGAATTTTTTTTGTGGCCCATAATCTTTTATTAACAATATAACGGTTTATTATAGAGCAAGGATCGAAGGTGACCGACGAAAATATGATTGCGTTCATAGATGGCGAAAATGATGGTTGAGTATTTGAAAATATTGATAGCGACTAGATAACATGAATTCTAATTGAATCGCTTTCTACAGATATTGAAGATTACTTGAGCGCAATTGGAAATACAGCAGTACCCCAAGCAGCGTCAGTAAATGCAGGTAGAAATGTTGTGTTGATTCTGTATTAATTCAGTATTTGGAAAAGTATTAATCTTATTTTGTTTCTTTAGAAAAATCAACGAATCAAGAGAAGAAATGTTCAAAGAGGAAAATTAATGATGTGGATTTGGATAAGGATAATACACCAATAAGAGGTACAAAATTATACACTAAGTTTAAATGAATAACTTTAAACCATAATCAATCGTTTCAGGAACTGATAACAAGTTCATCTTCAAAAATAAACAAGCACGTCAAAATATATATAAAAATCAGATGCAAAATAATTTGCAGTTGAAAAACGAAATATTGGAATTGCAAAAAGAAATATTATTACAAGAGATAAAGGCTAAGTCAGAAATCAATAAACTGACAATCCAAAATTTAAAGCTAACACAACGACTAGTACAACAGAAACTTGACGCAAATGTTGTTGGTGATGATTAGTAAGTATACTTCTGTGATAATTTACACAATATATACTTCGTAGTATACGTTTTATGTATGAGATACATGATTATTATTTCATATGTACGATTGGTCTTTTCATTTTCAGTGATTATTAATTGGAATTCGTTCCGACTTCAGTTGCATGCCCAGGAGAAACTGGTTATTGAGTCTCAGTTGTGTAATCTGGAAAACAAATTACAAGTTCGTCTACCGTGCAAAAAAAATTATAAGACATTACGTAAAAATAGTTATAAGATGTTAAATGCCAAAAATTTATAAAATATTCATTTAATAAAAGAAATATTTTATACTTTAATAAGTCTGCGATGAACTGTACCTTGAGCAATAGTCATTGATGAGCGCTTGTCTGACATCGTTATCTCGCACTGGAACTGCTTCTCGATTCGCATTGTCATCCCTAAATTCTTCATCAGGTAAATCCACAAATGCAGGAGGTTCTTCTTCGTTTTGATTCCTGGCTATGTTGTGTAGAACTGCTGTAGCTACTATTATGTCTTGTACAGTTTCCATTTTGACTCTCATGCCTAAGCTCAAAACTGGAAATCGACGCTTCCAAACGCCAAAAACACGTTCAACAATGTTCCTTGTCCGTATATGAGCATTGTTGTATCGTTCTTCGGCTACGATATTCGGACGCAAAACCGGGGTGAGAAGATATTTCTTGATGGGATATCCACTATCACCAAGTAATATTCCTGGATGAAATTCGCCTGCCTCTAATCTTTGACGCAGTCGACTATGTTGGAATATTGTCGCATCATGGACAGAGCCTGGCCACCTAGCCACAATGTCTATAATTTTCATATTATGATCGCAAACAACCTGGGTATTAAGAGAAAAAAATCCTTTCCGGTTTCTAAACTCTTCTGCATGGTCACCTCCTGAAAAATGTCGGAAATATCGTTTCATATAATGGTAAACCAGAATCCTAATTTAGTTCGTTAAGTGGATGTAACTACAGTGAACGCGTGTAGTTCTCTGAGTTGAATCAGGTTATTTTTTTCGTTACAATTCATAGTGTGCAGTTCGTAGTGTTAACTTACCAGGAGATTGTATTCTAATATGTGTTCCATCGATACATCCGATTACCCTTGGGAATCTGTACATTTCATAAAATGCTAATTGAGTCGTTCGAATTTCCGCATTAGTTTCAGGGAAAGTGATCATTGTAGCTGATAATGAAGCAATGGCTATAGATACTTTTGCGATGATACGGGAAGCTGTGCTAATGCTTACTCCACTAAAATCACCACAGGCACGAAGAAAATTACCCGTGGCATAAAATCTCAATGTTAACAACAATTGGTTGATTAGTGTCAACGACCTTGATCTAAAATTACGTGGAAAATTCTTCATCATAAATTAACTTCAGTAATTGTATTATCTTATAAAATAACTCAATCATTCAAAGACATTACATACCTGTTCCAAAGTATTACCAATCGGTCTTCTACTCTATGCAATAATTGTAGCACTGTATTCTTTTTCAAGCGAAAACGGTGGAAAAATTCCGTGTCATCCCACACTTGAATATTATTTGGCTTATTTTTTATTGTATAGGGTCTTCGTTCAACAAAGTTGTAATCATGATCATGATCATCGTCATCGTCCGATTCCAAAATATCGATATCCACGAACAACAAATCCATGATTATTTGATTATTTATATCTAACCAGCAACAATGCACTTATGCGGTATTGTCATATTTCACGGTTATGAATAGAAAGTTTCAGATGGATACAGTAATTTTATTTGCTTACAATCACACAGGGGGGCACTGAAATCAATATCTATCAGATATACGGAACTCCGGGTAGCAGATAACTTTATCCGCCAGATAGTCACTTTACAGACCTGAAGAAAACCAGTTCTGGCAGATATCTTTCGGATAAAGTTATCGAGAACTTATCCGGAGGTGAAGAAACCGGCCATAAGACGTGGACTAAAATTCGAAGTGACAGGCTAGCGTCGACACGAACACATGCAGACATTGTCGTATAAAGGTAGTTGCTGCTTCCCCCGCGCGCTCGCTGTGATATCAGCGCCATCCAGCTTCACGATATTCTACTCATTTGTCAGTGGAGCTCAAACTTGTCAATAATGAAAACTTTTCATCCGCGAGAATGTCAATTTGATATTTGATGAAATATAATTTATATCGTCAACTCTGAAATTTTCAAATCTATATCATATATGTATACATGGTGTACTTTACCTCGAAATAATCTATTATATATTGTAACTTTTTTGATGTTGTTTGCGTCACGGGAGTGGCGCAAACAAGAAGTTATTGTGAGTTTTTTATCTAATGATGTTTAGAGCCGCTCTATCGAATCTAGTCCGACGGGTTTCTAATGCGGACTTGGGAGTAGAAGACTCCGAAGCCGCCAGTGCATACCTGGGTGTGCAGATGCACGCCAAGGATGCCAAGTTTCCCTGGTCGCGGACTTGGGAGTGGAGGACTCCAAAGCCGCCTTTACATACCTGGATGTGCAACTGCACACCAAGGATGCCGTGATCTTCTAATCGCGGACTTGGGAGTAGAAAACTCCGAAGCCGCCTCCCTCACAAGGGAACCCCGCCAAGTGTCCCCCTCCGATTTCAACGAAACTTTGGGAGATTGTAGAGGGGGTGAAAATATTCGACACGTATTTTTTTATATCTGCGGAATTCCACCCCAAGGGGGTGTAATCAACCCCTGAAAATTGCGGATTTCGCTATTCGATAGCTCGTGAAGAACGAACGGCCGAGGATTTTTGGCTGACAAGGTGCTACCGGGGGTTTTCGGGGCCGCTGATTACGAATCTGGCATCAGATTTTCAAAATTCAAAATGGCGCATCCAATATGGCGAACGTCGAAACGAAAAATGGTACCAATTTTCCCAAAATTCTGTACCCGGGGGTTTTCGGGGTCGCTGATTACGAATCTGGTATCAGATTTTCGAAATTCAAAATGGCGGATCCAATATGGCGAACGTCGAAACGAAAAATGGTACCAATTTTCCCAAAATTCTGTACCCTGGGGTTTTCGGGGTCGCTGATTACGAATCTGGCATCAGATTTTCAAAATTCAAAATGGCGCATCCAATATGGCGAACGTCGAAACGAAAAATGGTACCAATTTTCCCAAAATTCTGTACCCGGGGGTTTTCGGGGTCGCTGATTACGAATCTGGTATCAGATTTTCAAAATTCAAAATGGCGGATCCAATATGGCGAACGTCGAAACGAAAAATGGTACCAATTTTCCCAAAATTCTGTACCCTGGGGTTTTCGGGGTCGCTGATTACGAATCTGGCATCAGATTTTCAAAATTCAAAATGGCGCATCCAATATGGCGAACGTCGAAACGAAAAATGGTACCAATTTTCCCAAAATTCTGTACCCGGGGGTTTTCGAGGTCGCTGATTGAAAATGTGTAGTCGAAATTGGAAAATTCAACATGACTGACACAAAATGGCGGACCGACTTCTTCCAAAATGGTGTGGATTGCTTCGGATTCGGTATCCCCGGGATTTCGGGGTCGCTGATTACAAATCTGAGGTTAGAATTGGAAAATTGATATTGGAAAATTACGAGTAGATGAGTAGACGGACATTGTATCGTTAGAGATGACAAGAATATGACGTAATGATTTTTTGTTCAATAAAAATATGATTTCAATTCCAGAAATTGCTATCAAATCTTCAAAAACTGTAATTTCCAAGTATTTTCTAAACAACAGTGTAAATATTTTCATGAAAATTATTGCCAATATTCTGGTAATTTCATAAATTGAATGTTCCATAAATATTTATGCAATATTGCGTAAAAATATTGGTTCATAAATATGTACGGTAAATGTATTTCTATTGACATATCATGAGTAATGAATGATTGATAATAAATAGTTCTGATAGAAATGCTGTGCTGATAACCAGAAGTAGAAATATTCGGTGATGAGAAACGCGTTTTATCTTATAAACCGAACTTACATAAGACTTCTTTTTCTTACGTAAGATTTCTATTTCACAAGTAAAAATATTCGGTGATAAGAAACGTGTTTTATCTTATAAACCGAACTTACATAAGACGGTTTAATCTGTTGTTGTTCAGTGTATTTTTACGTATGGAGTTGAGTTCATCCATCCCTCTAAAGAGACTTGGAGAAAAATGCACGTCAATCCGTTGAACGTCATTCAGCTTTTGTCTCTAGCATTCAATGCTATTAAATTACTCGATTCTCCAGTCACGGAATCCGAAAGGCAGTTGAGCGAAGAGCTCGAAATCATCATCAAAGATGCAATGATACAGCCAATGGAAACTGAAATTGAATGGAGTTTGGATTTTGAACATCCAAATGCAGTGCACGAATCGGAAATTATAGAAGACAACGATGGAACAGAAGACTGGAATCATCAAAGATTTCTGAATCCCAATATAGATGCACCGGACCAAGTTTGCACCATCGATGATGAAGATTTGGATTATGATTACAAAAAACAAGCGACAGAATTTTGGAGGTCCGGAAAAACGGGAAACAGAAAGGTATCGTCCGTTCAATCAAAATTCAGAAAAGTTCAGTCTGTGCGACAATTACGGCGCTAGGCACATCAAGTTAATCAAGGTGGGACATACAGAGAAAAGTTGAAAATGATCTGTGAGTATACTCTTAACAATGTAATGGATGCTTTAAATAGGAAATTGCCAATTCACGATATTGATATTAGACGTTGGGCCATACGAGCGCGACAACTGTTTGATATGGCACCAGCAAAATTTAAGGCATCCAAAACCTGGCTATTAGAATTTAAGAAACGTCACGGAATCGTGTCGCGGAAAATTACGAAACATATAACAAAAAATACATTAGCAACACAGGAATCTTTAAAAGAGCAGGCTGCCATCTTCATTCAGAAAGTAAAAACCCACATCGTCGATATCGGAGTCGAAAACGTTTACAATTCCGATCAGAGCGGTTTCAATTTGGAGCTACATGCGGGGCGAACCTTAGCGTTGCGAGGGCAAAAAACAGTGGAATCAATAATACAATCAAAGTCATCAACAACGCACAGCTACACCATACAGCCTTTGATTTCGGCCGATGGCAAATTATTGTCACCTCTATTAATTGTTTTAAAAGAATCTAGTGGAGGATTTGGTCCTCGAGTGCAAGAGACTATGTTTAAACCACAGAATGTATATCTTATGGCTTCGAAATCTGGGAAATTAACAACCGAACATTTTAAACATTGGTTTCAAGACGTATACCTTCCGCACACCAGTCCGAAATCGGTTATATTATTGGATTCATGGAGTGGTCAATGTCCGGGCGTATTTGAAACGATGAATTTCAATGGACAAAAAGTAGAACTTCTAACCATTCCCCCAGGGACAATTGGAATGATACAGCCACTGGACGTGTACGGATTTCGCATATGGAAGAATTATATCAAACATTTCTCTGATATCGTGATATTGTATGATTACGACGTGAATCTTCATTTGAGAGACAATATCGTCAAGCTGCAAAGTCTTACTCACAATCAATTTTCGTCTCCTAGATTTACAGATCTTTTTAAATATTCATGGTATAAAAGTGGATACATAGACGCAAGACCACCGAAATTCGAAAATCCGGTTCAATATTGTTTTACCGAGAGTTCTCCAACGTGTGACATATGCGGCGACGTTGCTATTATCAAGTGTGCGTGGTGTAAAAAGTCGCTATGTTTAAAACACTTTTTTCATGAATATCACTATTGTCAAAACTATCACCCGTGACGAAATACGCATGATGTAAGCTATATTGTAAGGTTCAATCTAAAGATTTATATTCGTATACATAAGACCTTTATTCGTATACTATATTCGTATATTATATTCGTATACTATAACACCATTATATTATAAAAGTGAATAAAACGATTGCCAAAGGTAGCTTAATCATGAATTAGCGAGGTATTTACCACACCGTATTTTTTTCTACAGTCATAAAACTGTTATTAGTTTGTGGGGTCTTTTATTTATAATTTTTGGAAATCTGATACCAGAATCGTAATCAGCGACCCCGAAAACCCCCGGGTACAGAATTTTGGGAAAATTGGTACCATTTTTCGTTTCGACGTTCGCCATATTGGATGCGCCATTTTGAATTTTGAAAATCTGATGCCAGATTCGTAATCAGCGACCCCGAAAACCCCAGGGTACAGAATTTTGGGAAAATTGGTACCATTTTTCGTTTCGACGTTCGCCATATTGGATCCGCCATTTTGAATTTTGAAAATCTGATGCCAGATTCGTAATCAGCGGCCCCGAAAACCCCCGGTAGCACCTTGTCAGCCAAAAATCCTCGGCCGTTCGTTCTTCACGAGCTATCGAATAGCGAAATCCGCAATTTTCAGGGGTTGATTACACCCCCTTGGGGTGGAATTCCGCAGATATAAAAAAATACGTGTCGAATATTTTCACCCCTTCTACAATCTCCCAAAGTTTCGTTGAAATCGGAGGGGGACACTTGGCGGGGTTCCCTTGTGAGTCGGTCGGCCGCTTTGGCTCAAGTCTGCTAATTTGCGTCTCAGCGGTGCTTCTTATATATGACTTGTGACGTCATCAGGTGTCACCCCCACCTGCGCGATGCGTATGTGCTGTGTACGACTATACCAGTATAGGCTGGTATAGCCGTACACGTTACAATACAGATGTGACAGAATAGGTAAAAGAGGGGGTGGCGTAGGCTTCTATGTAAAGTGCAATCTTCGGACACAAATACTTCTGGATTCAGGGGGAGAATACTGTCGTAAGTCAGAGTTCATCATCGCGGAGATAGCTGTGTCTCGGGCAGAGAAGCTAATGCTGAGCGTAGTGTATCGGCCCCCGGACACGGCTCATCTGATCGACTTCGAGAACTCCTTTTTGCAATTCTTCGTGCATTACTCCAACCATGTTGTCATTGGCGATCTCAACCTCGACCTCAGACCGCAAGCATACGATTGTGACAAAATGCGCGATCGGCTATGGAATTTCGTTAACAGTTCTAATCTTCATCTCGTGCCGTTCGAGCCGACACACAATCTCAAGAATAGTACGACGTGAATTGACCACTGTATTGTCGACGGTCCCGACGAACTAGTGGCATCTGGGCAATTAGACGTATCATTTCTTTCCTCATCTACGTGGTACTCGACGTCGGAGTAGAGACAGAGTCGAGAGAAATCTCCTATAGAGATTTCAAAAATTTCTCAATTAACAACTTTCTGAGTGATTTGAGTAGCGCTGATTGGATACCATTCTTCAATAGTGATAACATTGACTCGAAAGTTGAGTACATGAACACCACCATGGCTGTCTGTCTGGATAGGCATGCACCTCCATTCAGGGCCACGACCAAGCCTAATAGGGCCTCTGCGCCATGGCTGACGTTAGAAATTAGGGCTCTCATGAGCGACCGTAACCAGGCACGTAGAGCATGGAGGAGAAAAAGATGCCTAACACTGCACAACAGGTTCAAACGTCTTCGGAACCTGGTCAGAGCTAAAATCGATAGTGCTAGAAATGAATTTTACACCACTACCCTCGGCACCGCTAAGTCTCCCTCGGAAGTGTGGACAAAGCTTAGGAGGCTAAGACTTGTCAAATCGAAATCTTCTTCGCATAGCTTGCATCTATCCTCTCAGAACTAAACAAACACTTTGCGGCGTCTGATTCTACACAGGTCGGCTATGGTCGCTCAGTGGCTCCAGTCACCCTCAGTCAAGCATCTGAGGAACCGTTCGATGATAGTCAGTTTCACTTCTGCAACATCGTAACTGAAAAGGTCCTCAAAGCCATCTTTCACTCCAAGTCGAACGCAATTGGCATAGACGGCATTTCAATCGATGTGGTTCGGAAAAGTCTACCTGTTCTTATGCCCATCATAGAGCACCTGTTTCATTTCTCGCTTTCACACGGGGTGCTTCCATCATCATGGAAAAATTCAATCATTGTGCCGCTTCCCAAAAAGAAGTCCCCGATGTCATGTAATGACTACAGACCTATTTCGATTCTGTGCGCACTCTCGAAGTGTCTCGAGAGGCTGGTAGCGGACCAAATATCAGACTATCTGGAGGAACGTAACCTGTATGATCAATTCCAATCGGCCTACAGGAAGGGTCACAGCACTCATACCGCGCTTGTTAGGGTTGTCGACTACTGCCGCCAGGCGATAGACAAAAGAAAGGTTGTCATTATGGTCTCCTTTGACTTTTCCAAAGCCTTTGATAAGGTTAATCATTCTATACTTCTTACGAAGTTGAGGAGGTTAAACTTCTCTCCGTTAGTCCTCAAATTTCTTCATTCGTATTTCACCAAGCGGCGGCAGGCTGTTAGAGGAACAAATGGGGAACTCTCGGAATGGGTCAATAAGACGCTGGGCGTAACCCAGGGGTCGGTTCTGGGACCCTTGCTCTTCATTATCTATGTTTCAGATCTTTGCAATATTTTACGCGTAACTGCAGCTACAACTTCTACGCCGACGACCTGCAACTGATGATCGAGTGTGAACAGGCCAATATCCTCAGTGGCATCGCTACAGTCAACAGGGACGTCGATGCGGTCTGTGACTGGGCAACCGATAACGGGTCTCAATTGAACGGTGGCAAAACCAGAGTGATATTAGTTGGTTCTACCAAGTACATAAACTCTTTCGATTTCAGCACTTTGCCACGCATCCATGTACAGGGAACAGGGGTCGAGTACTCCCCCAATCTATGTATACTGGGGGTTACGTTAACGAACGACCTCACCTGGAGGCCTCACATTAACAACGTTACTAAACGGATATATAGTACTGCCTGCCAATTGCGCCTTTGTCGCAAATTATTGCCCGAACACCTACGCATACAGCTCATATCAACTCTGGTTTTTCCTTTGATCGATTACTGCTGCATCATCCACCTCGACCTGACAGACGAACTTACGGTCTTGCTACAACGAGCCTTAAACTCATGCGTTAGATTTATTTATAATATCCGATGGGACGAACATATCAGCCCCTACTTCCCCTACTGGGCTGCATGATGCATAATGTACTGAAGACCGGAACACCGCTGTACCACCTGAAGGATAAATTTAAGCATAAAACAGGGGCAGGGATCAGAAACACAAGAGCACCATCCGAGAATCTAGCTATCAAACCGTGTAGGACCCAATATTTCAAAAAGTCATTCACACATGGTGGGGCCGAGTATTGGAATAGCATACCTTTAGATATTCGAAATTGTGAAACTCTAGTCGCTTTCAAATACCATTTATTTAACCACCTACTCTCTAGTCAGATATAGGCAAATGCTATACTTCATACTAGTCAACCAGACCGAGTCCTTCACCAGGTTATTTGGGCCATGGTTTTCCCTGCGGACAAAGAGACAAATCCACCTCACTCACAAGGGAAAGGCGGACCCTGGTAGTCACCGATCTCGATCATCCTTAACATACTGGTCGGGGGCCACTCAAAAGTAACTCCGGTAAAAGGGTTTAGGTCACTACGCCTTAGTTTTTGAAAAAATTGAGGTCAAAGGTCATGGCGCCCAGACGCAACAGACGCAACAGACTAGGATAGGATTTTACCTCTACCGTAGCTGCCTAGAGTCCAGGTCACCGAAGCTGCCTACTTACAGACTTGGGATATGTGTGTTCTCAGACTAGGGTACCAATTATAGCTATACCGTAGCTGTCCAACACACTCACCGAAGCTGCCTTTTAGCTAAACAATGAATTTAAGTTCTATTAATTTGAAACGAAGTGGTTTCTGAAAGAGATGATGAAAATTTGATTAATTTGGAAGTTGAAAACAAAAATCAAATTTCTGATACCTTATGATCGTTAGATCGCTTATAGATTTATTTGGAATGCTTGTGCGCGTTGTCTCACACAAAAACTATTTACAAAAAGAAATTTTATCTAATAATGGTTGAACAAAAATTATAATTATGAGTGAATGAGTGAGATGAATGATTGATGTCTTATTTTAACTTAATTTGACTCGTCTTTCTTTTCTCTTTCGCTTGCTTTGGTTTTCTCTAATTTCGTCTAGAGAAGGTTTAATGATTTTATTTTCTTTTACTTGTAATGCTACTTTAGCTAAATACAAAATTTATGATTTTATTCAAACTGTTGAACTGCCGCTTTGGCTAGGACGACTTTACTATATATTTTTCTATCAAAAAGCAATTTTTAGCTATAATGAAAATTTTTGATTTTAGGTTATGTGAATTGATATTTTTAATTTCGCGTCTGAGTCGGTCGGCCGCTTTGGCTCAAGTCCGCTGATTTGCGTCTCAGCGGTGCTCCTTATATATGACTTGTGACGTCATTTGGTGTCACCCCACCTGCGCGATGCGTATGTGCTGTGTACGACTATACCAGTATAGGCTGGTATAGCCGTACACGTTACAATACTATATAATAAGACTTATATTATTATTAATAATAACTCAGTTATGCGTGGTCGATTTTTGCTCAAAAACAATAGGGGGCGAGATTTCGATGACAAGAACATCCCTTCCAAATTGCAAGTTCATAAGTACAACGGTTCGACAGATATCGTGGTCCCAAGAAAAACGTTCTGCAACGAAGAAGAAGAAGAAAAAGAAAAAGAAGAAGATTGTGTTTTTCGATCAACTTTGACGGTCAATATCTTCGAAGCCATTTGGTCGATTTTGTCGAACTCTTGCGAGCAAGGTCAACTGGGGAGGGCCTTACGCCCCTATAAATTTTGTTAAAAAATAATCAGCGGTTCAAAAGATGTGGCAGATTTTTTACAAGAACAAGAGCTTGCTCGGGTAAATGATTCGTGGCTGCCGCGCCGAGTTAGTAGGGAAGGAACTCGGCTGCGATTCGCTGCCGCGAATCTTGATGGATTGTGGAAACCGGGTAGAAGGTAGCTCCGGCGTGGATTTGTCACAGTGCAGTGCTCCGGAGGCCAGTAATCAGTGTCGATGAACATGAAATGAAAAAATAAAATTAGTAGCAAGGAATCAAATAAATTATCCGGCTTCTACATGAAATTTACTAGTACAAAGAATGTAAATTTATAGCAGACGTACCTGACTCGACCTCTCACAAACCCTTCGTCGGCTCTGTTGAATAGTTGGTGAAGATCACGCAACTCCATAGTACAGCAATCAATGTTTCATTAACGAAGAAGGATTTCCCAAAAATCCAAGAATAAAAAGAGAAAAAGAATAACAGTTAATCACAGTGTAATTTACGTCATCAAAGTAAAATTATGAAACAAAACGATAACTTACGGGACAAACGCCCCACAACTCTGGGAGACCGATCTCCACTTTCCTGATCACTCATCCTCTGGCCACCGGTTACCATTCAAGAGGTGTTCGAAGTGTCTTTCTGCAGCTGCAGCACAGTAACCTAGCCGATCGTAAAAGGCGTTCGTCGTGTTAGAAATAACATCCGGCGACAGGTTCTGAAGGATCTCCAAGATCCTAGCTTGCAGTGCGGCAAGGTCTTCAATCCTACCCTGCGCACAGAGGACATTCTTCAAATGGGCCCACAAACCATAATCCAGAGGCGATAGATCAGGCGAACGAGAGGGCCATTGGACTGTAGGGCTTCCCCTACCGATCCAACGACCAGGGAGCTCCTGATCGAGATAGTCTCGAACCGCTCGTGTGAAGTGCGGTGGCGCTCCATCCTGCTGGAACCAGACTTGTTCGCCCTTGAATTCAGATAAAAATCATATTACTTGTAGAAAACACAGGAAATATTTATTCTTGAACCACAGGCAGTCCAATAATGAACAGATCAGCTCTGAATAGTACTATTTACTCACAATTTCTTCTTCGATGAGCCTAAGAGCCGGTACGATGTGCTCCCTCAGCAATCGGAGGTACTTCTCACCGTTGAGGTTTCCATCGATGAAGAACGGTCCGATCAGCCGATTCCCAATGACGCCAAGCCAGACATTGAGTTTCAGCGGATACTGTGTACCGACATGAAAGAAAAGACGTGGATTGGTACGACTCCAGGCCCTGGTGTTCTGCCTGTTCGGCTTCCCGATAAGCACCACAGTGCTTTCGTCTGAGAAGCAAATGCGACTCTGAAGCCCCTCATCTGCATTGATGCGGTCCATCATCTCCTGACTGAAATGAAGACGATTATCGTCATCGCCAGCCAAGAGTTCCTGGTGAGTTTGAAACTTATACGACTTGTACTTAGCTTCACGCAGGATTTTTCGGACGGACGGCTTGCTAATATCCCATTCCTGGGCGATGCGGCTGGTCGGCTTAAATGGGTCCTTTTCAACGCTCAAGCAGGTGTTTAGCTTGGTATCCCAACTTAGCTGCCGGTTTGGTTGAGATACTTTGAGGGACCTTCCATCGACACTTCCCGTTGCTTGAAATTTCAATACCATCTTTCGTATAGTCGCGATCGATGGTATCGGTCTATCCGGGTATGCGGCCGTGAAATGGTCCCTATTTTGGCGATAACTGAGGCCCTGCAGATGATGGGTCACCAGCTCCACTTTTTACTGCACAGAAAACTTGTAATTAGGCATTTTTCAGTCGATAAAAAACTTCACAAACGGATCGAGATACTTAACAAACACGTGGTTGAACACGCGCGATGTTTTTGCAAAGTGGTAACTTCTTGCTAGCGGCTTTGTTTAAATTCTCGAGTGAAAAACTCATCACGAGACTTTACAGACAGACGATTGGTTGATACCGTTCTCGGTTGTTACTATCATCCAATCGCATTCTTGTAACAGCTTCACACTATTTTGAATTTTACGGCTTCTGCGCGCGCGCGCCTCATGGCGTTAACAAATGCACGCACCATAATACTAATTTTTCTGGCCTCGTGGTGATTTTTTGCCGAATTCCGGAAATTCGATATGATTACGTAGGAAAACATGGAAATAGTTAGAGATATGAACAGCGACGCTAAATTAGCTCGTATGATTTTATGAGTGTCAAAGTAATTGTTCTCGTTAACCTCACGTGGGTGTCGAAAAATTCGCAATTCGCGGAACTTGAGTGTGTGTTCGATAAATCATTGAAAATAAAAATATTTGTAGCTTCACGTTTCATGGTAGTGCATGTCATTAGAAATTAGTTGAATCCAAAATCATCAGAAGCACCCGTCTGATAATAGCACTTTCCATTTTCAGCTACAAAATAATTAAACAGCGAAGTGGGACTAAAATCGTCAACGTTCAAGCTTACTCCTCGGACAAGTCATCGAGGCTCGTAAGTACATTTCTAATTCTGTGATCTTTAAGTGATACGACATTTTGGCATGTATTCAATGATGAAATTCGTTCTTTTAGGAGGCTCGAGATTTCAACATTGGTCAGCAGTAAGAAAATTGTGTTTTACCTGATGATCAAAACGTTCTGCCAGCAAGGACCATGGTTTCTCGATGAGTGCCATCATTCTAAACATTTGATCTGGTCGTTCCGTCAGGCAACAGGTGTTCAAGTGATTTTGTTGGACCAACACCTCTGTTTTTACATCAGTTGAGGCAAAATTGAAGAGCTCGTCACAGTACGGATCACGGTGTTTAATTATTTGATCATTTTACTTTAATCAAGCGAATAATGATAAGTTTGTTATTTGACCGTTACTGCTACTTGATTGTGTCAAGGAATCATTCGAACACACAAATATTTTCATCTCGAAGTTGGATTTTGTTACTTTGGTCATTCGATCCAGAAAAATAGTGTTTCAGGTCTTTAATTAAATTCGCGGAATAGGTTTTGCTAGCCAAACTGATACAATCAAAATCTAGGAATGTTGAATACTTTTAGTTCAAAATGTCTGAAGTTAGTTTTAGTTTACAACTTTAGCCTGCTAGCTAGTTCTAGCTGTCTCAGTTATCTCTGTCGCTGTCTCTGTACTTGTGTCTCATTGAAAGTACATCGGCAAACCTTGTCAAAGGCTAAAAATGCATTCATTCGCTAATACACGTTGCATTACAAATAATCGCTCGTTCAGAAATTATTTCAATATTCAAACTTCTTAAACGACTGGTTTGATATTTTTTAATTTTCGAACTGTTAAAATTAATGTTTTTTTCCTAACTAGAAAGTTATTCAAAAGATACGTTACATGCAAAGATTTAAAATTGAAAGACATCATAATGATTTCCTGAGCCAACCGACAAAAGTAGCAATGATTTCTGCACATGAGATGAGATTAAATGGGAGGTATCAATGAATGGCACGGATGCAATTATTTGACTGTTGCAAACTCTGTCTTGGAATTTTAAATTCAACAGCATTCATTTACCAATTTTTCTGTTAATTAAAAGAATTTGGATTAATTCTACTGTATTAAACTATCACGATTAAATAAACTTTTTCCACCTACCTGCTTTGTTTTTTCCAAGCACCCATCATTTAGACCACTAGTTTCGAATTTCAATCGGATAAACAAATCCTCTAAAAATGAACCGATACATCGAATCGAAGCAAGCAATGAGCTGTTCGGAATAAATTTCGACGGTTCTTTCAGAGAACATCGAGTTTCAATCTTGACAATAAAAGCTTTTCAAGCCTTTTCGAATCACTACCGCAATTGATCGAGATTTTAACCTCAAAAGGCCGTATCAATTATATCGGCGCAAAAACAAAGTTTGACAGCTAAAACTCGGGATGGCCAGCCTGCTTTAGCAGACGACAAAACTCGCGCATGCGCAGTTGACTGTATACTTTCAAGATTTCCTCTCGGTATGTGTGTTCGGCATGCCGATCAATGCCCGCCAATTATTCGAAAAATACAAAAACGAGTTTGTCGACCAAACTGAAAAATATACTGAAGAAAATTAACAAAAGGCTTTGCAAGTAATCAATGAGATACTTATATTTCATGGATTTAGTGTGCAAAACTTCAATCTACCGAATATCAAAGATGTTGGCACATTTCCATGCGATACGAAGAATGATGACGTGGAGCACGAGAATATGATTTCATTACAACAGGCGGTGATAACATCAGTGAATAGTTCAATGCAACATCAACGAAATATATTTCATGCAGTCATGACTGCGGTTCGTGATGAATCTGCCGAGAAATCTATTTATTTAGATGGTCCCGGTGGCAGTGGAAAGAGTTATTTACACAACACTATTATAATTACATTGAAGAGTTTAGATATGACTGTGCTCCCTGTAGCGTGGACAGGAATTGCAGCGAATTTATTAAAAGAAGGTAGAACTGCACATTCCACATTCAAATTACCGTTTCTTCTGAATGAAAGAGCGACGTGTAACATTAGACCAAATTCTAAACATGGATCACATATTCGAGATGCGAAAGTTATAATTTGGGATGAAATCACTATGGCATCTAAATATGCACTGGAGGCTGTTGATCGTATGTTAAGAGACTTGTGTCATTGTAACGAACCCTTTGGTGGTAAAATTGTCATAGTTTCTGGCGATTTTCGGCAAACCTTACCTGTTGTACGACATGGAAATAGAACACAAATTTTGGAAGCGTGCGTCAAAAGAAGCAGCCTATGGAGTAAATTCACATATATGTCATTGAAGGGTAACATTCGTGTTTGTGATGGACAACCGGATTTTAAGAAATGGCTTCTGAAGGTTGGTGATGGGGTATTCTCAGATTCCTTTGAACGTGATAACGAAGTCGTAACCATTCCTTCTGACATTCTCTCGAATGGGAATATTGTGCAAGAAATATTTGGAGAAAGTATCGATCCCCAAGATCCGTCGAATTATGGCAAAGTTATATTAGCTCCGACAAACGTCGATGTTATCGCCATTAATGACAAAATATTGTCGAAAATTAGAGGTGTCGGTGTAGATTATCTGAGTGTAGATTCAGGTGAAGATGAAGATAATATAGACATCAAAAATATACTTCCAATGGAATTCATGAATTCATTGACGCCGAATGGGCTTCCACCGCATAAATTAACGTTGAAAGTAGGGTGCATTGTGATCCTGTTACGTAATCTAAATCTATCACAAGTATTATGTAATGGTACCAGACTGCTTGTTAAAAAGTTGAACCAGTATTTGATCTGTACTGGAATTATCGCTGGAAATTGCGCTGGAGAAAGAGTATTAATACCCCGGATCGATTTATCACCGTCCGAAGAGGAGATGCCATTTAAGATGGTAAGAAGACAATTTCCCGTCAGATTAGGTTGTGCGATGACAATTAACAAGTCGCAAGGTCAATCTTTCGACAGTGTCGGTGTGTATTTACCAAATCCAGTATTTAGTCATGGTCAACTATATGTTGCCTTGTCCAGAGTTAAGTCTAAAAACAATTTGAAAGTTTTGTTAACAGACAAATCTGCCATCACTACCAGTAAAAATTCTACTCATAAATTATTTACAAGCAACATTGTCTACAAGGAAATACTAGGTACTGAGTGAATTAATTAATTCATAGCTACAATTGTGTATTTAAGCCGGCATTAGGAAAAATATACTGTGTCGAAAATGCAAAGTTCACAATACATGTACATACACTGTTACATTCACATTGCCATTTCGAATTGTACTGAATACTGTGGAACTGTAATAATTAATTACTTTCTGAATAATATTTTATCGGAGATGCAGTATTCGATGTTACTGACTTTTCCGAAAGTTCAGTTGCTTACCACAATGATGTCGGATCAACGGTCGGAACAATTAGCTGCTTATGCCTTATGTAGGTATCAGCGCTAAAAAAATTAGCTGCCAACGCCCTGTGTGGCTCGGCGCTACAAAAATTATTAGCGGCTTGACACTTTGTGTCGCTAAGCGCTACAAAAGTTATTAGCTGCTGAAGTCTTATATGGCTAAGCGCTACATAATTTGCTGCTGATAAGCATTCATTTCATCGTAATAAAAAAATTATCTCTTATCGAATTGACTCCGGAGAGAATTTTCATTTGCCCGAGATAGTTTGATATTGAAATAGTTTGAAACCATTATTCTATCCAATCATATCATTTACCATTCCCCTCCTAATTCCAGCCTTCCCGATGGAAGAAACCGCACCACCTTCTCGTCGGTTTCCATTGAGCGATAGTACTTCTATGACCAATGATACGTGTACTAATGATTTCAGATTTAAGTTAGGAAACCTTTTCTATCAAGTATAAAGAAGTACTATCGGCTGAGAGTGCGATGACATTTCTTCTTAGTGTGCTATCCGTTTTCGAACTTCACACTGAATAGACACACATACACACACACACACGCACGCACACGCGCACGCGCGTGCGAACTACCCAGTCCGTGGTTGTGGCTCTCGAAAAACTAAAAAGGCCACCTCACTGATCCACTCAGAGAAAACGTCGTGAATTTTCCGGTGCCAATACGTTCGGTGACAAAACGTGTCGCGCCTAAACGGCATCATGTCTTGATTAATTCATAGTAGTCTCAATTGAGGGGGGAGAAATTTTTTTCCATTATTAGGTATGAAGAAGTACCATCAGCTAAGAATGTGATGAAATTTGTACCTGCCGTGCTATTCGATTTTGGACTTGACTACTATACATATATGATATGATATCATTTATCAAGAACGCTCCTATTTTAATGTATGAGTTTTTGCGATTCTTTCGTGCACTGAATTGGTCTGGAAAGAATTAAACAGAATATTTCATGTAACTTGTGACAACATATTTTCCAAACAATTGGAAAACCACTAACAACCGAGCGAGCGTAGCGAGTGAGGGACAACGCAAAATCAAACGAGTGAGCGAGCGAAGCGAGCGAACGAGCACAATTATCAGCTAGTTTAGTATTATTTGGCGTGTTTGAAATTATTCACACTCACCGGTATTCGTAAATTAATTTAGCGAAATTGATATGCAAAAATGTATGTAGCTCAAACTTGTTAGATACGACGTAAATGACGCAAAAGTATTGTAACATAAAAATAGAAATAAAAATTAACTAACTGGAATAAAAATACTAATTATTCAAAAATTAGTGAAGATCGGATATATTTTACGAAGACAATTAAGTCGTATTCAATATAAAGCTACATTTTTATTTACATAAATTTAGTGGAATTTCAATAAAAATATCAGTCAATGTGAAGAAATAATTGCAAACACTTAAAATCATGATAATATAGAAGACGAGCGCGCAGGCCCCATCACGCATAACAAGTGACGTCACAGAGCGCTATATAATGAGGCGTGCTGCTCGTAGAAAGCAGCGTATCTAGCCAGAGCGGCTATTCTAAAACTCTCTCTTCTCGTAGCTAGCCAAGTAGCAGTGCGATTCCATAGTAAATTTTAGAGCGCATTCCAGGTATAGCACCGGAGCGACTCACTACTCTCTATTAGCCAGGACCTGACAAGCATAGGGCCCAGGTACCTTATTAGAATCACTTTTGCGATACGGAGTTACCTGAAGCAGGAACTTACGTTTAGAATCAAATTATTAATTTACTCATTTTCGCTTTCAATTTCAATCATTTAAAAATATTGTCTATTATCTCAAATTTATAACGGTAATATCGTGGCTTAGCCGAAAACACATAAACACACTCAAATCATAGGATAGTTTTGTAATTTAATTCTTTAGATTAATTTTTCTTTTGTAATATTTTTCTTTTTGTAATATTTTTACTCATAATTTTTATAGATTAAATTATCATTTAATTGAACTGCTAAAATCCATTTCAGAACATCTTTCTTTCCTGTATTCTACTAATCAAACCATAGCTAATATACAGCTTCGGTCAGGCAAACGCTGCCCAGATCAGATGCCTGCTTTAGTGCACTAGCTGCATCCAAGTCAGGGTACTGTCTTGGTGAGATAACGCCGATCCAAGTCTGATACAGCCTTGGTGCGGATCACCGCATCCAGGTCACCTCCGTTAAGTTGGCCCCCCCACCTCAGATGTTTCACCTTTTTTTCATTGGAATTGTTTGGTGGTCGTTTGGTGGTGTTTGGTAGTCCACTTTCAAGATTTGGTAGCGAATAGCTTTTTCGAAATGTGAAAAACAAAATTTGAGCGTGAAGTTCGCCCCCCCGTATTGAATTTGTTAATTTTTTTTTATGGGAATTGTTTGGTGGTCGTTTGGTGGTGTTTGGTAGTCTACTTTCGAGGTTTGGTATTAACTGGTCTTTTCTGTGAACGCAAAAAACGAAAATCCAGCGCGAAGTTAGCCCCCCCACGTTGCATTTTTTAATTTTTTTCTTCGGGAATCGTTTGGTGGTCGATTGATGGTGTTTGGTAGTCCATTCTCCAGCTTTGGTATGGGATATTTTTCTTCTTTCAACCTGCAAGACGAAAGTCGACCGTGAAGCTTCGCCCCCCCCCCCCCCCCCCCCCCCCCCTCTTCGCCGCCACGCAATTTGGCCAATAATGATACTTTTGAGAGAATGCGAAAAAGGTCGAAGTGACTCTAAAAATGGCACTACTTTCAAGTTACTTCAACCCTTTTATCCAGTTCGCTACGATTACCATAATTTTTTTTCATCATTATTCATACAACTATGGACATGAATAGAGGAACCGATTTAATTTTTTTTTCGGATTCGTTTGGTGGGCGTTAGGCGGTGTTCGGTAATCCACTCTCAAGGCATGGCATAGTGAAGTTATTTTTCTAATGAGAAAACCGAAAGTCTATGCTTGTCCGACCCCATCGGTATGTTGTTTATTAATGTAGTACAATATTAACAAAGATGGAATCAGATAAGCCACTAATACTAAACACGTATAAGCATACATATGGGCAAGTCCGGAAATTTCAAGGATAAAGTTGTACCCTTCTAGTCACCGATTTTCTCGTAACATTGGGGTATGGTACTATACCTGGAGAAGGATCCCCTGTATTCAACAAAAAAAATTGATCGACCCGCTCAGCTGTGGCAGTCTTCAACATTTTTGCACATTTGGAAAATGTGTTCGTAAACTTTTTTTTTACGAGGCTGCAAAGTGTTGCAAACAAAAATCGAGAAAATACATTTCATAGGTGAAAGACTCTCAGCTTTGAGAACCAAAATATAAAAATACATCTGGATGCTTAGAAAGCTACGAAAATCGATGAGCATACCCTTACTTCTCGACAGCGACACTATTTTTTTCGGAAAGCTCGGATTTTTTACATCACAACCGATATTTTCGGCTTGGGATCTCCAGCGGATCAGTTACAAATAAATGAAGTACAATGAATTTTCGGTTAAATGATCGATCAATGAAAATTAAATTCAATCACCAGCAAGGATAATTTCGGATGTGTTTAAATAAAATTGATTTCGCCATCATCCAACTAAAAAAAAAGTGAAAATATGTAGACATCCATGATTGCCTGAATTACTAAAATATATACTATATTAAAATAACTGACAATTCATCGTACTTCATATATTTGTAATTGAACCGTTGGAGATCCCAATCTGAAAATCTCGGTTCTCAAGTAAAAAGATCCGAGTTTTCCGAAAAAATAGTGTCGTCGAGAAACAAGGCTACGTTGTTGTAAACCGTTTTTCTCACTTCAAACTCGATTTTCGTAGCTTTCTAAGCATCCACATTTATTTTTATATTTTAGTTCTGAAAGCTAAGAGTTTTTCACCTATAAAATGAATTTCCTCAGATTTTATTTTTAACCCTTACCTTGTGAAAAAAAAAGTTTCCGAACGCATCATCCAAACGTGCGAAAATTTCAAAGAGTGCCACAGCTGGGCGGGTCGATAAATTTTTTTTTCAAATCACACGAAACCCCTTTCCAGGTATAGTATCATATTCCAAAGTTATGAGAAAATCGGCCACCAGGGGTGACAATTTTCTCCTTGAAATTGACGGACTTACCCGTGTATACATAGGCATGCGCTTATGGTTATCAACAATAAACCTATGATACTTTATCTCTGTGTTGGAAGTAACTGGTTTCACAGAGGGGGCAGTATCATTGTAAAGTTCCCAATGACCATCTAGTCGTTTGCAATAAGCTATGTAATGACCTGGATTATACCCTACGACGCCTCGAAGCCTGGAAAATAAAAATTCATATTATGTTGAAAAAATCCTAGTAAGATTTTTGTGACGAAATTTATTGCTTTTGTTCTTATAGCAGTATTGTCAAGAAAAGTTCTTCCTAAATGTAGTGAATGACCTAAATAACTTTAAAGTAAGTCTTGTTTCTATCTGATTTGATAGTTTTGGAAGTTGTGACCCTGTTTTATATTTTAAAATCTTCGGACCCCGTCACGACTCATAACTAATAGCAATACATGAGCAGACAATTTGTGAAGGAAATAGCACGAAGATTGTCTCTGTGGAGAAGCCATGCTGAAGTATTTGGGTAACACTGTTCAAAAAGATATAGGCCCCTCTATTCAGCAGCATAAATATGTCATCTGACTAAAATCGAAAGGGTGTATCGGCCTCTAATTTTCACACGACTTTCTGTGAAAACGTCGACATACGCCGTTTTGTTATAAAACTGACTTCTCTGGTGCATGCGCCTTTTTGATTTTGGTCACGCGATATTATACAATATATCTATGTCAGCAGTTACTATTAGCGATGGTCAACCCTTGAACCCTTTGTTGAGTTTTATGGGCTAATAGCGATACGAGCGCCTATAGGAGCGACTGCTGAATACAGACAATAGTTTCCGTTTTGAGATTCGTCATACGAAATTTCACACATCAATTATTATAGCTACCATTATTGAATATTCGAACCTCAATTCTATAGTTACTGATTACGAAGATTAATCGATTTTCGAGCAAGGAATAATATATCAAGTTGACTAACCTGAAGTTCTGCTGTGATAGTTGTATCATGTTGGGAAACTCTTTTAGTTTGCATCTTATTCCATTCTTTGACGCGACGTTAATACAGACGTCAAGTTCAATAAACAAGTGGTAATTTTCTCGTTGCGAAATTGTACTTCTACCAAGACAATCTCCATTTTTGCACTTACTACTTTTGACGTAGGAGTTAAACTGCACTGCCTTTTGTAAGGAATTGAATCCATTCTGTGCTATAATGGTATGATTTATGGCAAGAAAGGATATACCGGTTCTCTTTGTAGGACAAGATTCATTAGAACATTCTTGTGTTGTATAAGCACTGGGTTCAGAGTGCAGTAGTTTGTCCCATAGATTTGTTACATTATCCAAAGCGTCTAATGCTTCTATGACCGTGATCCCACCAACTTCAAGAACAGGTGTTATCGTAGCAGAATACAAAGGCTTCAATAACATTGCCCTACTTTTCAACACATCTAAATTTGGTCCATTTTCCATGAATTTTAGTACGAATTGGAGGGTTTCGTTGTTTGATTTTTCAATAATACTTTTATAATCGCTGCAATCAAGGGCACTAGTGAGCAGCACTTGTACAATAGAATCAAATACGCAAGTGTTTTTTATCATGAGTTTGCGTTGCACCATTTTTCCACCTGCCATTTTGACTTTTTCTGTTGGTATAGGATTAGAGATGTTACCATTCTTAAGCAAATAGGCTTTCTTGATCAAACTCAATTTATTTTTAGGTGTAATTTCCGGAAATGGCCTAAAATATTTACTTCTTCTTTTAATGGCTTCTGGAGCTTCGTCCTGTGCGCTGACAAAATTCTGAACTGTAATTACAACATACGTAACATTATTAATCTCTTGCACGGAATTGTTTCTTGAAACGTCGTTATCGCCATACTTACAAGTCTCATGTGATAGTTCTCACTAAATCAAATGAAATTAGATACAGGATGGGCTCATGCAGATTGAAAAATAAACAATATCCTTATCAGTCGCTAAGGACATTGCTATCACAGCATTCAATTTTTCCGTCGTGCACAATTAGATTATGTATTCATAATTTTATTTCAGACTTACCTGGAGAAGTAGACTGTTATAATAATCGAGTTAGAAAAATCTTGAAAGCTTGAAAATTTATATTACATACAATCTGAAGTTTATATTACATACTGACATGAGAGAAAAAATTTCAGAGAGATACTTTGTACGACTGGATCTTATATTTATAGTTGGAAACAGCCTGAAACGATGTCGTCTCGATTAAAGAAAAATAAAATAAACCATATGGCAGGTACGACAAACCATACAATATCTCTACCCAACCATAAGGATGATCACGAATAAATTATTTTGGAAGCTGATTCCAGAAATACCGCATACACCACGGAAATAATGAGAAATTTGCGATCAAAAATGTATTTTCAATGATTCTTTGAACATCTTCTTTTCGAGTAAACCTTATATTGATGAAATATACATTTGTTAGTCATTTTTTCAGGATACGAGGAGAAAAAGGCAAATTTTGTATAAGATACACGGTGGAAAAGTTTTTTTCAATCGTTTTGCCGTTGGCGTAGAGAACAAACATTTTTGTGGTTTACTCGCCGATATTTTCGCTTACAAATTTCCTACTCTTCTAATTAAAAACAATCAAATATGTGATAGATATCTAACATATTATGGGAAAAAGTTGTAAAAAAATCAGTCGATTCGGTGACACAGACGTGGTAGGACGCACTGTTCAACATGGAATGACCCAATTGTCAATGACATAACTACCTTTTTCACAAACAAAGCATATACCTGAATTTTCCTGAATCGTAGAGCCGGAGGAATATAAACAGAAATTTTTGCACAAATGTTCAAGAACCAATGCAAATTGAGCTTTTCAAAAATTCGGTTTCAAGTTTCCTGAGAATTGGCGGTAAAAGAGGATTGAGGTTGGATTCCTCACCACGTTGCGCTCAGCACTGAAATATAATGGGACGCTTATTGTCCTGGTGGGGGTAGCAATTCTGCGCGCAGAGAAACATAGCTCAGCAGAGGATCCCGTCCTTTTCTGTACCGTCCGAATCAAAATGTTATTTGTAGTGAATGAAACGAGGTTTTATATCGTACATACGATCTTAGATATACTGTACACGGTATGAGAAAGATAGGTATCCCCCGTTGAACGAGCTTTTTCGATACCCAGATTTTGCACTCTCCCTTGTCAACCAAACCTCGAGAGTGGGCTACCAATCACCACCAAACGATTCCCAAAAAATTAAAAAATTGGATATAGGGGGGGAATTGAACTTTACTCTCAAATTTCGTTTCCCATATTTTGGAAAAACTATTCGCCAGTATTGTACTACATTAATAAACAACATACCGATGGGGTCGGACAAGCATAGACTTTCGGTTTTCTCATTAGAAAAATAACTTCACTATGCCATGCCTTGAGAGTGGATTACCGAACACCGCCTAACGCCCACCAAACAAATCCGAAAAGAAAATTAAATCGGTTCCTCTATTCATGTCCATAGTTGTATGAATAATGATGAAAAAAAGTTATGGTAATCGTAGCGACCTGGATAAAAGGGTTGAAGTAACTTGAAAGTAGTGCCATTTTTAGAGTCACTTCGACCTTTTTCGCATTCTCTCAAAAGTATCATTATTGGCCAAATTGGAAGTGGCGGCGAAGAGGGGGGGGGGGGGGGGGGGGGGGGGGGCGAAGCTTCACGGTCGACTTTCGTCTTGCAGGTTGAAAGAAGAAAAATATCCCATACCAAAGCTGGAGAATGGACTACCAAACACCATCAATCGACCACCAAACGATTCCCGAAGAAAAAAATTAAAAAATGCAACGTGGGGGGGCTAACTTCGCGCTGGATTTTCGTTTTTTGCGTTCACAGAAAAGACCAGTTAATACCAAACCTCGAAAGTAGACTACCAAACACCACCAAACGACCACCAAACGATTCCCATAAAAAAAAATTAACAAATTTAATACGGGGGGGCGAACTTCACGCTCAAATTTTGTTTTTCACATTTCGAAAAAGCTATTCGCTACCAAATCTTGAAAGTGGACTACCAAACACCACCAAACGACCACCAAACGATTCCAATGAAAAAAAGGTGAAACATCTGAGGTGGGGGGGCCAACTTAACGGAGGTATCCAGGTCTGAGGGAGGCAGCTACGGCGAGATTCGCTCCGCCCTAGTCTGTATTAGGGTCTAACATTCTGCTATTTCGGGAGGTCCTGATTATTAATTCAAGATAAAGAACTTACAAGTAACTCCCGGCTCGCGTCACCTTCAGTACCGCGATCCGAACAACCCCCAAAACTTACAATACATTAATACTTAAACAATTTGGAA
The DNA here is from genome assembly GCA_963966615.1 of Tenthredo amoena. NCBI lineage: Eukaryota > Metazoa > Arthropoda > Insecta > Hymenoptera > Tenthredinidae > Tenthredo > Tenthredo amoena. The sequence goes on from OZ016490.1 coordinate 10,263,163, forward strand.
AAGTGACAATTACTACATATATCCAATAATATAATGCGCAGTAATCGTTTGCCAATAGGCTTTATAGAATTCTGCTTTTCAAAGTGCGAACATGAGAACAAATGAAATCAAAATATTAATGCTACTGATTACAATACTTTGTGGTAATTAATTATGGATGTAAATGGATGATGCAGTGATATAAATTTCGGAGTAAAGGTATATTGTACGTTATATTTGATATGGCAGAATATATAAATTTTGTATTGTACTTTGTAACGTCCTGGCCTAGCCACTCTGTTCCCACGGCTCCTTATCACTCCCTGTATGCTTACCTTCGCACTTTTGCCTTCTCACCTTGGTCAGAACCAAGCATTCCTCATTATTATACTTCACTTACAAGTCAACTCTCCTACCTTCTAGACATCTTTTCTCTCCTTCCTAGTCCAAACTCTATCTCAATTTATAAATCTTATTAAATAAAATTCGAACTTTGAATATAAATCCACAATTATTTAGCATCCTTTACTATTCCAAACATCCTTTTATCACTTTAGTTACTATTTAGTGTGAAACGAGTCGAACCCCAAATACAAACCACGCCCTTAGAAAACCGCTCGGAATAAGTAAAAAATATCGACGTAACAACTTACACATGTTTATGGTTTGGGTCTTCGAGGACGAGTGAGGGCACACTCTCAGCCTAATGCGTATTAGGTGTTCAAATATGAAAAGTAGAGTCACATTTGATGACTTTGAGCGATGTAAAATGAAATAGATAGACAGTACTTGATTGGTTGGATTTAATAGAATTAACCAATCATTTACTTTTGTGTAGATGTCCACTTATAGGAAAATGATTTTCGGATATCACTATTCTTCACAATTACAATCATAACTCTATTTCACTTGAAGATATTGTCGAGTATGTACGTACACCCAACGAGTTTGATTCTGATACCTCCGTTCTGGACAACTTTTGAATAATGTTGGCGATAGTGACGTCTCACAGCGCGCCGTGACAGAACGGCTTGCAACCATAGCGCGACCCGTAAACTGTCATTTTTACGCCAAATGATTCTACTAAACCTAAATTATATGCTGGTTTTTATTATTGACGATACTTTACAATGATGTAAAATGGAAATCGTATAACAAAAAGATGGTCAGTATGATTTCATTTTCATTACATCCAATCATTCATAAAAAATTCAGTTGATTTATAAAAAATAACATCATTGTAAAGTATCGTCAATAATAAAAACCAGCCTATAATTTAGGGTTAGTAGAGTCACTTGGCGTAGAAATGACAATTTACGGGTCGCTCTATGGTTGCGAGCGTTCTGTCACAGCGTGCTGTGAGACGTCACTATTGCCAACATTATTCAAAAGTTGTCCAGAACGGAGGTATCAGAATCAAACTCGTTGGGTGTACATTGTTATGGATATATTTAAATATTCTATGAAAAAGAAATGCCTCCTACTTTCACTTTTATTCATAAATGTACACAGTAATATCATCACGTATTATCGCAAAAAGAAGTGAAATCCCCGTAAAAAACATTAAAAATGTCGAAAAAGCCGCCAAGTACCATTTAAAAAAAAAATACAAAAACATATGAAATGTGGAAAAAAGCGGCAAAGTACCGCAATGATAATCTGAAAAAACCTCTGAAATGTAACAAGAGCGCCAGGTACTTTAGCACTTCAAGTCCAACTTCGTTGTTCTGTTGAGTTGTATTCAAAATCGTATCGTCATCACATTGTATCGAAATTCGTATGGTATTACGGAAACATCATTCAAAGAGCTACTTACTTGGCGGGCACATGCAATATCTCGGTTCTTGATAATGTGTAACGTATGATTGATAACGTTTCATTCCATTCTCACAAATTCATACTGTTCTTTCGTTATTTCTTATCCGACATATTGTAGTTACTCGTCTCAACAACAGCCTGCTCTGACCTGTACCAACGAATAATGAAGAAATGCCTATCATTCTGTACGTTAAGAACCATACACATGTCTTTGGTTGCTTGAGTGTCTTAGACTTAGCTTCATGAATTACCTGATAATTAAACTGTATTATTCGTCGTAAACGTGCGTACATCTGCATTGCAATGCTTATAAACGAATGACGTTTTCCGGACAGAAGAGAAAAAGTAAATGTCTGGAATGAATGATACTTTCTTGGAAAATTGTATATAGTGGCGGTCGAAGTTGTATCAAGCAATTGTGAGAGTATAATAGCAATGTGAAGAGTGTAGCCTAAAAAATGAACGAACCTACTCATGTACGTTTAGTCGTATCAATTGCATGTGCCCGCCAAGTAAGTAGCTCTTTGAATGATGTTTCCGTAATACCATACGAATTTCGATACAATGTGATGACGATACGATTTTGAATACAACTCAACAGAACAACGAAGTTGGACTTGAAGTGCTAAAGTACCTGGCGCTCTTGTTACGTTTCAGAGGTTTTTTCAGATTATCATTGCGGTACTTTGCCGCTTTTTTCCACATTTTTAATGTTTTTTACGAGGATATATATATAATGCATAATTTCAAACAAAATAGATCCAAGCTACCTGTACTTTATCACTAATAAGATCGGCGATAGATCCGTGTGCCTACATACAAGAAGTACAACGATAAATTGCTGATATTTATGGTCCATATGTTTCAAATCACAGTGTGATTGTAGATTCATAATCTGCGACGTGTGTAAATTGCAAATTTGAAATTAATTCGAGTGAGAGAACAGAGTGTACCGTTTCGGTTAATAGTTGCGTTGTTACGTCTTGGATGTGAATTATAGGGTGCTTTCCAATTAGCGCACACATAGGCACAGTGCGACACGGTGCTGGGTAGCGAGAGTTCCAACTACGACTTTGCGCCGCACTATTCAGCACCGAAAAAAGCCCTGCTCGAGCCTGCTGAGCGCGTCAGTGCTACCAACAGTTTGGACTTACTCGTGGTACTACTGCCTACAGGGAAGTCCGGCAATTATTTGAAATAGTCTTGGGCTACATATTGGGCAATGTAGGTGAAATATAAACAATAGGATGTTTGAAGTTGATACACTGGATTACAGTAAGTCTCACATCAAAATTATTGGATTTATAAGAAATGCTTATTAAATAATACGATAAATCATGAATCATGTGAATCAAAACCTTTCATAGATATCCATTTCTGCAAGCATTGCAATGATGCTATCTACTCGCTATGCGATGTACCCAGGCACAAGTGCTTTGTTGGAAAAAAAGTTTATTCCGATCATGAGAATGATACACTGCTATATGCAGAAAATCATGAATGTAAGTGACGAACCATTTCCAAAAATGTGCAATAATTCACTGTACTTAAAATATATTTTCAAAATGTCATTTCTTTTCTGTACATAGCATGTGATGTATACATGAGACAGATGGATGGGCTGGACACGGTCCATGATACTCAATGTAAGTGTATCATAATGTGTAATCCTACGTGTGTATCATTTTTTTGGAATTGTAGATTTTAAATATTACTTGGTTTCTACAGCGAGCAATGCAAGTAACGTAACTGCAGCAGGAAGTTCGCCATATACAGATAAACCACCATCCATAAAACAAAGTATGTCCAATGTCTCTTCTCCAAAATGAACTTTTGATAAGTAAACGCGTTGTTATTATATTATAGATGCTGTATGGACTTCAAATTCGATAAAAACCCTCCTAAGCTTATATGAAGCAAACAAACATATGCTTGAGAATCCAAAAAAGAAAACAAAGATATGGACTGCCATATCGACAGACTTAAGGGACACAAAATTTGAGGTGGACATTTTACTCAAAACATACTTTTCAACCGAATTAAAACATAAAAAAAAACACTAATTACATTTATAACACTTGTAGGTGACACCGGATCAAGTAAGATGGAAGTACAATCGTCTGTATGACAAATATAAAAAGTGCCTTGATAATAATAAAAGAACCGGAAGTGCCCTAATGACTTTTGAATTCTATGACCAGATGGACGAGATCTTAAACAAAGATAAAAATGCTGATTCCAGCTATGTAATATCATCTAAGTTACCCGGAGGAGAAAAAAATATAGGTCGTCCTATAGTTGCTCAGTCATCCCAAAAGGAGAACGTAGAAAACGAAAGAAATGAAAAATCGAAGAATATTAACACAGATATAAACTCGTCTAATCAATATTCCTTGGCAAAAAAACATCGACCAAAGCATGGAACAGGATCTGAAAGGGCTAAAGTCAAAGCAAGCTTAGAACAACAATTTTCACAACACTTGAGAGATTTCAACGAAAGCCAGAAGGTCCGTCAAGAAAGGTCTGAGAAATTAGTGAAGCTAAAAATAGATGCTCTGCAATTGAAAAAAAGGCAACTAGATATACGTGAGAAGGAGATTACAGCTAGAAATACACTAATGAACAAAAAATTGAAACATAAAGAACAAAGACACGAGGAAATCTTGGAGATCGAAAAATTAAAATGCGAACTACTTAAAAAACTTCTCAATACCGCAGATAACAAAAGTGATGTAGACTCACAATCAGATTAAAGCATTCTTTCACATTTGGAAGGTTACTATTTCATTTCATATGTCAAATTACACCACAAAAGGATGGAGTTCATTTAATTTCTTATATTCAAGTTATTTTATAAATATAGGTTACATAGGATACATGAAAAAGTTTCAAGCTTCCTTTATACTATAATATCGTTATGTAGATCATAAATAGCTATTTCAGTTTTTCAATTAAAAAATAAGAGACTAATGTGCCAGTATCATGGCTAGTATCATCTTGGGGTTGTTACTATATACTAGCACCGTAGACTTAAAATATATTACCCATTGTAACTTTATCTGGTTATGCTTCACCAGCAGAAGGCTGGTGAAGTTAACCTAGTTCGCGTGTGTTCTTTGTCACGGGTTATGATATTTGGAGCTCCTCTGGGAAAAATGTAAAAAACCCTTAAATTACCCTAATACAGACTCGGATAGATTTTTCACTACCAGAGCTGCCTCCCTACAGACTTGGGATATCCCAGACTCAACAGACTAGGATAGGATTTTACCTCTACCGTAGCTGCCTAGAGTCCAGGTCACCGAAGCTGCCTAATTACAGACTTGGGATATGTGTGTTCTCAGACTAGGGTACCAATTATAGCTATACCGTAGCTGTCCAACACACTCACCGAAGCTGCCTTTTTAGCTAATAATGATTTTAAGTTTTATTTAATCAAAACGAAGTGTTTCTGAAAGAAAAATGAGGCTAATTAGTGAATTGAAAACAAAAACCAAATTTCTGATAATTTTATGATCGATTGATCATGTAGGGTTTATTTTAAATGTTGCGATCGTTTCTCGCGTGAACTATTTACAAACAAAAAATATTTATGATGGTAAAAAAAACTATAATTATGAATGAAATGAATGATTGTTTCCTAATTTAACTTAATACTACGCTCTTTCTTTCAACGGTCGGACCTCGTGTTATTCTGTTTTCTCTAATTTTGTGATTCTAATTAATTGTAATGCTATTTTAGCTAAGTACAAAATTCTATGATTTTATTCAATTTGTTGAACTGCCGCTTTGGCTAGGACGACTTTACTTATATTTTTCTATCAAAAAGCAATTTCTGGCTATAATGAATTTACGCTCGATTTTAGGTTATGTGAATTGATATTTAATTTCGCGTCTGAGTGAGTCGGTCGGCCGCTTTGGCTCAAGTCCGCTGATTTGCGTCTCAGCGGTGCTCCTTATATATGACTTGTGACGTCATTTGGTGTCACCCCACCTGCGCGTCGCGTATGTGCTGTGTACGACTATACCAGTATAGGCTGGTATAGCCGTACACGTTACATTGCCCCCTTTTTATCAGCTGATCTTCGGTGATGGAGATTTTTCGGAATCGCTGGCAGGTAAGTTGATAAAAACCTGTTAATTTTCTACGTCCGGGTGTGTTATATTCGTCATGTCCGATTGCTTCGTTATGTCCGGGTGTTTTATGTTAAGTCCGAGTTCCTTGTTTGATTGTGATTCTATTTTTTTCTTTAGCTCCTATCCTTGGCTAATTCGTCGTCGATGTCGAACTCCGCCATGTAATCGGGCAACTCATCTTCTGCGGATATTGGCATTGGTACCTCGAAGATAAAATCAGTCACCAAGTCTTCCAAGGCAAAATCCGGTAAGTTGAACGGAAGTGGATCACCTTCAAAGTGTTCTGGTGACGGTATGTGGAGTACTCCACACAAATCGTCGTCCACCTGCATCTCGGCTATTTGGTCCTCACATGATAAATTTTCGTCTCTCGCAGCCTGGATATTTATGGCGTGCTCTAAGTCGCTTGTGACTAACGAAATAGGCCCAATGGTTCGGAACAAGTCCACCTTGCGATGGTGAGCTGCTTTTTCCTCCTTTGTTCTCTCTTCTATTTCAATTCGGTGCAATTTCCATGGGATGTGGTTTGGGTTTTCCTCATGGTGAATTTTTGCCTTTTTAACGACTGTTTCCTTCAAGTTTATCTTTTCAATTGGTATGTTAATTTTCATACTTAGTTTAGGTTTTTCAATACTTTTTTCCGTTATGTCCGAGTTTGGTGTTATAATTCCCTTTTCTTTTTTTAGTTTGGGAACCTTTTCCAGCGGCGTACTTCCCACTGCCACCGATGAATGGACCCGAACACTCGATAGTTTTATACAAATTATTGTTTGCATCCTTACTCCCGATATCTATTTCGGATGCCTGCACACCCTTCTCCTGGACACTGATGTAACCGTATACGTAGTCGCACATCGTGGAATAAAGTTTGACTGATATCTTCTTCTGGTGATGACATCTTATATACTCCTGATAATCTTCTTACTGGATTTGGATTTGTACTTAACCCTTTACTTTATTTTATTTTATTCCAAAATTTCGGCTCGAATGAGGTAAATCTAGTCATATCTAGTTATCCTGATCTAAGTATAATCTCATCATATTGACGTGAAATCGTCCTCTCTCTATTCCAGTTCTTATGTTATCAAGAATGTAAGTTGCTTCGCCTATTTGTTTACTTATAATATACGGTCCTTCGTATAATGGAAAAAATTTTGCCATTTTCTTTTTTATGGTGTCCGACACATTGAGAGCTCTTATTAAAACCTTATCACCTACTTTAAATCTAGATAATTTATGGCTAGAATTGAACCTATCGGCTCTTTTTCTTCCATGCCTCTTTATATTTTCTTCAACTAAGTGAATCTTTGTTTCATAAGGTATGTCTTTGATTTTTGGATTTATCCAATCTGCCCAAAATCTGGTCGGTCTACTTTGAAATTGGATCTCACACGGAGCGAATCCAGTACCATCATGGCACACTTCATTTATGCAAGTTTCAATAACTCGTACCCAGTTAATCCACTGTGTATGGTTATCCCCCAAGAAGGTACGGAAAAATCTCCCGATTTCCCGGTTTACTCGTTCGACAATGTTCCCTTGCGGGTGTCTAATTGACGAGAATATTAAAGTTATATTTTCTTCCTTTAGCTTATTTATCCATTGGGATGAAGTGAATTGTGTGCCATGATCGCACTGGATTCGCTTCGGTTTCCCTAATTCTGGAATGTAATCCTTAAAGATGCAAGTAATAGTGGACCGCGCGTTCGCTGATCTTAACGGATACAACTTGACGTATTTACTAAAAGCGTCGATAGTCACCAGAAGCCATTTGTAATTTCCTTTACTTGATGGTAACGGTCCTAAAAAATCTATGGATACAAGGTCCCCTACTCCGTTTGGAAGTATATTTTGCATTGCTGCATATGAATGACGGTTTGGTACCTTACATCGTTGGCATTTGTCGCACTTTGCAATTACTTGTCGCACTCTTTTAGCTAATTTTGGGTAATAAAACCCCTCTCTAAGTAGCTTATGACATTTTGATGCACCCACGTGGCCGTATGCCTCGTGACATTCGTCTATGAGGTCTTTTAAAATTCCCTCGGGTATATAGGCTTTAAAATCGCCCCCTGGATTTTTGTGATATAGAACGTTATTTTCTACGATGAGATTCTTATCTCTGTTTAAACTTTCTGGTTGCATTAATTCGCAAATCCTCTGATCCTGCTTTTGAAGTTTACCAAAGAATTTTAAATTTGTTTCTAATCCTTTATCTATTTCTTTGGCTAGCGGTGCCATACTAAATTCTGCAATTTCGGAAACCACTTCTTTTGTTTCAGGTGGGTTTCTGCTAAGGATATCGGCAACTATATTTTCCGTTCCTTTAATGTGCTCAATCTCAAAACTATACGCCTGGATAAACAGAGCCCATCGAGCCAATCTCGAGCTTACCAGTTTGCATGAAAAAAGAAATGTTAAGGCATTATGATCAGTGCGTACTGTTAACTTTGCACCTATGATGAAAGATCGGAACTTGCCTAACGCGAAAACTATCGCCATCAATTCTTTTTCGCTGGTAAAATAATTAAGCTCCGCGCCTTTCATGGTTCTGCTTGCCAGTCCTACGATTTGTTTTTCATTTTCGTCTGAGATTTGGTATAAGACTGCGCCTACTGCGAAATTGCTGGCATCGCATTCTAGATAGTAACGTTTCTTTGGATCGGGGTGATGCAAAATCATTTTTTCACAGAAAATGTCCTTAACTAAATTAAACTGTGCGTTCATCTCCTCGGTCCAATCCCACTTGGCGCCTTTCCTTATTAAAGCTAGTAGCGGAAACGTCGCGTCTGAATAATCTTTTGTGAATTTATGGTAGTAATTTGTAAGACCCAAAAATCCTTTTAACTGTTTGACGTTTTTCGGCGTTGGAAAATGTTTAATCGCCTCTATTTTTTCTGGTTGTGGTCTTATCCCAAGTTTTGTGATTTTGTGACCTAAAAAGTCTACCTCTTCACGAAAGAATTTGGATTTTTTGAAATTGATGGTCATATTATACTTTCTAAAGGTTTCGAATAATATTTTAAGGTGGGCCAAATGAGATTGGACAGAGTCAGAACCGCACAGGATGTCATCTACGAAGTTTATTGTAAACGACTCTGTATTTTTTAAAACTAAATCTAAAGCTCTGACTAGGCTCGCCAAACTCGTATTTAACCCATATGGTGTTACAGTAAACTGGTACGTTTTGCCCTCGTGCATAAAAGCAGTATATTTTCGCGAATCCTTATGGAGCGGGATTTGCCAGAAACTAGCGGTCAGGTCGAGGCTAGACATATAGGCATTGTTGGAACACCGCTGAAATAAGACCTCAGTTGATTGAGAACAATCATGGTCAGGTACAATGAGTCTATTTATGAAACGCGCATCTAGCACCAGTCGGATTTCTCCAGACTTTTTCTTCACGACTACTAAGGGATTAACGTATTCGCTATAAGATCTCTCGATTACTCCGATTTTTAGCATTTTCTCTATTTCAAGGCTTACCTTTTCCCTATGAATCATTGGGATCGGGTAAGACCGTCTGACAAAAGGTCTATCTTCGTAGATATTTAATTTATGCTCATAAATCGTAACTCGACCCGGTAATTTATTAAAAACGTCGTTATATTCCATTAGTAAGTCTGAAAAGATGCTGATCTCCCTTTTACTCAAAACCTGACACTCAGTGAGTTTCTCTTCAACTTCATCACTGGTCAAATTACATTGTGTCTCTTCATCTTCCTGGTTCGCTATTTTGTTTCTTGTATATTGAACATTGGCTAATTGATTTATTGTTACGATATCTGTTTCAACTAATTGCACTTGGCTGTACCCTGGTGATGTTTCTATTCTTAATTTTTCAGTTCTTAAATCGAGATCGGCTTTCCATCTATGGAGTGTGTCTATCCCGATGATGACATCTCTTCTAAGGCCGCTAATTATTAGAAAATTTATTCGATCAGAGGAATCATTGATTTTAACTTCGGCAAATATTTGCTCCTTTACTTTGGTAGGCTTGCCCCCTATTACTCCAAATATTTGAAAATTTACGACAGGTAGCCGATCACATTTTGTAAGAGAATTTTTATTTCGTTCGTAAAAATCTTGTGAAATACATGTTATTTGGCTGCCCGTGTCTATGAGAGCTCGCACTGCGATGTCTTCGATAATCAAGCAAATTTCTGGACATTGTTTGTCAACCTTTTCTGCTTCCTCATCCTCTACTAATAAATAATTTGCTGGGTCTTCGAATAGATCATCGTCTAAATCTGATTTTTCTAATTTCACCGCGCAAACAACCAGACTACGCTGTGTCGGAACTGTACTTGTCAGCACCGGCACAGCGCCATCTAGTTTTCCGGGTTAGGCTCTATTACCGTATCGATTTCTTCTTCATCGATCTTACTCTCCGTGATACATTGGACTCTAGCATTTGTCCAATTTTCGTTTTTATTTTGGACATAATCGTTTTGTCTAGGTCGCCGTTGTATATCAGGCTTATCTATCGCGTCGTGGTTTGGAAAAGGTTTAGGTACCGAATTGTTTCGCCATGAAAGAGGTTTGTTTTTGTCTTCGTAAACTCGATTATTTGATGGACCCTGCTTATTCAGCGTAAATTGATTTCCTGGTCTACGAGAAGCGTTAGAACGGCCCCCTGTCTGCATTTCATCTAAAAACGTAAGTAGTGCATCGATTTCTGAGATATTTCGGCATCTCGCTGCCTCAACCACGTGCTCATCAAAATGTCTGATTAATGATCGTACTATTTCTTCTTCAGGCAACCGAGGACATAACCCTGCGGCCGCCGCGAATTTACGGTTTGCATACTCCGAAAAGGTTAATTTTGAGTCAACGATGTAAAAACCAAACTCTAAATCCTTTCTAATCTCTCTTTGTATCTCTATGCCCCAGAACCTAGCAGTGAATTTCTCCTTGAATGTATCCCAATCGACAATGACGTCACGACGCGCAGTCCACCAGTCCTTAGCATCTCCGGTGAGACCTTGGCCTAACAATTGAAGTCTTAACTCTTCATTCACTCCTAAAGATGTGAAATATTCTTCGATATCTCTAATATAAACCATGGGTTTTTCCCAAGCTTTCCCAGAATATGTGGGTAACTTTAATTGTTTTGTAATAAATCTAAATGAGTCTTGACCATTTGTACCAGTGGGCCCTGTCACTCTAGTTTTGATTTTTTTTAAATCTGCATCTATACCTATTTTTAAGCTTTCGTGTTTATGATTTAAATCTTTAATTTTCTCATTTAAAACTCGATCTCTCTCCCTAATCTTGCTATTGATTACATCAAGATCGTTAACATGCTCCGTCCTGATACTTGACTCGACTCTATTTATTTTATCGTTACAATTGGTTAGGTCTGTATCCCATTTGTCTAAGACTATATTGACCTTGGTTTCCATGTCGTCTATTCTTTTTTTGTTTTTACTTATAGTTTCGTCAAACCTTTTATTCATTTTAGTTTCAAACTCTACTTGAGCTTCTATATTAGTCATATGAAAATTATTTATAGTTCTTTCCATCTGAGCAAATTTATTATCTATTTTCTTTTCTAGACGTTCATTAGATTGTTTTAAAGAAAGCAGAGTCGTAGCAATTGCAGTGATTGATTCATCTTGACTACGTAGTGGACTTTCAACCTGGCTCACTATGCTGGTATCGGTCAGCGAAACATCACGCTCATGGAAACCAGTGTCTCGGTCGTGCTGACCGGCTTGTTCTACCCTTTTATCGCCTTGCTTATCAGGAATTTGATCTTTGTCTGCCATCTTTTTTTTTTCATGAGTGATTCTAATAAACGATTTTACTTGAACTTGACTTTGAAGTCTTGAATTTGCCCCTAAGGAAATTGATTTTAAGTTAAGCAATGAATTTAATATATAAAATTAAGTGATTTTAATTTTATTTAAGGAGCCCCACGTTGGGCGCCAAATGTAACTTTATCTGGTTATGCTTCACCAGCAGAAGGCTGGTGAAGTTAACCTAGTTCGCGTGTGTTCTTTGTCACGGGTTATGATATTTGGAGCTCCTCTGGGAAAAATGTAAAAAACCCTTAAATTACCCTAATACAGACTCGGATAGATTTTTCACTACCAGAGCTGCCTCCCTACAGACTTGGGATATCCCAGACTCAACAGACTAGGATAGGATTTTACCTCTACCGTAGCTGCCTAGAGTCCAGGTCACCGAAGCTGCCTAATTACAGACTTGGGATATGTGTGTTCTCAGACTAGGGTACCAATTATAGCTATACCGTAGCTGTCCAACACACTCACCGAAGCTGCCTTTTTAGCTAATAATGATTTTAAGTTTTATTTAATCAAAACGAAGTGTTTCTGAAAGAAAAATGAGGCTAATTAGTGAATTGAAAACAAAAACCAAATTTCTGATAATTTTATGATCGATTGATCATGTAGGGTTTATTTTAAATGTTGCGATCGTTTCTCGCGTGAACTATTTACAAACAAAAAATATTTATGATGGTAAAAAAAACTATAATTATGAATGAAATGAATGATTGTTTCCTAATTTAACTTAATACTACGCTCTTTCTTTCAACGGTCGGACCTCGTGTTATTCTGTTTTCTCTAATTTTGTGATTCTAATTAATTGTAATGCTATTTTAGCTAAGTACAAAATTCTATGATTTTATTCAATTTGTTGAACTGCCGCTTTGGCTAGGACGACTTTACTTATATTTTTCTATCAAAAAGCAATTTCTGGCTATAATGAATTTACGCTCGATTTTAGGTTATGTGAATTGATATTTAATTTCGCGTCTGAGTGAGTCGGTCGGCCGCTTTGGCTCAAGTCCGCTGATTTGCGTCTCAGCGGTGCTCCTTATATATGACTTGTGACGTCATTTGGTGTCACCCCACCTGCGCGTCGCGTATGTGCTGTGTACGACTATACCAGTATAGGCTGGTATAGCCGTACACGTTACACCATATACTCACGTAGTAGTAAGAAATGAATACCAAAGTTTTGTATGTTTTAAATTACAAAAACTGTATTTTTTGCTAATTACAATACAAATAATTGAAAAATGATGTATTATTATTTCTGTCGAGCTTGTTACATACAATTATTAATAATGGCTACCCATAAACCTGGTCACTATTGAGTATTCATAGAATTGGCTTAGCGTAAAATAAGTTCATATATCCGGAAACAAATAGCTAAATAATGATGGCCTGCGATGATCTTCATTTCTATTATCAATATTTACCTCGGGATCATTGATATTATTATCTTCCTGAGGGTAGTATTGTATATTTTCTTGATCAATATCTTCAACGTTATCAAATGTATCATTCTGATTGATGCAATACTTATGTAGAATACATGCCGCGATTACAGTATCGGTAATGAAACTCGTACTTCTATATTCTGAGAAAAATTTTATCCGCCGAAATCGTCCTTTGAGTGCACCAAATGCTTTTTCAATGGCCATTCAGGTTGATGAATGCAAATAATTAAATTCTCGTTGCTGAGCAGTTAATCGACCGTTATCACGAAAAGGAGGAACGAGCCAAGGCAATGATGGATATGCTGAATCACCAATGATGAATGTATTATTTGGAAATAGCGTTTCTAAGTTTTCAGTGGCTGCTTCATACAGAGGTGATCTTCTGAGCACACGAGCATCGTGTAGAGAACCTGGCTCCCCACAATACACATTAGTAAATCGCATTCTTGAATCAACAACTGCTAGTAAATTGATTGAATGATATTTTACGGTTTACGGTTACAGTAGTCTATGTCGTTTTCCAAAGGCTTTTCAATGCGAATGTGAGTCGAGTCAATAGCACCTAAGATACCTGGAATATCTTTTTTAGAATAAAAGCCATCACAAATTTCCATAATTTCATCATGGTTCTGTGGCCATTTAATTACATCATCCAATTTCGTTAAAATCCACGACAGTATTCGACGGATTACTCGAAATACAGATGATATTGAAACATCAAAACGATCAGCCATAGTTCGTAGTGGCTCTGTATTAGCCACAAACCACAAAAAAATGATAAAACTCAGTTTTGCTGCAATCGGTCTCATCCCAAAACAATTTTGTGGAATGAATCCTGATACTTCAAGTTCACCTGAATAGTACATGTAACTTTATTCAATGAATATTGCAGATAGTTAAGATACTTCAATAATTTATGTCAAAATGAAATAATTTTTGAATAATTTTTGCATGCGCAGTAATTCTACATAATTTTCAAATTTGAAATAAAATCGTTTAAACTACTTTTATACTTACCGATCAACTGATTAGCCATTCTTTTTGATAATCGCAAATGCTCTTTAAATTCTAACTCCGTCCAAGAGTCAACAATGGCCAGGTATTCCTTAACTCTATGACGCTTATATCCAATTGTCAAATGACGCATCAAAGGAAGAAGTATATCATTCTCATGCTCATCATTACTTATCCAACTATCGTCGGAAGTAGTACTTGAATCATCTATTGTATTATTGTCTGTAGAACTGTCGCTACTGCTAACTACGACTGACTCAATCAAAGAAAATACAACTTCCCGCCTGTGCGTCTGTAAAAGAAAAACCAATCTAGTTAGGATTAAATCAATTTTCGAAATATGATTGTATTTAGGTTATACCATACCGAGTGGTGTTAATTTCAGACGTTGTACAGACTTCAGTAATTGAATAATCAAAATCAATAAGACATACAACTTTTGGAAGAGTTATACTCACCATACTGTTTACAATTAGTTATTCCTGATATTCTATTAATTGGAGAATTCTTCTTCTAATCCTTAGGCTAACACCTCTATGGAAAGTTGCCAAATTGGAGAATTTGTGAAAAACAAAGCGCGCGAACGACACAGATGATATAACATACTTAGACTTATCTGTATATCGCAACACAAGTCATGTGTACGCACTCTAGTGTCGATTTTAAGAATCGAAATCTGTTCCAAAAAGCACCATAGCACAGTGCCGCACAGTGTGGCACTGTAGGACACAGTGCGCGCTAATTGGAAAGCACCCATATAGAGGTTGCGAATCACTAGTTAGATGTGTTGAGGTTCTGATTCAGATGTGGTAGAGTTCTATGTTTCTTACCGAGTCTTGGATAACTAGTTCCTTTGATTGACGTATAACTCGTATTCTGTTGAGGTAATGGGTTTTTATCAGTCACCACTATGCGTGGGTGAAATAAATGTTTGTTGATTTCACTTTTAATTAACAATATTTATTTAACAAACTGCTCAACAATGTTGGTTGCTAATCAAACATTTGCATGTTGATTAACTTTAGTCTATGGTTTTTATATGTTGATAGGATTTGCACTTGGTTAATTTATGAATATATTAAACACCTCGAATTTAGTATTATATTCTGAAATCTAAGTCTTATGTAGTTTGATCTTTACTGTTTGAGATTTCGCGACTAACTGCCTAATCCTGGAGGAAAAAGGATCTCTCCTCGCGGTTACGCGGAGGAGGAAGTTTTTAGTACTCGCGGGAAAGCGAGTCTTTTCTCATTGGTAAAAGACACATTAAATTTAAGAGGGAAAAAATATGGTTGGCGAAAATAGAATTTGTGCGAGACAATTGGGTCCGAGGCCCAAGCGTCGAGATGCTGAGAAGGGATGTTTTAAGCGTCTATGATCTGTCTTCTTTTAAACAAAACTGTCTTTGTCTTTTGGGTTCTCCGCGTTTGGCAGTAAAATTCTAAAGATCTTGAAGATTTATGTTTCCTCAATAAAGATAGTTTCTAACGTTTCCAAAGTTTACTTAAAGTTTAGGATTTCAAATTTATGAGTTTTCGAGTGTTTTCGGGCTTACTTAGTCTTGTGCGAGACTATGGAAAAATTAGTTATGGTGTATGAGATTGAGACTTCTTAAAAGTATTGACTTATAACTATAGGTAATTTGATATAAAAGATTTAGGAAAAAAAAATTATGAATGGAATTACATCGATAGAGGTGTTATTGAAACTCTGATGGTAATTGCACGTCGGTATTTTCTATACCTACAGTACTAACTACGGTATCTGTTATACCTAAAGATTATATGTTGAGCTTTCAACCTAGGACGTGACAGCGTTACCGGATAACCTGTCATTTGAAAAGTACATATGAAATCATATGTTGAAAAAATGTATAGTGGACAAATAAGAGAGGGGCCTATACGTATCTTGCGATTGGCGAACAGTTTCAATTTTCAAATAACTTTGACTTAAAATTTTAATATTGCCTTCATCGTGTCATACATATTATATATTCATGACCCGAACTGATTTGTAATTCATGACATTATTAAAGCAAAGTGTAGGCCTCCGTCTTATTGGATATTTTCACTTTACAAGAAAAATTTGCAATTTATCCTACTCGCAAGATTGTGATGAAAAATCTAACAAGTAATCGTCTCACATTTTTTATGTACGAAGATACAGATTAGAAATTTTTACATGAGCGCTAATATTTCGGAATGAAATAACGGTAACATGAACCATATGCATAGCATAAATGATATACTATTCCATACATGGATATGTGGCATGTGGAACGAGTTCTATTGTTTAAAGTTGTTTAAAAACAAGATACGCAGCAGCAAGTCGAAAAAATTATGTCATTTGAAAAGACTGATGCAAATATAATTTTGTAACATATGGACATTAGATATCAACCTCAAGTGAAACATGAAATGAAAATGAATGTATGAAATACATTAATTATAAACTATTCGAATAAGGAGGCAACTAAAATATATCCAGCAATGTTCATTAAGGTTTGAATCCGAAAACATTTGAATCGCAAGAACATTATTG
Organism: Tenthredo amoena; assembly: GCA_963966615.1. Lineage (NCBI taxonomy): Eukaryota > Metazoa > Arthropoda > Insecta > Hymenoptera > Tenthredinidae > Tenthredo > Tenthredo amoena. Next base: position 10,279,904 of record OZ016490.1, read on the forward strand.
CATGTAAATGACAGGCCTATCCTGCAACGCAACTATTAGCCATGGCGGTACATATTCTGTTCTCTCACGGTCAGCCTCGATTATGATGCGAGGCGACAATACGAAAATATGAATATAAATGAAATCTAAAAGAAAGCGAACATGTTGCCAATCATATATTCACAACAAAACTATACCCTATATGTTGTGTCGTCTTCCCATATTATATATTATTATTATATTACCTCTTCATCCATAAAAGATTCATCTGAGTGGTCACTTGACCCTTTTTCCATTAGTATTTACTCTTGATTCGAGAGGTGAGCGAATAACGATCAAACATTATGAAAATATACATTTCCGAATAATAATTGTGACAATGTTCGTAGCCAATGCCAATAATAATTATTGAAAGTGGCTACATTTCTATCATACCCTCGGATGAATTTTGTGAGGAGGTTATATGTGTACTAATTTCCAAATTTTCCATAGGCTCATGATTAACGCGACATGATTCAACAATATTAAAATTAGCCCATACACAGTATTCAATCGTTATATGTCATCCTTACACGATTCAAGGTATAATTGCACGTATCATACTATGAATGTCGCGTACATATTATCGGTACGAAAAAGGTCCACTTTATCGATTTCAGATTCTGAGATATTTACGTTCAAAGAGGACAGAACCTTATAACAAGCAAGTGTTAAATGAATTATTGCATATGAATATCAAGTTCAGAATGAAATAACATTCCAATTTTACCAGCTAGAGGGACAAATTTTTTATCGTGATTTTCGTTGGTTATTCAGCAATACTCACATATATATCACGCTATATAGCGATGCAGTGAGACCTATTCGTATACGGATGTCCACGGATATGCATATATAAATATATTGTATAGAGAAGAAGATAGGGCAATATTGAGCTTTGATAGCTAGCAGCCGGGAATATCATGTGCTCGCGGACTTATCTGCTCGTACAATGTACATTCGTCTGTGGCTGTAGGATAAAATCAAGTAAAATACAAGTTACACTTCCAGGTAAATTTCAAGTCACATGTCAAGCTCGTGTTACTGCAAATACTATGATCTCAAATGGCTGCAAGTCGAAAAGTATCAAATGGAAATTATTATGTTATGTATATTTCTTATTTTGAACCATGCAGCTACAGATAGGTATATGGCACAGTTCCGCGATTATTGAATAACTATTTTCATTATTGACCTATTTAGTTTATAAGCAGCAGAAACATTGCAGAACAATTTGAATTTTCATCTAAAATTGTACATGCGGAGACTTTTGTTATACATTGTCGGATTCGTTCAGTTGGCAAGATGGCCGTAAATATATACTAGCGAACAGCCTTTTATTTCAAATGACGGTAAATATGCTACAGATCAACTTTCAGGTAGCGCATAATGACACTATATTGAATTTCACACCTTGATTCTTATTAGTCACATATATACAGTTCTCCAATAACATGAGACTTAGTTCGGCATTTGATTTCAAGCTAATCAACATTCACGATACATCTTGAATCGAATAAGTTACAATTCATTACAAATAGACCCTTGCGAGCGCAAATATTTCGTTAGTAATAAACATCCACTTGACGTAGCTGTATAATCCACGCGAATATCTATGTCATTTCAATGTCGCGCAAGATGCCAGGTGGTGGATCTGATATAAGGAGAACCAAACTCATTTGTAAGTTTATCCCTCAATATGATAAAAATAATAATTATTTTTTAGTTTATTCATTTCCTTTTTTTATTGGTACGAATTAATATTACAAAAATTTGCTTTGTAGAGTATTACTGAACAGCGTTTTCCATGCATTTATTTTTGAGTCACTTAATCTTTCTCCTATTATGATATTTATTTAAAAACATTTAAGTATTAGTTATTCATTTTTCGTTACAAGTTTGTTTGTATTGACAGTCAACAGATTCTGAGATGTAACAGCAGGTGACCAAGATCTAGTGACGGATTCATGATCGAAGTAATATTTCATAGATCATGAATGTGAAGAAAATCTGGTTTACGAATTTGATTCGTTTAACCCAATAAAGCACATGAAATAGAGAAGCAGCGCAGGTGTGACCGTTAGGTTCTTGCCAATCTAAATTGATCTCATCTGGAAGTTGAGTAGAACTTAATGACACGAAATAATATTACTCGTATCTATTATATGACAATATTTGCTTGAACCGATTGATTGAGTGACATAGTTTGAGCATATCATCATTGGAATGCTAGTTGAAAACATTTACCTGTAGATCAAACAATCTTCTATCGGGGAATACTTGAGTACTGGTTTCACACATATGATGTATGAAATAACCAGGCTACTAGATAAAAAATTATGTATTTAATTAAACGGTTCTTATTGTAGGTTCGTTTTGATGATAACCAGAGCCTTAACCGTATGATTTTGGGCCGCAGGATACTACGATGCAAACAGAAGGAAAACTTCTAGATGAATGGTTGTATTTATATAGTAGACTACTTTACCGGAAACATGTAGTAGATCATATAACGATACATCATATAACTAAATTTTCTTGCCAACGACACAAAGCTGTTTACAAACTATGATATCTATAAGTAGAAAAAATTTTCCATATGATTTAAGACGTTTTGAGTTGTAAGAAGTGTTAAACGATTATTGTACTGATTATGAGTAAGCTTTCTTCGTAAGATGATTTTTATGATCATTCTACTGCATTTGATTGGATGGTTGACCTTTTATTCACGAATGCTATCTTATTGATTGCTGAACTAACCATCGACCATCCAGTTGAATGTAATAATAGGATAATGAAAATTTACTTTTAGTTCGGCGCCGCGATATTCAGGTCCGGTTATATGCAAACTGTACGTAGAATTTAATGTTGTTTATCTTGTATGTATCAATATGCTATATGGATGATGAAATCATTAAATTTCATTTTAATGATACAAGTATGATATTGTATACGTTGTTTTATCTACCATGTATATATTTTTTTTAGGTTAACTTGAAAAATATTATAGAATCTCATAATGGTTTGTTTCGATATTAGATCTGGTTATTTTACGTAAGAGTTTCACAATCGAACAATTCGAGAACATTTTCCATATTCTATGTTCGTACTACATCTAAATATGTGGCACTGTCTTAATAAAATGGGATCATGAGTAGCATAAACTATTATCAGTACAAGCTATTGTATGATTCTGAAAATGAGATTTCTTGGTCGAATAAAATATCTCGTAACTTTTGCGCAGGTTTCAAAATGAATTTGTTGATTGTAGCACATAAAATTCAATTACATTACGAATAACTAAGAATCGGTCTTCATATGTGTAATGTGTAAAATACATTACAGTCAGTTCAGCGCAGGCCTGTTTACACATACAAAAAGTAATGAAATACCCGGCAAAAACATTGTAAATGTCAGAAATTACAGCCGAGTTCTAAAATGGTTTCGTCGGCTAAAAAATCCGAAACATTATACTCTTTTTCAGCGATAGATTACAAACATCATTTCGTTACACAACATAGTACAAAATAATAAGTGAAATCAGGTAGCGAAGCCGAGCGTACCCTCAGTTAATTTTCATACTTCAAATTATGTTTTTCTAATGCTAATCGATGGAAATAAACGGAAAACCAATAGAATCATTCGTTACCTTTGACAGAACAGCATATTGGCGACAGAAAATATTGCTGAAAGAAGTTAGCTCGTATGATGATACGAACTCGGCGGGCATAGATTGTTCTGAAAATTATCAATTGCACTTTTCTTTTTATTTATTTCTTGTAGCCACTCCGTAACGATCGCACCCACAAAATTGTTTTGAGCATGATCAAAGACTGTTTGAACATTTTCGGCATTGATAATATTTATTATTGTAGACTGAAACTGCGATATAATTGTTTTTTATATGACAAGTGCGCGGAAAAACCTCGTCTTCGGATCGTGCGGCACTTTCACACTCGTCACGAAGTCCCTCCATGTGCCTGTGCCCTACGTCCTATATTTTCTTTCAGATTTAAAAATTATGAACATTTTTCATGCACTAGTGCTGGGAAAGCCCAACGAAAATCGTGTTTCTCACAAGAGGTAGTGCATAAATAAATAAATGAAACGAGTGAGTAATACGTTGGAAATTGAAGTTGAATTGAGAATATACTTACAGTGTGTTAATAGCAAGAAGTAATAAGTCCAGGCACGATGATCTTAGTAATTTAAATTCGAATTCGTAGTTTGAAGAAGAATCCAATTTTATTGTGTATCTATCGTTTACCAACGTTCGCCTATGGTTATAACGCCGCGCTACAAACATGTCAGTCATGTCACAGTCATGAAACGATACATATCCATCCTGGACGTACCCATTATCTGTACACTTGGGTAATACTTTACCAACGTCTCCCTCCTGTTCGACTTACACACAGTAGATACACATCGAAGCGAAAGTATATTCTACATTCAAAGATACACTAATTGTTGATCTCATTACCTCACACTTCAGCAATTGATAATTTTCAGAACAATCTATGCCCGCCGAATTCGTATCATCATACGAGCTAACTTCTTTCAGCAATATTTCCTGTCGCCAATATGCTGTTTTGTCAAAGGTAACGAATGATTCTATTGGTTTTCCGTTTATTTCCATCGATTAGCCTTAGAAAAACATAATTTGAAGTATGAAAATTAACTGAGGGAACGCTCGGCTTCGCTACCTGATTTCACTTATCATTTTGTACTATGTTGTGTAACGAAATGATATTTGTAATCTATCGCTGAAAAAGAGTATAATGTTTCGGATTTTTTAGCCGGCGAAACCATTTTAGAACTCGGCTGTAATTTTTGACATTTACAATGTTTTTGCCGGGTATTCAACTATTTCCTTCCGAAGTATTTCAGCAGCAACGGTTAAAATTGTCTTTTTCTGTATATGACCAATAGAGTCTTCATTACAGAACCAATCACTACAAATTTTTGTCAAGTTGACTGATTTGTAAAATATCGTAGTCTCTCTTCCTCGGTGTTGCAAAATAAAAATATCATCACCATACTTCTCTTTCAATTTTCTAAACAAAACTTTGTTACTCGACCCATACTGCTCCAATTTTTTTCTGGGGGCGAACGGTGTGGTGAAACTGAATACCGCTTTCTGCAGCTATCGTGGAACCTCACCATAGATTTCCGACTCCATTGCCGGTACTTACCATCTTTTTTTATCTTGCTTTTTTCTATCACAGTCTTCAAATCCTTCTCTCTTACAATGATAATACTATCAACGTCGTTTTGTAACGGTTGGTCACAAATGGTACATAGGTTTCCACAATCCATGATTGGAACAAAACTGAAACGTAATTTGAAAAAAAAAAAAGATTCAGAACTTTACAGAAATTAAAACAATACTGGAATTAGATGTTTCAGCGTTTATTCATATCATCAATTGATTGTTTTTGCTGCTACTCCAAATAACGATAGAAATGGCAAAAATAATAATCCGACAAGAAGTATATCTATCTTAATATTTAAGGTATTGCTTTAAAAAAATATTCCCATTTAAATGGGGTGAAAATATTATGTTATTACGATGACTCTAACGTTGTTCTTCCATTTTCGGTTTACTTTCACAATTATGGAATTTCACAGTGCACAAAATTATAGGTATACAAAAATCCGGAATGACACCATGTATTCAAGGTAATTAAAAACGATTGATTGTCGATTCTTAAAACATCACATTTACGAGATAATATTATCATACTGCTTACCTCGTTAATATTCTATTTCGCACTCTACAATTCACATTTTTTGGTCACAAAACGAAAAAATCTCTAGACTCAACAGAAATGGACGTGACGCGTCGCCGAAGGTACGCAGCTGTTTATGTTGCTGTCTCACTTGCACTCATTATGTTCACAAGGTGGCGCATGCGCGCAGCTACGGGTAACGCTACACGAGTGCGAGCGGCGTGGACGAATGTCTATCCGTCTCACTCTTCTTAAGCGGCGTAGACGAAGGGAAATCGTTATTATCAAACCAATTGGTAACCAGATAACAAGAAAAGATAAAAATTATTGGCAAACGCTATTTCGTAGAAAATTTGACGACGAAGCTGATGGTATAAAAATAAAAATTATTGCACATCGTTATCTATGTTTATTCTTCGATTTAAAACATTTGTGACGCTCAAACAGAGCTTCCCTCCAAAATGCAGCTATACTGCTCAAAAAGTCGATTTCAGACCTACTTTGACTGGACTAAGATATACAGGTCGACGGGAAATGTAAAGTAGTACCTAATAATATTACACCTGTGTACTCCAAGTATTTCTCTTATACCGTGAGAATCAGGTGAAACCGAATGGTCCATCCGCCCAGACGGTGAATATTTGGTATTTTTAGGGGGATAACCACTCGTTGCGCTGAAAAATCCCTAGGGTGATCTTGGCGCGCGGTCGATAGAACTCTGCGTGCCAAAATCACCCTAGGGATTTCCAGTGCAACGAGTGGCTATCCCTATGAAAATACCAAATATTCACCGTCTGGGCGGATGGGCCATTCGGTTTCACCTGATTCTCGCGGTATGAATAAAGTATATTTCTATTTAAACATACGTCTAGTGTTCTTCTACATTATTACAAACCCACGAATACAACAAACGAGAATGTTGTTTTATAATGGTGTATAAATCTTTAGGTTTTCGTGTGATCAAAACAAGAGGTGTTTCTCTGAAATAATCAATGATTAATTGTTTTATACAAAAATACAATAGATTAGTTTAAAATAGTGATTAATCCTACCTGAAATAATCAAAGCAACAACATTCAATGTTGTTAATCACCCCGTTGTTTCTTGATTACTTTCACACTCTAAATTAATTTTCTTGCTGAGTTCGACGTGTGCACTTCGTGGCTTACATTGTCGTTCTGACGCCACCTGTGAATTGGTTCGATTGTCTTTCGATCAATAGGTGGTCTAACTTACGCGCTAAATTCAATTAGGTAAAGGATATTTTCCTTACATATGTATATATGTTGAATTTCTTCAAATTAACATTCATTCCTCATTCATTCATTAAAATTGTATATTGATAGGTATATGTCTCTAAAATTTGTATATTACATTCAGTTAAATGAAATTCGTCTCTCTTTTGTTTGTTAATAAGAAGTTACATCCTTGGGAAGAATTGTATTTATAACTTTTTATACTTATCGAATTCTTAAGGGGAGGAACCAGACGATTTTTACCGACCTATCTAATTTCCGGAATATCTCCGAAACGCGGCTATTAATCGGATTGTCCTTTTGGCAGCCGATGTTTGACGAGGAATGAGTTCGAGCTAGCTCCCAAAATTCGATGAAATCGAAATTTTTTTCTTAATTTTAATCGCAGAATGTGGGCGTGTCACTTATTTCGACTAATATCAGAGGCCACGCATCATTGACCCGAAAATAACTGTGTAAGCACCATTCTACACGGCATGACAAACACTCCTATTCAAAAACATCTTTGTTTCATGCCGGAATAAAGTCTCTATGTGAAATCTCGCAATTCGTTGTAATTAGCGATTGTAAATCGTTGGGAAGCCATGATAATCCTTAGTTCCCCCAATGCCCAAGAGAGAGCGCAGCGCGCGAACCGTGGGTCGGTATCGCAGGCCGTGGACTGCAGCTCGGCCGGCGTCAGCCAGCTCGGGAGCGTAACTATTATATTTATCATGAAGCCAGTGCCGTGACGAATATTTTTTGGGAGTATTTTTGAGCCCCGGATTTCATAATTTTTTTTTTTTTCGGTGTAAAGTGACTGGTCAAAAATTGAAGCAAATATGATATGAAAAAACATGCATCAAATCCCAGATGGTCAGGGTCCGACGTCGACCAAGTTGACACGGAATGTCCCATGTATGGATAATTAAAAAATAGTCTGGTGTAATAAAAAAAGCCTTAGAATACATATCACATAGTTTATTACATATATATGATGACTGAACTCGACGCTTCAGAATAATTTTTAAATATCAGATTTTTTTCACTCTGTTATCCAATTTTGAGCAACGTCAGTCGTATGTATGCCGAAACGGCCTGATCCGCGGACTCACTCCGATTTCACATACACAGTACTGGCGCTACTCGATAACGAATAACTTGATGACAATAAATCAGAAAATCTAAAAATAAGTGCATTTCACAGAGCAAAACGTTATGCTTGAAAACCATCACTGTCAGAATTTTCTGCGTTTTTTTTTCTTCACACCACAGACAACTTCTAAAAATAATTTTATATCAGCCGACAATCTCCCTTGTCCATTATTATTTCCTCTGATTGTCATCGATAGAACATACGTGTTCAAGCATTTTTTTTAGATAAAAATTTTCGTAATTCACGTTAGTGATGGGCACCACTAATTATAATTTGTAGTTAGATAAAAATCAACTACTCATTATATTTGTAATTCGTAATTGGGAAGAAAATAAATACTTATTATTTTTGTAATTTGTAATTGTGATGGAAATAAATACTAATAACAATTGTAATTTGTATTTATTTTCATCCTCATCACAATTGCGTAATGTGATTAGTAGTTATTTTCCACCTAATTACAATTTTCTAAAGTAATTAGGAAGTTCATATGCTGTAAATTATAAAATCCGGGGCTCAAAAATACTCCCAAAAAATATTCGTCACGGCACTGGCTTCATGATAAATATAATAGTTACGCTCCCGAGCTGGCTGACGCCGGCCGAGCTGCAGTCCACGGCCTGCGATACCGACCCACGGTTCGCGCGCTGCGCTCTCTCTTGGGCATTGGGGGAACTAAGGATTATCATGGCTTCCCAACGATTTACAATCGCTAATTACAACGAATTGCGAGATTTCATATAGAGACTTTATTCCGGCATGAAACAAAGATGTTTTTGAATAGGAGTGTTTGTCATGCCGTGTAGAATGGTGCTTACACAGTTATTTTCGGGTCAATGATGCGTGGCCTCTGATATTAGTCGAAATAAGTGACACGCCCACATTCTGCGATTAAAATTAAGAAAAAAATTTCGATTTCATCGAATTTTGAGAGCTAGCTCGAACTCATTCCTCGTCGAACATCGGCTGCCAAAAGGACAATCCGATTGATAGCCGCGTTTCGGAGATATTCCGGAAATTAGATAGGTCGGTAAAAATCGTCTGGTCCCTCCCCTTAAGAATGTTAGAAACTTATCTATGATTTCGTTGACGTAGTTCGTGATGAGTGGAGCATCATGGATTCAAACAAGATAAAGATGGCTACATAAGACTGTAACGTAACGTATTAATATAGCGAGTCGCAGCTAGATGCAGAGACCTAGCTGTTATGTTTTTTTTTGTTAAATAAATTCATACAAATGATAAACGCATTCATACATAGCAACAGAAACATAAATTTGGTATGATCACCGATAGATGGATATATAACTCACAATAAAAGTAATTATCATATGTTAATATAAATAATCCATTTTAATTACTCGAGGAGCGCCATACTCCATTTAAATCATCTGAGGCATCGCGGATCGTACTTCGGTCTTTCTGCCTGTCCTCCAGATTTTTCTTTTCAAATCACTAAGATTTGCTAGCATCGCGGATCGTATTTCGATCTTTCTGCCTGTCTAGCTTTTCTTTTTCTTTTTGGTTTGTACGCATCGCTGATCGTACTTCGGTCTTTCTGCCTGTCGTGCTTTCCTCTTTTTATTTTTATTAGAGTCATTAGAAAAAAGACTAGCTTGCATCGCGGATTGTACTTAGGTCTTTCTGCCTGTCAAGCTTTTCTCTTTTCGCTAAAAGAAATTTTATTAAATAAATATAATTTAAATATTACAATTCATTTATAAATTAAACTCATATATCATATGGTAATAAGCGATCTTTCTGTTTATAAACATAGATTCAAATAATTTTATTAGATTATAATTTTAATTTAAACCTTTGTAATTGCTCGTTAACATTATTATAAATAAATTGATATATTATTTAATTGAAATGTCTGTTTATCCTTGTTTCTTTGTACAATATTGAAAATCTTTTATATATTTGGACATCGGATAGTTTAACATATTATTCGTTCAATCCTCGTTATTGCTCTCTTCATTTGACCAGCCCAGAGAATTCTCAACGCCCTGAGTTTCACAAATTGTTTCTAATATTATCATATTTTATTTGATTGGCGCCCAACATATTAATTTATTAAATACTTATAAAAGTCCAATAAAAGTAACATAGCTTCAAGACGTTGACGATAATATTTTTACTTATAGTTCCGTGACTTCATATCCGCATCCTCCCACGTATATTCTCATTGATAAGTTCCATTTTTCAATTATTCTTTGAAATAGAAATTCTAACACCAGGTCTTAGGATGGCATATAATATACTGGATAACTCTTCTCTCCGCCATGTGATGGTTTATGTGATAGATTCACACTTGGTGATAGAAACTATTTGGTTTGATGAGTTTCCTTTTGAAATTATTCCATTACTTGATTTGGTGAGTTTACTCTCGAAATTATTAGATTGTTTGATTTGGTGAGTTTACTCTCGAAATTTAAGTTACAAAAACTGAATGTTAAAATTTAACGTCACATTAGAAAAAGAAAAGTACGTTTATTATTTTAGGTCGGAACAACGACAAGTCCGTTCTATTTCACGGTCTTCCCAAGAGAGCTACCTATCCTACTTCGCTTAGTGGCTAGTGTCTTTGACTAATCTAGATATTATTTTGACTCACGACTAGTGTCGTTCTTCGTCGTTTACCTTAGCGGGCGATTTGATTCAAATTCTCCTTACAAACGTCATCTACAGTAACATTAGTGAGCTCACATTGTCTGCATGCCCCACATACACCGAGTATCAAAGCAGTCTGCAATGAACATATTGCATATTATTTAATTCTTCTGATTCTATGCATTTTTTATACCTCGGTATTGTATAAAAATATGTACATACAATTTTGTTTTATTCATTAGCGTTGATTCAGAAGTTTGCATATAGTTTATTCGTTTTATGTTACATACCTTCGTGGCTGAATATTCTACATCAGGAGCTTCGGTCAGAAATCGCTCGATATCTTGAGACAATAAGGTTTTTGATTTTTTACTTTGATATCCGTCGGATCTGCGTTTAAGGTACGCTATGAGATGGTTGTACTTGCCAATATCGATGTTATGTTTCAGACATATTGTACTTTTTAGCATCGAGAAATGCGACCATAAGGTCGAAGCTTGCCAGTTACGGGCAAGCTCCTGAAAATATGTCAAGATTACTGCCCCTGACATGGATCGGACGGTTTTTGACGCTTGCCATACGAGAAATTTTTCGTAAGTCAGGTTATATCGCTGTTTTGATTTTTGCGGTAATAACTCCTGAATAATGCTTGCCGCATTTTCAACCATTTCAGGCGGCGTACACGAGTCCTCAATACTGTTATCCGTAATCATATTTCCTTCTTGTTTATTCTCTTTGGCATACCGTATAAACACAAACGGTCGTTGCGATGCAAACTACAGTGAACATGGTTGCATGTGTCGATATAGTTCACTATATCGCTGCGATTGTTTTCGGCCTACAGAGAGTCGAGTCGTTTTATCCCGCGAAACGGGGACGAAAGTGAATTAAATTTCGCACAAGGGACGAAAGTGAGATATTTGTGGACTGCGCATGCGCAAACCTAACTAGCATGCAATCGGCCACTTCCGTCCCGAAAAACTGCAATGAAAAGCATCACTTCCCATGCACGTGTTATAAAAAATTAGATACGCTGCTGACCCAGAGAATAAAAAAATTATCGAAGAAATAAAGTATGCTGCTGATCCGGAAAGTAAAAAAATTGTGGAAAAGGCAAAGTATGCTGCCGATCTGGAGAATAAGAAAATTATCGGAAAGGCAAAGTATGCTGCTAATCCGGAGAGCAAGCAAATCAGCGAAAAGGCAAAGTATGCTGCTAATCCAGGGAAAAAGAAAGATATGAACAAGACTTACCGCGGTATTCATGAACGTCGGTTAAACGTTAACGAGCGTTAAAATATCAGGCCGTTACAATAAACAGCCGATTCTATGAAAAAACTGACGATTAATCGCCGGTTAATAAACGGCTGTTAATGATGCCGAGTGCGCGCCAACTACGATTGGTGCCTTCCATTGTTTCTGGATTTGTATCTTCGTTCAAACACATCAAACTCCAACAATTATAATATTTGCTATTATCATGGACGAAAAACGTAGAAGAGGCAGACATTTTACGCCACAAGAGTGTTCTCTTTTGATCACTCTTGTCGGGGAAAGTATACTGTAAAGTATTTTATATTTTTGTCAGCCGTCAGGCTATCAACAAAAACGGTCTTTAGGGTGAAGTTCTTTGCCTTGAAACTAATATTGTGCTCTGAAGCTGGAAAAGGGACTCCTCGATGAAGGTGCTGGAAATGGGTCTGCCATAAAGGTACACCTGAACTATCTCTAAAGGACTTATGCTATACGGACTCGGACGTCTCCGCCAAAGCCGTCCTTCCCTCCACAGAGCCGGGACGTATGTCCAAGCCTGTCGTGCCTGTTTTCACTATCTTATCCTATTCTGCAGATCCGGGATGTGTATCCAAGACTGCCCACCAGACTCGGGTTAGCTTTTCCTTGGCCCCCGGACACGAGAGTTCTCCCTAATGCCGCACGACCTTAGATTAGCTGCCCAAAGCTGTATCTAATCTATTATGACTTTTATTTGGTGATCTGATGAAATACAAACAACCGGCATCGCAGATGGTATGAATCGATTTATTGGGTTTATCTGAATAGATATGAACATAGAAATTTGTATAATGTTTCTTCTTAATATAATCTAAAATTAAGAGATGCTAGCTTTTAAACTTAATGAGCCCATTAACTGTTTTAGCCTAATGACTCTAAGTTTCCTCTGACTGTTCTGCAATATCAAGCAACAGGGTTATCTTTTGAATAAATAGAATTTAAAGTGAATCTATTGAAGTTAAGTTATTAGCCGAGGATGGCCCTCGATCTAATAATGCAAATGAGTCGATTCGGAGCTATACCTGAAATCGCTGCTCTTGTGCTGGCGAGCTCGACTTTTATACCGTACTTCCCCACTCCCTTAGTCAGAGTTGTCTATCGCGACTCTCGGGGATTATGACGTCTTTGTTTTTGTATCATGTTCGGCTTTGTGTCTGTGAGGCAAGGCCGGATATGTTACATTGCCCCCTTTCGCCGATCGTGTTTTATTTTCCGTGTTTCGTTCGCTGCTCCTCTTGTTTATCGGAAGCTTCCGTAGCCTTCTGGTTGGAACGGAACAATCAATCGATCGGTGAACGTCAGTTGCTGTCGGGCATTGCCGGGATCAGTTGTCTTCCTATTTCCTTTGTCTCTTGTCTGGGACCTTCAATTTTTATTGCCCCTGTGCCAGTAATCCTCTCAACCCGAGTGGGTCAGTCGGATCGTATTCTCGTATGTAGTCTGGAGTCTGCGATGCAACGAACGGCGCTAATTGTGGTGGCGGTTCTACAGGTTGTCCGTGGTGTGTTCCTCTCAATGCCTCAGGCAGGTCTACACGGTTTTTGTTTATTAATTTGTGGATTCTTTGCACATGCCCTTCCCGATCAAATACAGGTAGGTCAATTTTGTGCAATTTCCATGGCAGGTCTTCCTTCACGTCTGACCTCCTTTTTCTTTCAGGTGCCGAACCTCTTCGCCATATGACTTTCTCGTGTTCGGCCAGTGTTTTAATATCAACGATCACTGGCTTCTTCACCTCTTGGCATTCCTCGATGGTTCCACTCGCCTCTAATTCTGCAATCAGCTGATCCTTCAGGTCTTCAATATCTGCATCGGTCAGTGCCCAAGTGGCATCGTAAAGGTCGATAGACACTGCGGTACGCTTCTGGGCGTTGTCGTTTACCTCCGTGGCTGGATTCGACATTGTTGCTTCCCTTGACATTGACCTCCACCTTTTCTCGCTGGGTGTCATTGTATCTCTCCCTTTCCGGTATCTTCCGTTACCACTAATAAAGCGTCCCGAAGGGTTGATGACCGATACTCCAGACAGGCCATTTTCCTCGTTGGACCTCGCGGAATCGGTTTGCGTTTCAACGCTTCTATAACTGGTCATGATGCTTGCTATCGCACGTACTGGTCTCAATTAGTCATCCCCGAAATTTATATATTCACTCCAGTCGGGCTTATATTTGGACTAGTCCCTGGTTTATCCTCTATTTACATTGTCTCGTAATCCTAAGTTAATCTTATTCTCTAGCCTAACTGTTTCTTATACTAAATTTCAACTAAGCTCGTTATACTTTTCTCTTCGCTCTTAGTCTAACTAACTTAAATAACGCTTTAACAGATTTGTATGGAATTTGCCTCGTTCCTTTCCGGTATCGGGGTTTTCCAATAAAAATGTAGCATCACCTATCTTTGTTTTCAATCTATACGGTCCCTCGTATAAGGCAAAAAACTTAGCCATCTTCTTGTTTTGGGTGTCTGACACATTTAACGCTCTCACCAATACTAAATCCTTCTCTTTGAATTCGGTCATTCTATGCGTTCTATTGTACCTGTCAGCCCTATATTTTCCCTTTTTCTTTATATTTTGTCTAGCTAATCTCAACTTGTAATCGTGAGTTAGGTGAAATTGATCTTTTAGAATCCATGGCGCCCAAAATCTTTTCGGTTTCTCATTTAGTTGTAACTCGCACGGGGCGAACTCCGTGGTTTCATGGTATACTTCATTCATGCATGATTCTATTATCGTTATCCACTTGATCCAGGCAGTGTGTTTACCCGTTAAAAATGTCCTAAAAAATCTTCCTATTTCCCGATTTACTCTTTCAACAATGTTCCCCTGTGGGTGCCTGATCGATGAGAAAATTGGGGTTATTCCCTCCTTTTGTAACTTCTCCAACCATTTTACTGAGGTAAACTGCGTGCCGTGATCAAACTGGATCCGTTTGGGTTTCCCCAGTTCCGGTATGTATTTACTAAAAATGCATCGAATCGTGGATTGCGCGTCGGCTATCTTTAACGGATAAATCCTTACGTATTTACTAAATGCATCGATTGCCACTAGCAGCCACCGATAGTTTCCTTGGCTTGCCGGAAGTGGCCCGTAGAAGTCTATAGATACTAGGTCCCCGACTCCTTCCGGTACAATATTTTGCATTCTGGCGCAACTATAGGCATTTGGGAATTTGCACCTTTGACAAAGATCACAGCGAGCTAACTCCTTCCTGATCACTTTAGCAAGTTTTGGAAAATAGAACGAACATTGCAAGAGTTTGTAGCACTTTCCTGCCCCTATATGACCATATATCTCGTGGCATTCCTTGATCAATGGTATTATTAAACTCTCAGGTAAATAAGCTCTCAATCTGCCCCCTGGCTCCCGTTGATAGAGGATATCGTCTTCATATCGGAACCTAAGCGGATTTGCCACTGTACCTTCCTTCACTAGATTGGCGATACGTAAGTCCTGTTTTTGCAATTGTGCTAAGGTGCGTAAGCCTTCTAATAACTCATCACTAACGCTTTTAGCTAATTCTGCAACGCAATCCCTGTAATCTGACGCTTCTAATCTTTCTTTAGTTTCCGGTGGGTAACGACTGATTGTATCTGCTACAATGTTGTCGCTTCCCTTCACATATTCTATTTGGAAATTGTAAGTCTGTATAAACAGGACCCATCGCGCAAGGCGTGAACTTGCTAATTTACAGGTTAATACGAATGTCAACGCTCTGTGGTCGGTGCGGATGATCAGATCGGCCCCTATTATAAATGTGCGAAATTTTTCTAACGAAAATACTATTGCAAGCAGTTCCTTCTCTGTCGTGAAATAATTCAACTCCGCGCCTTTTAACGTTCGACTTGCGAATCCTACAATTTGGTGCTCGTTATCATCATTTATTTGATACAGTAATCCACCTATTGCGTAATCACTGGCATCACACTGAAGATAGTATTTTCTTTTTGGGTCTGGGTGGTGTATAATCATCTCATCGCAGAAACTTTTCTTCAACAACTCGAACTGATCATTTGTACTTTTATCCCATGACCATTTAGCGTTTTTCTTCAATAGTTGCAACAATGGATACGTTAAGTGTGCATAATTACTTGAAAATTTACCGTAATAGTTTGTCAGACCTAAAAATCCTTTCCATTGTTTTGGATTTTTCGGTGTCGGAAAATTGTTAATGGCCTTAATTTTTTCTGGCTGTGGTTTGATACCATCCTTTGTTATTTTATGTCCCAGGAAATCAATTTCGCTTCTGAAAAAAATGGATTTCTGGAAATTTATTGTCATATTATAATTTCTAAATGTTTGAAACAGTTTTTCCAAATGCTTTAAATGACTCTGTGCCGAATTCGAAATACACAATATATCATCAACAAAGTTTAATGTGAAGTTATTTACATTCTGTAACACTAAATCTAACGTTCTGACGAGACTAGCAAGACTGGTGTTTAAACCATACGGTGTGACCTTGAACTGGTATGTTTTTCCACCATGCATAAATGCGGTATATTTCCGTGAATCTACGTGCAACGGCACCTGCCAAAAGCTCGCTGTAAGGTCTAAGCTTGACATGACATTAGTGTTTGTACACTTCTGAAATAATACCTCAGTGGATAGGGCACAATCCCGGTCGGGTACTATCAACTTATTGATGAACCGGGCATCAAGCACTAATCTGATATCTCCCGTCTTTTTAGTAACTACCACTATTGGATTGATATATTCACTGCAAGCTCGTTCTATTATGTCAAACTTCAACATTCGTTCAATTTCTTTATCAACTTTTTCTCTATGCACAATCGGTACGGGATACGACCTTCTGACGAATGGTCGATCCTCATAGATCTGTATCTTATGTTCGTAAATGGTGACTTTTCCCGGGATTTTTCTGAAAATATCCTTGTATTGAAATATTAAATCTTCAAATTCTCTTCGATCCTCACTCGTCAACCGCTGGCACCCCGCTAGTTTGTTTACGATTTCATCATCGGTAATATCATATGTCACATCATTGCTTGTGACCTGTACGCTATTCTGTCGACATGCTTCGGTTAAAGAAATTTCTATTATATTTTCAGACTCGATTGGTTCCATTAATACGATTTCATCTGTAATTTTATCCACTTGAATTGTTAATTTATTTAAGTGGAGGTCTAGTTCAGCCTTCCAGCGTCTCAGAGTGTCTATCCCAATGATCGCATCGCGTTTCAGTTTCGGTACTATCAACATGGGTATTCGCTCATTCAAGTCGCCGATTTTTACTTTAACGTATAACTGGCACCTAACTTTTACTGGCTTACCGCCGGTGACGCCGACAATGCAATAATTTATTACTGGTAACTTATCACACTTTTTGAAATTTTCTAGATGCCTATGGTAACATTCCTCTGATATACACGTGACTTGGCTACCTGTATCTATTAATGCTCGTATTTCTTGTTTCTCTAAATAAATTTGTACGATCGGACAAAGGACCCTTTTGTTCTTCTCTGATTCTCCCTTTTCCATAAGATATTCAGATGGGCTCTCAAAGAAATCCGATTCTACTTCATCTAAATTTGCCGCACTTATTTCTATAACGCGCTGTGCTTTGGGTTGAGGCGGCAGCTTTGACACAGCGCTTATCAGTTTTCCGACACCGCATCGTCTGGCTCTATACTATCGGTAGAGACTTCCTCGCATATCGCATTGATATTCCGCGTGTTCGTCCAATTTGGCCGTTTATGATTATCGTATGCAGCTGTTTTCTGTTTATTTTCATACGTTCCACTCGCAATGTTGTCATCGCGGCTGTTATTCGGTCTAGGAGTGTTATTGTTTTGATTTGAGTTTATACGCCAGGAGCCTGGTCTTTGCCGGTCATCAACGTTTCGTGTGTGATTAGTGTATCGCGATGTGGTGTTTGGCTGAAAATTGTGTTTTGGTGCATTTGATCTACCTCCCGCTTGCATCTGGTCAAGGAAAGACAGTAACGAATCGACATCTTGTATGTGCCTACATTTTGCTGCTTCTACGACAGTTTCATCGAAATGACGTATGAGGTTACTGACAATCTCGCCTTCAGGTATTGCCGGAGTTAGCCCGCATGCGGCAGCATACTTTCTGCTCACGTATTCTGACCAACTTAATTTTGATTCTAGTAAGTAATATCCGAATTCTAGATCTCTACGGATATCGCGTTGTGTATCTTCATTCCAATACCGTGACAGAAACCGTTTTTTGAAGTCGTCCCACGTGTGTATGATATCGCGACGCGCAACCCACCAGTCTTTTGCATCGTTTGTTAAACTCTGCCCTATTAATTTTAATCCAATGTCGTCCCCTACATTCAGGAAACGTAAGTATTCTTCTAGTTCTTTAATATAATGTACTGGTTTTTCCCAGTTCTTGCCTGCGTATGTTGGTAACTTCATTTGTTTTGAAATTAGATTTACATTGTCACAACTATCGGCTTGGCCTGTGCGATTCTGCTTAATCCTACGTATGTCACCCTCTAATCCTATCTTGAGGCTGTCTTGCTTATGCCTTAACTCATTGATCTGATTGTGTACAACCCTTTCGTTTTCGATTATTCGGGTTTTTAATACTTCATATGTTCCCACTTGTTCCCCGCGTAACATGTTTTCGCTTGTTTCTATTTTATTTTGGCAATCAGCTATCTCTCTGTTGATTATTTCGGTAACTTTGCTTATCTTTGAATCCATTCTGCCTATTTTTTCGTTAGTGATTTCAATGTTTCTTTCTAATTTCTTATCTACGCGTTCTTCAAACTTTGTGCGCTCTTCTACGTTAACTGCCTGAAATCTAAGCATGGACTGTTCCATTGATTCAAACCTATCGTCCATTTTCTTTTCCAGTCTTTCTATTATTGTTGCTAATCTAGACAACGCATCGTTCGACAGGTCGACTTGGGTCGAACCACCTGGAAGTGAGAACTTGGATAGGTTTGCATCGACAAACCCGGAATCTCGTCCCAGCTGACCTAGCTTGACGACATTGGGATCCTCACCTGCCCTAGAACCACCCGATTCCTTATCTGCCATGCCGTTTGACGTATAACCGAACAAACAAAACCCGAATCTGACGGGCAATCTATGACGGTCTGTTTATCTGATTAAAATGCCAAGGGTTGGAAAATGATTTGACTTAGTTGATTTTGTTGATTTTAGTTTGACTTGATTTCCAAAGATTTTAATTTTCGAGGTGCCCCACGTTGGGCGCCAAATGTAAAGTATTTTATATTTTTGTCAGCCGTCAGGCTATCAACAAAAACGGTCTTTAGGGTGAAGTTCTTTGCCTTGAAACTAATATTGTGCTCTGAAGCTGGAAAAGGGACTCCTCGATGAAGGTGCTGGAAATGGGTCTGCCATAAAGGTACACCTGAACTATCTCTAAAGGACTTATGCTATACGGACTCGGACGTCTCCGCCAAAGCCGTCCTTCCCTCCACAGAGCCGGGACGTATGTCCAAGCCTGTCGTGCCTGTTTTCACTATCTTATCCTATTCTGCAGATCCGGGATGTGTATCCAAGACTGCCCACCAGACTCGGGTTAGCTTTTCCTTGGCCCCCGGACACGAGAGTTCTCCCTAATGCCGCACGACCTTAGATTAGCTGCCCAAAGCTGTATCTAATCTATTATGACTTTTATTTGGTGATCTGATGAAATACAAACAACCGGCATCGCAGATGGTATGAATCGATTTATTGGGTTTATCTGAATAGATATGAACATAGAAATTTGTATAATGTTTCTTCTTAATATAATCTAAAATTAAGAGATGCTAGCTTTTAAACTTAATGAGCCCATTAACTGTTTTAGCCTAATGACTCTAAGTTTCCTCTGACTGTTCTGCAATATCAAGCAACAGGGTTATCTTTTGAATAAATAGAATTTAAAGTGAATCTATTGAAGTTAAGTTATTAGCCGAGGATGGCCCTCGATCTAATAATGCAAATGAGTCGATTCGGAGCTATACCTGAAATCGCTGCTCTTGTGCTGGCGAGCTCGACTTTTATACCGTACTTCCCCACTCCCTTAGTCAGAGTTGTCTATCGCGACTCTCGGGGATTATGACGTCTTTGTTTTTGTATCATGTTCGGCTTTGTGTCTGTGAGGCAAGGCCGGATATGTTACAATACACATAATTGAAAATAAAAAAACCGATGTAGTGAGTGTCAGCCAGAAGAATAAGGCCTGGGAGGAGTTGTCGAAAAAATTCAATATTAGTAGTGACAACGAACCGCGATCGACTCTGCAATTGCGTAATTATTACGATAATTACAAACGGAAGACAAGAAAGGATAATGCTGACGACAAGGTACAGTATGATGAATTTACCAAAGACTCGTAATTATAACAATTTCTGATCGACCACAGATGTAGGTCTCCTCCCTGAATCGGAGAATCCATACGAGTCAAAATGTTTTGAGAATGCCGAAAATTCCTAGCAGTTTTTATCCGTCGATATTTTTGATCGTTATTTTTGAAAGTTGTATTTAAGTAAAAATACATTGAACTACAAATTAAAACAATTAAAAAAACCGCATGTGACTTTATGGTAAATTCGCGATCGGTATATAACTGCTACTTCTTTAATGCATTCCTAATTTCTTATAAATTTTTCAAATCCCACCACAAACGTTTCTAATTTCAATTAATAAACACTTCAGTAAAAACACATACTTATTTGTTACTTTTCAAGATAAGTCAACATTGATAGCTCGATTTCTTGATATTGGGTTTGAAAAAGGCGCTGGAACGGTGGATTCAAAACGATCTGGGAACTGTACTTTCTAGCTGTATTACTATATAATTTTCAAAAATGGATATTATGTCCGCATTGTTTAACGTGAAAAGTTTATTTTCAATTTGAGATTTACGAAACGAATCGGATTAGTAATTTTGAACTGATAATATATTATTGGGTGTGTATTCATTCAGGGTGAATTATACAAGACTCGTGGTGGCAAATTCATTAAAAAGTTGGATGAAGATGGCGAACGACTTATAAGTCTAATCCGGCCACAGTTCCAGCCAGACAAAAATGTATTCGATTCTGCAATTGCATACCACGATATAAGTGGTGAGTCGAAGTGTATCTACGAGTATTAAATTATCAATCACAACACATCCTTGCAAGACCATTCAAAAAAAAAAAAAAAATAATATCATATGTTACTTTAATATAAAAACTTATAATTCGTTGACCTATCATATAGCATGCGTTATTATGGTTTTCGTTTCTTCAATATTCCTTTTTTTGGCCTTATTTGAAAATATTTTCACGGCAGGGGCATAGAAAACGAAAAGTAATGTTGCCCTTTGGCTGAAGATGAACCACAATATAGTCTATTCCTAAGCTTTGTCCATCATTGTGACCCTCATCTTCCAATATCTTACCATAGCGTTTTTAGGCCCATGAAAAAGCACGAAGAACGGACCACCATATCTAATTGTATAATATTCGATTTTTATGAAGTACATTGCGTTGCAGATATTTTCTTTTCAACAGACGAGCCTTAAAAAAAAATATTGAAAATTAGTAGTATGCACTCGCTGTATCCAACAGTATTACTTATTTTAGCCAAACAAGACTTGACACAAATAGCCGACATTGCAAGCGACACCAGCAATGACGTGGACGATTCGATGAATTCCCGTAGTGCTGATACGCCGGTTCGTATGAACTCTGCATCATCCCTTGTGAGTCATTACAAATGATATAGTGATTAATTCCAGTGAATGATAACGTGCCACTGAAAACCTCATCAATAAATATTTGCAGCCTTCCTCCTCGACTGCAAGGAACGAAGCCCACCAGAGGCCAAAATCAGCCAATTACAGACCGCAGCAATTTTGCGGAAGGCGTGATAAACGAAGCACACCGAACACTGTGTATGAAAGGCTGATCAAACTCACGAGCGAGAAGAGTGAAAAGATCCAAATGCGATCCACATACGAGGAGAAAAAGCTGGAATTATTAGAAATTGAAAGAAAAATTAAAGAGGATGTCTGCAAACATAATGCGGAACTGACCGAACTGGCTGAAGTTAAATTAAATTTAGAAATCGAAGGATTAAGGAATGTACAGAAACACGAAAACGAATTATTTGAGCTGCGCAAGAAAAAATATATGACGGAAATAAGAGTACAAGAAAACAATCTTGAGTCGCAAATGAACAAATTGAAATCAACACATCAAGGGATTTAGGCCATTACCATCGTTCAATTGTAAGCGTTAAGCATTTCACTCAAATTTCAACCACTACCTCAACCATCTACACTCTACCTTACATCAATTGCTTTCAATAAATTATATAAAATTATACTAATAAAATGTTGGTACGAAGCAGAGGGTTTTCTTTTTTTTTGTTTTTCCTAATCTTCTTACTTTTGCTTTGCATTTCCTAATAGTGATTGTAAATATATAAAGATTGAAAACCATATAATAGATTATTGTGCTTCCATACGTATAATAACTTTCATAGTTGTGACATATTATCTATAACTAAGGTTTGATATATTGTTACCCAGTTTTTTTCAACAAGACTAATATAAATACAGCTTGTTTTTCAATAATTTCTGTATTATTCGAATTTAAGAATTCAATGATATAACCGCTATTTTCATTCACTTTTTTCGAAAGATATTTTTGTATTAATTTTTTGTTACAAAGGTCGAAAAACACCCCTCATATTTAATTCGGAAGGTCTAGTAGTCATCTGAGATAAATGATGTAAACATAAGATAAATGATTACGGTTACTCCTCACAACGACATTATGCACAACGTGAGCGCGAAGAACGCGATGTCCAACGCCAGCTAGAACGCGAAGAGCGCGAAGCTGAACGACAGCGCGAACGAGATCGTGAAGAGCGCAAGGCCCGACGGGAAGAGAAAGAAACGGATCTTGCAGCTCAACGCGAATGCGAAGAAGCCACCGTTTCCCTTCTTCTACTGAATTAAAACATGCCTTGAGTTTGGCAGGACCCTCGTCTTTAAGAAATGCTATTGTGAGGGCTTTAGAAATAGAAGCTCTCAATAAAGCATATTTAGCTTCCGGAAAGATTGGACGAGTTCAGACTAACGAGTCTTCTCCTGAAAAGAAAAAGAATAACAATTCGAAAAAGACCACTCCCTGGCAGCGTCGTCCAACGACCAAAGACGACACTGAATCCCCAAGGTTCTGTCGTTATTGTAAAAAGGACAGACATACCATGGAATATTGCTTTATACTAAAAAAAAGGAATTCTGAAAATAATAATTCAAACAATTCCAAACGTAATGATAATAGAGGGTCAAATCAAAAATCATGGAGAGAAAGAGATTCCTCTCCTAACCCTCAAACTTCAACCTCAAAAAACTAAATTCTGGTGATTCAGTGGGACTTAAATCACCGGAGGAGTCTTATATTGGTAGTCCTAGTAATATCCAATTTTTATTCAGGAGCCTCCGTCAAACCGGGCTATACACCTGGGGCACCGTAAATGGTGTTGATTGTCTCTGGGTTATAGATACCGGGGCTGAGGTTACCGTGATCCGTTCGGATCTCTTAGAACCCATTTTAAACGTTTTACCTGTTCCTTTTTTGCGAACTGCTACTGGAGAAACTACTCCAGTTTGAGGCAAAACTTCTGTCCAGGTTGCTATATCTAGATTTATTACCTCTCCTTACAAAGTTTATGTAGCTGATATTGAGGATGATGAAATCTTGGGGTTGGATTTTTTGACTGATCATGGATGTATTATTTCAACGGCTACCAATTCATTAATTTCTGGTCGACGCGAGATTTCTCTTTTGACGACCAGACGTTTACCCTTCGATTCTTCGGATAACGTTCCTAGGGTTCGTAGTTTGGCTCACTCTTCAGAAGGCTCGGAGATTTTACTGGAAACTTCGTTTGAAGATGAGGATAAACACGAAAAAGGATCAAGCAAAGACTCTTCCATCGAAACCCTCTCACCTTTTGAAGGCCTCATAGAAAGATCTATGTTGAATTTAAACGAACCTAATACGGAAGATTTCGTATCTTTATGAGGAGAATTTAAAGACTCCTTCGCTAAAGCCGGAGGAGATATTGGTCGTTGCACGTTGGTGAAACACAAGATCAACACCGGAGACAACGTTTCTGTTAAACAAGCTGCTCGCAGACTTCCTTTGAACGGGAGGGAAGAGGTTAACAAACTGATAGATGACATGCTAACCGGTGGAGTAATTGAAGCCTCTTCCAGCCCGTGGGCATCCCCTATTGTTTTGGTCAACGAGAAGGACGGTTCTAAACAATTCTGTATCGATTACAGAAAATTGAACGACATAACCAAAAAGGATTCGTACCCCCTTCCAAAGATCGAAGAGACTTTAGATCTGTTAACTGGAGCCCGATGGTTCAGTACCATAGATCTTCAAAGTGGATATTGGCAGATTGAAATGGATCCGATAGACAAGGAAAAAACTTCTATTGTCTCAGGTCTTGGAGGGTTATGGCAATTTAAAGTCATGCCGTTCGGGTTGTGCAATGCTGCCGCAACTTTCGAAAGGGCCATGGAGACGATTCTTCAAGGATTATCGGGAAAGATTTGCCTCGTCTACCCAGATGACATCATTGTTTTCGGGAAAACCTTCAAAGAACAGGTGGATAATCTTCGAAAAGTTTTCCTTCGTCTTCGAAAAGCAGGACTCAAAATGAGTCCAAAGGAATGTCATCTGTTCAAAGAGAAGTAAACTTCTTGGGGCATATAGTCTCCGCTTCCGGAGTAAAGATTGACCCGACAAAAATCGAAAAAGTTTTCAATTGGCCCCGCCCTGTAAATAAAGAACAAATACAAAGCTTCATCGGGCTATGTACATATTACAGAAGATTCGTAAAAGGATTTGCAACCATCGCCAGACCGCTTTATCATCCAACTGGACTCAAGACGCCTTTCGATTGGGATCAAGATTGTAAAGAGGCCTTTTCTCGATTGAAATTTTGCTTAACTTCGTCTTCCATTTTAGCTTACCCAAACGCGGAACTTCCATTTATATTAGATACGGACGCTTCACTTACAGGAATAGGTGGAGTTTTATCTCAAATTCGAGAAGGACAAGAAAGAGTAGTTAGCTATTTTAGTCGAGTCCTTAGTAAGACCGAAAGGAATTATTGTGTTACCCGTAGGGAACTTCCAGCTGTAGTGAAAACGGTTTCTCATTTTCATCATTATTTGTATGGAAGAAAGTTTCTTGTTCGAACCGATCACGCTTCGTTAAGGTGGTTGCTTTCTTTCAAAGCTCCTGAAGGTCAGGTAGCTAGATGGTTAGAGGCTTTAGGTCAATACGATTTCGACATCCAACATCGTCCAGGAATCCTACACGGAAACGCAGACGCCCTCTCCAGGAGACCCTGCGAAGATCTAGTAGATTGTGAACAATGCACGCGTCTTGAAGATCAACGAATACCTTCTGTTAAGGTTTGTTTGATTTCCCTTGAAAGAGATACTCAAGCACGGCAAACTCTTCAGAGAAAAGATGTTGTTCTCTCTTAAATCAGGACATGGAAGGATTCAGGATCACGACCGGAATGGCAAGAAGTGTCTTCGGCTAGCCAACAATTGAAAATTTATTGGGCGCAACGGGATTCCATCCATATACTACGAGGTTTACTTTATCGGAGATGGGAATCCCCAGATGCAAGACAACTTCGATGGCAGCTTCTGGTTCCTTCAAAGAAGATTCCGGACGTCCTCCTAGAACATCACAATGCCCCTTACAGAGGACATTTTGCAGGCAATAGAACTCTTGGAAGGATTAGGGAAAAATACTTTTGGGCGCGTTGTCGTTCAGACGTAGAAAATTGGTGTCGCACTTGTGACGTTTGTGTAGCTAAGAAAGGACCAAGAGAAAGAGGAACTAGTAATTTACAGATTTATAATGTTGGCGCTCCATTTGAAAGAGTAGCTATGGACATCCTTGGTCTTTTACCTCTTTCTCATTCTGGAAACCGTTACGCTTTAGTTATTTCAGATTACTTCACCAAGTGGCCTGAGGTAATACCAATTCCAAATCAGGAAGCTGAAACGGTAGCTCCGGTTTTTGTCGAAGAATTTATTTGTCGTTACGGTTCCCCATTGGAACTTTATACAGACCAAGGACGAAATTTTGAATCACTTCTTGTAGCCGAAGTTTCAAAGGTTTTAGGAATAAAGAAAACTAGAACAACTCCCTTACATCCTCAATCAGATGGAATGGTGGAACGATTGAATAGAACTCTTCTTCGATATCTTTTTTCCTACGTGGACAAAGATCATAGGAATTGGGATGACTGGATCCCTTTATTTCTTCTATCCTATAGATCGGCTGTTCACGAAACTACGGGTCAAATTCCTGCTTTCATGCTCATGGGGAGGGGCCTTAGACTTCCTTCGGGTTTAGAAAAGGGACTTTCTCCTTCAGAAGAATCATTAGACTCAAGTTTCGGTTTATCTTTTCAGGAAAAACTGGAAGAAATTCATAAATTTGCTAGGAATAAGATTCGAGTAGTTTCAGATCGAACAAAAGCTAGGTACGACATTAGGACTCCTAAGCTTCAATTTAAAACTGGGAATTTGGTTTGGTTCTTTCAACCCAGAAGAGAGAAGGGACGCTGTCCCAAGTTACAGTCCAATTGGGAAGGACCGTATGAAATTGAAGATCGAATTAACGATGTAGTTTACAGAATACCACGATCGACACGCACTAAACCTAAGGTAGTTCACCTAGACCGACTAGCTTCTTATGAACGAAGACAACCTTTCCAAAACGACTGACTTGGGAGATTTTGAACTTGCTCTTCTCTTTCAAATCCTTTAGGTTCTTGTCTTTTCTGTTTTCAGGTGGTCTGGGTTACAATCATTTGGGATCGAACGAAGTCCTAACAGTCCCCTGACGTTCATAGTAGAAGGTAACATAGGATGTGGAAAGAGCACTTTCACTAAAAGATTCCTGGAAGATCAGGATATTTTAACTCTTTTAGAACCAGTAGAAGAATTTAGAGACGTATTAGGAGTAAATTTGTTAGAAAAGATGTACAGGAATCCTCAAAAATATGCTTAGCATTTTCAACATCACGCTTCAATGGTGATGAGAAATAAGCATTTAATTCAGACTTCGCGATCTGATAAAATTATGGAAAGGTCGATTTTCAGTACCAATTGTTTTATAGAGGCTTGTCGTAGATCCGGAGAATTCGAAGATTTCGAAGCTCACCTTTTATCTGAAAACTTTAGGATATTAGTCGAAAGTTCTTCCAATTTCAAAATAGACCTCGTAATTTATTTAAGGTTAAGTCCGGAAACCTCCTATTCACGAGTATCATCTCGTTCTCGGAATGAAGAAGACTCGATTCCCTTGAATTATTTAAAAATCTTACATGAAGTTCATGAGGACTGGTTAATAAATAGATTATTTTCTTTCCATCCAGCTCCAGTTTTGGTTTACGATGCCGAAGAATCAGCTAACGATGTTTATAAAAAATTTTGTAAAGTTATGAAAATCTAGTAGATAAAGAAGGGAGTCATTTCGATAAAATTATAATCGATTTTTCTTTTCGCGTCAATTGGTGAGGTTATAGAAATTCAGAAGATGAAATAGAGAGTCATTCTCGACAGTCGATTCGATCTTCGATTCTCGATTCGATCTTTAATTTTCGGTTCGATCTAGAATGCTATGCCTTTCAATGGCCGACTCAAGAATAACAACATCAACAGGGTTCAATTAAAACTTTAATTTATCAAATTTATAAAAAAAGGGGGGGATAGAAGATCTAATCCTTCAGGATCATTCTCCTAGTGGCTATCTTTGAAAATAACGCCCGAATACGGACGCATCGTGGACAATCGTCAACAGGAGATGTTCGTAGAATAAGGGCGCGGCTGCATTTCACGCATCTTATATCGGCGTCCTTGACCCCTGAAGGCCACATTAACCGATGAATTTGTTGCTGCCAATACTCCGGGCGGTTTGGAATTCTTAAAGTGGATAATGAAGAAAGAATTATACGATTAAAACTCGAAGAATCGGAATAAAAGAGACAGAGGGTAATGTGAGCTGACTCTTACCCGGAGGCATAGCAACATGAACAGATATATCCGCTCTGCCCGTTTGACCTCAGAGCTGTGGTTTTTCCACATACCAGGTCCTTTTCCTTCCCCACGGACACCTTATTCCAGTCGGTTCGTGCCGCCAGGACTCCCAGATTGATGATTTCGTCGTCATTTAAATTTTTTGGAAAATAGACGATCTCGTCTCCGACCTTGCTTGCCATTTTTTGAGAAACAATTGTGTAGTTTTAGTTTGTTTTGATCATTTGTTTGAACGTTTTATTGTTTTATAATAAATTTCTTCTATACTAGATGGAGTAGTTTCAAGTAGATACCCTTTTGTTTACCAAATGATAGATCTATTCTCTTCGAAAACAACATCATGCTAGTGTTATTTTAAAATATTTCTTGTAGAATAAGAGATCCAAAAGGAATCTCAAATTAAATAGTTAGTTTAAGTAACTAATTCATTACAAGATTTTCAGAGCAAGATTTATCTAGTATTCCGAGGTTGGAAAATCCAAGCGGAAAGCATCCCATCCTGATAATATCGTTCCATTTTCATTATGCTGATTAATTTTGATAATTTCTCATATTTTAACCTCGAAAAGAGTAGTTTCCTACGGGTTCAATGTGTTTTACGTGTAAAGCTCATATTTGTCCTCCTATATAGGTCGTTTACTAAAAACTTTTGAAGAGTCTTATTAGTCCGGGCGATTTTAGGACCGAGGCTGTATTTTTCGAAAACTCCAGAACTTCGTCCCTTTTACGCCCTCCTGTCGCCTCCTTTTGCAGATTGCAGGATCTAACGCCAATGCCGCTCACATCCTGATCCTGTTCTTTTTGGATTCTTCGTACAAGATTGAAAACTTTGAAGAATATTTGTGGTATCGGAAAGTGTTCGTAGATTTAAGAGTAATGTTAAAGTATTAGAAGATAAGTTTATTTTCAAGGCGAGTGAAAGTTAGCGGCGAGGAAAGGACGAAAAGCAGGCAGTGCCATAAATTACGGAATGACGTTAGGCTAGGTACTTATGTACCAAACGTTTGGGCACGGATCCTTAAGGGGATATGAAACGTTTCAAGGCCACGGCCGGGTCCCCTTTCACCGCGGTAAAACAGAGGTCCCAATATTGGTACATCTGCATACCGCTAGATGGCCCAATATTGGTACCTCTGCATACCGCTAGATGGCGCAGCACGCATCTTCTAACCAGCAACCCAGTTAGCAGACGTTTGCTACACCAATATATAGGTATACACTAATACTCGCGATTATTACGCGCAGTGTCCATGAGCACCGCAATGCATGCAAATAATTTCACTCAATTATAGCCCGAATAAATCGAGAAATATTCATGTACATCATGTACGTACCACTGTGTTCGACAAACGTTACAGTGTCCAGCAACAAAAGTGGCTTATTCTCGCTCTTGTTCGGAGCGGTATATATGAGTGAAAATTAATTCACTATAATACTGCAAATGTGATAAACATTTTGAACAAACCAAGAGAAGATCCTTGATCAGAATTTTCATCGGTATGACGAGCAAGTCGTCCTCACTCTTGAGCAGAGTGGTAGATACGAGTGAAAACTAATTCACTATAATAATTCTAACTTACAATTAGACATGAAAAACGAATACATAGAAAATCCTTATTCAGATTTCTCATGGGTATGACGAGCTAGTCGCCCTCGCTCTTGTTCAGAGCGGTGGATATCAGTGAAAACTAATTCACTATAATACTGCAAATGTGATAAACATTTTGAACAAACCAAGAGAAGATCCTTGATCAGAATTTTCATCGGTATGACGAGCAAGTCGTCCTCACTCTTGAGCAGAGTGGTAGATACGAGTGAAAACTAATTCACTATAATAATTCTAACTTACAATTAGACATGAAAAACGAATACATAGAAAATCCTTATTCAGATTTCTCATGGGTATGACGAGCTAGTCGCCCTCGCTCTTGTTCAGAGCGGTGGATATCAGTGAAAACTAATTCACTATAATACTGCAAATGTGATAAACATTTTGAACAAACCAAGAGAAGATCCTTGATCAGAATTTTCATCGGTATGACGAGCAAGTCGTCCTCACTCTTGAGCAGAGTGGTAGATACGAGTGAAAACTAATTCACTATAATAATTCTAACTTACAATTAGACATGAAAAACGAATACATAGAAAATCCTTATTCAGATTTCTCATGGGTATGACGAGCTAGTCGCCCTCGCTCTTGTTCAGAGCGGTGGATATCAGTGAAAACTAATTCACTATAATACTGCAAATGTGATAAACATTTTGAACAAACCAAGAGAAGATCCTTGATCAGAATTTTCATCGGTATGACGAGCAAGTCGTCCTCACTCTTGAGCAGAGTGGTAGATACGAGTGAAAACTAATTCACTATAATAATTCTAACTTACAATTAGACATGAAAAACGAATACATAGAAAATCCTTATTCAGATTTCTCATGGGTATGACGAGCTAGTCGCCCTCGCTCTTGAGCAGAGCGGTGGATATCAGTGGAAGCTAATTCACTATCATATTGCAAATGTTATAAACATTTTGAACCAACCAACAGAGAATCCTTATTCAGGTTTCTCATCGGTATGACGAGCAGTTGTAGTTGTCATCCTCGCCTTCTAGATCTGAGGAAAATCTCATTGATTATAATATTTCTAACTTACAATTAGACATGAAAAATAAATACAGAGAAAATCTTTATTCAAGATTTTCATCGGTATGACGAGCTAGTCGTCCTCGCTCTTGAGCAGAGCGGTAGATATCAGTGAAAGCTAATTCACTATAATATTGCAAATGTTATAAACATTTTGAACCAACCAACAGAGAATCCTTATTCAGGTTTCTCATAGGTATGACGAGCAGTTGTAATTTTCGTCTTCGCCTTCATATAGAACGGTAGATCTGAGTGAAATCTCATTCACTAAATTATCACTAAAAGCAGATCAAAATAATAAAAATTAATAAGTATAGCTAACGCGCTGTGTCGAGTTCCACAGCGTAGCAACAAAAGTTTGAATCAAAGTTGAGGAATCAATTTGTAAACATGAGTTACTTACAGGTTGGGATCTGGCGGTATCATAGAAGGAAAATATTCACTTTTGTCTTTCGTTGTATGTCCTAGCACGGTGTTTACAAACGTACTCGCAATGAACGAGTAGCACATGGTCGCGAAAATTTCTTGAGGTTAGGTTCAGATCTGTCGTAATAAGCTACACATAATATTATACCCGTGAACACTGGAAATTCAGCGGAACTATTAATGAAGTCAGCTAACACCTTACACACCTGATGTGTTTAAAAACTTATCATCTGATTGTTTTTTAATTATTCTATCGCACTAACAAGCCCGAACAGATCTTCCGTAAGCGTCACGTCACACGTGCACTGTCACGTGTTTCTATGGCCCCTAGCGTCGGTTGGTGCGAACGAACATGGAGGCGGGAAAAATGCGTTTATTGCAACTTATAATCTGGTTGCTCAAGAACTATTCGACCAACGATGAACACTTATCTGATATCACCCATGCCCTATAAATATTCCTTTTCTAATGATTGTATCACGATAGCAAGGTATTTCACGTTACAGCAAGCATTTTAAAGGCGGTAATGGAAATAAAATTTCATCGTAGAATTTTGATTTCACTCATTCAACTAAATTATTTTAATGTTTCGATATAAAACAAATTGATGGAAATCATCGAGCATTCGAAGGTTTATTACTACAATTTACATTTTTGTTGAATACTTTCCGAACCGGCGCAATATTCAAGGAACATCTAAAAATCGTAGCCTGTCGAAAGAGGCTTACCGAATGATACCGTCATGAATGACGCGCGAAAGAGATCGACTCAAACGCTATCGATTTTCAAGTCGATAATACCTATCTTTTACATACGGGACATGATATTTAATCAGAATATCATAATTTTTATTTATGAATTAAATTAACATTCAGAAACATGACAAAAATCGGAAAACAAATACAATTCGTAAATCGTTTGTGTTCAGATGATAGTACCTAGTATTTTTTGAACGTCCATACAACCAATCAAAGCTTCAGAAAAATTTGCACACGGCACACGATAAGACATCGTCCTTAGAGTCCTAGTGGGGAGCCGAAGGTATAAATAGGACCCACAGTATTTGGGTGTCATTAGTGCAGTTGATAACTGAAAAAGGTGAAGATGACAGCGAAACGACCATTAGGTAAGTGTACAAGATATATTTTACAGATGAAGACGTGTCTTTTGATAAAATATTCACAATTTCATTTCCGTACAAGAGAACATTAAATGCTTTTTTCCGTGTATTTCCTATACCTGTACGAAGGTATTGAATATTATTACCGAATTATATATCGCGCAGTGTATTTCCTACGAGAAAACATTAAATTCTTTTTTCCGTGTATTTCCTATACCTGTACGAAGGTATTGAATATTATTACCGAATTATATATCGCGCAGTGTATTTCGCACGAGAAAACATTAAATTCTTTTTTCCGTGTATTTCCTATACCTGTACGAAGGTATTGAATATTATTACCGAATTATATATCGCGCAGTGTATTTCGCACGAGAAAACATTAAATTCTTTTTTCCGTGTATTTCCTATACCTGTACGAAGGTATTGAATATTATTACCGAATTATATATCGCGCAGTGTATTTCCTACGAGAAAACATTAAATTCTTTTTTCCGTGTATTTCCTATACCTGTACGAAGGTATTGAATATTATTACCGAATTATATATCGCGCAGTGTATTTCCTACGAGAAAACATTAAATTCTTTTTTCCGTGTATTTCCTATACCTGTACGAAGGTATTGAATATTATTACCGAATTATATATCGCGCAGTGTATTTCCTACGAGAAAACATTAAATTCTTTTTTCCGTGTATTTCCTATACCTGTACGAAGGTATTGAATATTATTAGCGAATTATATATCGCGCAGTGTATTTCGCACGAGAAAACATTAAATTCTTTTTTCCGTGTATTTCCTATACCTGTACGAAGGTATTGAATATTATTACCGAATTATATATCGCGCAGTGTATTTCCTACGAGAAAACATTAAATTCTTTTTTCCGTGTATTTCCTATACCTGTACGAAGGTATTGAATATTATTACCGAATTATATATCGCGCAGTGTATTTCGCACGAGAAAACATTAAATTCTTTTTTCCGTGTATTTCCTATACCTGTACGAAGGTATTGAATATTATTACCGAATTATATATCGCGCAGTGTATTTCGCACGAGAAAACATTAAATTCTTTTTTCCGTGTATTTCCTATACCTGTACGAAGGTATTGAATATTATTACCGAATTATATATCGCGCAGTGTATTTCGCACGAGAAAACATTAAATTCTTTTTTCCGTGTATTTCCTATACCTGTACGAAGGTATTGAATATTATTACCGAATTATATATCGCGCAGTGTATTTCCTACGAGAAAACATTAAATTCTTTTTTCCGTGTATTTCCTATACCTGTACGAAGGTATTGAATATTATTACCGAATTATATATCGCGCAGTGTATTTCGCACGAGAAAACATTAAATTCTTTTTTCCGTGTATTTCCTATACCTGTACGAAGGTATTGAATATTATTACCGAATTATATATCGCGCAGTGTATTTCCTACGAGAAAACATTAAATTCTTTTTTCCGTGTATTTCCTATACCTGTACGAAGGTATTGAATATTATTACCGAATTATATATCGCGCAGTGTATTTCGCACGAGAAAACATTAAATTCTTTTTTCCGTGTATTTCCTATACCTGTACGAAGGTATTGAATATTATTACCGAATTATATATCGCGCAGTGTATTTCCTACGAGAAAACATTAAATTCTTTTTTCCGTGTATTTCCTATACCTGTACGAAGGTATTGAATATTATTACCGAATTATATATCGCGCAGTGTATTTCCTACGAGAAAACATTAAATTCTTTTTTCCGTGTACAATAATATCAGTTAGAGAGTATTTCAACTTTTCTTTTTTGGGAGAAATTATCTTTCAATTTTCGATGGTTGTTACAGGCACACGTGATCGTGAGGAGGGCCCACCTCCCCGGCGTCACAGCACGAGGTTGCAGGATCAGGTGTGTATTTTCCTCCTATACTTTTCAGCTCAATAATCTAACTAACGAATCATGGTTCTCATTCACTCGTTTGCACGCATTATACAGTTGTGAAGCTAGTATGAAAAAATCAATCATTTACCTAATCACGCTTCAGTTCATTGTTAGTATTATATCTGTGTAGGTTTTTATAAATCGTTCGTGAAATTATGATTAATATTCATACTATACTTTTATATCCGAAACAGGGAGGGGACCGACAACAAAGCCAAGAACAACGACAACCACAACAACAACCACAACCACAGCAACAACCACGGCAGCAACGAACACAACGACAACAACAACAACCACAACAACAACAGCAACAACAACAACCACAACAACAGCAACCGCAACCGCAACCGCAACCGCAACCGCAACCGCAACCGCAACAGCCACAACAGCAGCAACAACCACCTCAGCTGCTGTGGCAGCCGCAGTTGCCACATCAACCGCCGCTTCAAGATTTGGTCCAGGAGGGTTCAGGACTGTTGCCTGAACATCATCGAAGACTCCTGGACCAAATTGCTTTTTACCATAGCAGCCTGCTCTGTAGTAGGTTGTCCACGCGGCTTGCGCGAGAGCAGGCTCGTGGTGAAAAGCTCCGCAACCAGAAAGAGGCGGTGGTGCGGAACAATCTGGTTGCGGCGAAGCGGCGGATAGACGCGCAGCTGCGGCGATTTGCACCGCCACAGCAGCAACAGCAACAGCAACAGCAACAACCACAACAACAACAGCAACAACCACAACAGCAACAGCAACAACCACAACAGCAACGGCAACAGTCACAGGGACAACGACGGCGACAACAACAACAACAACAACCGCAGCAGCAACAACCACAGCAACAACCACAACCACCACCACCACCACCACCACAACAACAACAACCACCACCACAACCATAAAATATTATTACCATTATCATTATCATTGTCATTATCATTGTCATTATCATTATCATTATCATTATCATTATCATTATCATTATCATTATCATTATCATCAGTATCATCATCAGTATCATTATTATCATTATTATTATTATTGTGATTATTATTATTACTATTACTATTACTATTTCTATTATTATTATTATTATTATTATTATTATTATCATCAATATTATTAATATTATTAGTAAAATAAATAAAAATATAATAAGATATTAAACCGTACATGTGATTGTATATTTCATCTTATCCTGCATATATACTCCTTTTCATTTCATACCGCTATATAATATCTAGTTTTCAATATCTTCTTATTGTCACGCATTATCATTGCATGGTTGAGAGCTTTGATCATAGATCGATGAACCCAGGCAAGTGGAAGTAAATTTCAAGTAACAGTATGGAAATTGTAATATAGCGATAACACAGGTTTGCGATGAAAGTTTTTTAAATACTTTTACAATATGACACATTTCGGTCTGCTGATTCAGAGTATGAACTCCGGCTTTACGTATCACGTCATAATTTTTTTTTTCTCATTTCATATATGTATACATGTAGATATTTTTTTTAGAATAACTTTATCAAAATAATTGAATATTTTCATCAGTTATAAAAAAGTAATCTAGTAAATTCATGCCTCATTCGTTAGTATAAAAAAAAATATTAAAACTTGCAACTTTAGATATAGATATATTAGTTTATATTACATTCAGGACTACTATCCTGAATATCAACAATCCAGTCAAACAACTTTTACGAAATTGAAATTCGCAGACGTGTGCAATTAATTCGTTTTCTATGGTGGACAGATGGTTTTATCCGAAGACCGAAAATATCTAAGAATTAATAGGCCGATGATTCATCAACAATGATTCAAACTCCTAGAACTTATACTGAAAGAAATGAATGGATAAATTGATTAAATCGCTGGAACCTGGATTTTCATATTTTTCCACAGAGGTATGAAGTTTTACAATAAATTTAGAAAAATATTGAAGCCGATACGTGAATAACCTATCCAGATCTGCTTCATATATGAGTATTGTTATTATTATTACTAATATTATTTCTAAATAAAAGCAAGAAATGTTGCGGAACGAGAGATCGTTAACAGAGAACTTGCATGCAATCGAATTTACAATTAGTCTTTTGGTCTTCCCGTTGGGGTGAATCATGATTTCAATTGACGCTGCTTTATGAGTCTTGAGACGTCTCAACGCCTCAAGGTATCACACCCAGATTCAACTGTGATATCAGAATAGTTTATATTAGTTTCGCATTGTTATCTAGAATTAAAAATGCAATTAGAATGAAAATTCAGTGTATTGCAAGTTCTCTGCTGCTTCCATCATTACGGAAGTTGCAACGACGTTGTAAACGGCATTTTTATAATGCCTAGGAAACACCCACCCACTCTTACCCACTTACACTATGGTGTAAGTGCGTTTCCTTATGTTAGAGCGCTCAAATCGAGCTAGTTTTATTTATCCACATGGACTTATTATATGCATGGCTATATGCTATGCTACATAGACGCAGCACTGTGATTCATTCACAGGGGAATGGCGTTAGCCTTCGAGATTTTAATATTACTATTAAATGATCTCTCATTTTTTTCGCATCTCGCGAATAAACTTGCCTCGCAGGGTCGCCACCCAGTACGATTGTCGTTGCGTAAGCCGCAGCATATACTCCACAACTGTAGGAGTCCGGCTGCCTTGTAACAGGTTGAAGAACTATACTTCCAGTATCGATATGTGGATATCGTTTAGAAATGTATCGCTTCTCTTCCCTGCTCAACAACTCGTATTCACTGCGCACGAGACCGTCGTATATGTAAACGTTACAAGTATCGTAATAAACGCAGCACCAGTGTCGGGAGACGTTACCGCCGATTATGTGTATATCCCTCCGAAGAGGGCTGCATGGCTTGATGCAGTTATAATATGCTGTGTAAGAAGCAGGATTGCAACGAAAGTCGCTATTTTCTTGTAATATATTCTGAAACAAGTCGATACTTGAATCAGTCAATAAATTTTCGGGCGATGATACGTTCGCCTCGACTTGTTCGACCGTGATATTTCGGCGTACAAGTTCGAGCATTTCGATGGTTTCATCGGAAGCCTCATTTTCACCGTCAATTTCGATTGCTACCCAATCGGCGATGACGGTGTTCTCGTGAGTCTTCGAACTTGGACCGGCGACATCTGTGGAATCAACGGATGCAACCTTCGTCTCTATAGCAGGTTGTGCTCTCGTACAGTCTTGTACATCGCCAGACTCGTCAATGGGACGAGCGCGTTTTCTTCGAAGCACTGCAGCTTCTTGGGCTTCAAGAATATATGTAGGATCGCGGATCTGCATATTTCTATTCCGACGACTGTCTATAATTTCAGGAAGTAAGCATTCCATGTAAAATCTACAGAGAAATGGTTTCATATTTGAATCCCAGAATCCATCGTCTCTGGTGACTTTGACGAGTTTCATATCCGTCGAAGACCATAGCGCAAATATGCAATAATAACGCTTGGTTACGTGTAACTGACCCTGTATTTGGTAATAATACACGTGATTCTTATTCAGAAGGTTCTTGTCCTTCTTGTCGAAAATATTCCGAAGGTTCGGCTTTTCGGTTATAACCTTTTCCAAGTCAGCGTTCTGTGCTGAAAATGGACATTTGATTTCAACGATACCATCGTCGTCTATCAAACCGTCTGGAGACGCTCCTAGATAGGGGATCTCTTGATCAATGAAGAGGCCACAAGGAACGATTTTTATCTCCAGCTGTGCTTCAACGTCTCGTCGGGCGTTTTTCTCATTTTCAAGCCCAAACTGAGTGGCAGCAGTGTCGATTAGCTTCGGGTACCGAATGCTCGCAACCAACTTCGCGCACGAAGTGGTTGGCAACATGCGACATATCGGCCCAAATTTCGACGCTGTGATAATCTCAGTACGCAACTGATGCCACAGCTCAGAATCGCTCTGCGATACCGTATCACGCTCGATCTGTCTCGCGTTGTTCTGGTACGACTTCAATTTTTCAATATGTCGTTCAGCAAGAACATCGAATACCTTCTTGTCGATGTCCGGCTTTCTGGCAGACGGACCGTAGTCCTTGTCAACGCCGCGATGAATTCGCAGCCTGCGATTGCGTTTTTGCAACCTGCTTAGGCGATTACTGTAATTCTGACGATGCCTATGGAGTTCCATTTTCGCTACAGCGGTAGGCGTATAGTGTGTCACATGGCGATGTAACTGAGATAAAACAGAGTTCGTGTTGTATTGCACAACCGCTCCGTAACATCTCATTTGGTACGAGTTTCTCATACAATGATTAATTCTCTTTCCAGAATTCAATTTATTCACTATAGAATTGCACGCCTCTGCCGCATTATTGGTAACGTTCCTCAATAAGCTTTTGGCGTGACAACTCAAATAGCGCACTGCCTCGTAAACGCAGGGATAAACTCCGGTTCGATGGAGTTCCGCCAGCACATTCTTACCATCGGGCTCAGATACACAGTCAAATGGCAGTGTGTGGCAATTAGAGTGGTCACCGTAGACATGAAAAAATATATTTAATATATCTATACAGAGTTTCATTATCTTTTCATCCTCTGGTATGTTTTCCGCATTGCGGAGATCTCTCGCTTTCTCTACATTGAGACGAATTTTTAGACCGCTCGAAAGCACGTACTGTCGGAATCGAGTGACGTTCAGTACTTCCTTCTGCGGATGTTTTGCAAGCTTCGTTACGGAAGCAGCTCTTAACTTGCGGCACAAGTTTCGGAACAAGTGATTATTACACTCGATTTTCTCGACGACAACTCCGTATTCAGCGTACGGATTATTATCTCGTATAGCTTGATGTACGCTGCTGTCGCCGTCCGCAATGAGCGTTTTATATATTAGACCGTTGCACTCAACGCTATTCCGGAAACCTTCCACAATAATGTCGGTTTCCATTGCGTTTGAGCTGCGGTCAAGCTCCCAATTTTTAAAGCAAGTATGAGGGGGAGGCTCCTTCTTCAACTGCTCTGCTCTTGCGTGGGTCGCACAATACTTATTGCGTACACCAACGAATAGAGCTAACTTAGTCTCACGACCGATAATCATGGCTGCACCCGATAGTGCATCGTGTTTACCACCCGCATAGGAGCGTTTTGCCCAACAGCCATCCGCAATGACGTCGATGTACGGGACACCGTTTATAACGTGCCCCTTTTTTATGGCAATTTCTTTTTCAATGGCAACAGCCCTTTCTCTTTCAGCTTCGACAACTTCATGGAAGTTGTCAAAAAGCGTATCCCGATATTTTCGGTAGGTGGGCGCGGACATAGCCGGGATTGCCATCGCTGCAAGTTGTTCTTGCAGCGTACTGTGGCCGGTACCCGAAGTAATTGTACCGCACACGGCACTTTGATTTATCCCCATAATATTTTTGAGGTCGGGATCCGTCCAAATGCTGAACTTGTACAGACATTTTTGACATAAGAAATGCAGAAGGGTCCGCAAACCTTGATCCCATGAGTTGACCAATTTCAGGTCGCGAAAAGAACATTCCGACGAAACGGAATGATTATCAAATTTTTCGTGCAATTGTTGCAGGAAATAACTTATGTCGACAATGCGCCGACCTTCGATTGTGATCTCACGGACATACTCGTTAGCCGTGATATCATTTTCACCGACAAGCAAATTGTCACCACTTACCAGTACCGGCAAGCTATCCGTTTCCGCAATGATCGCGGTCTCTGAGGCCGCAACCGCGACGCTGGCTTGGCCATCATCTTGGTCAGGCGAGACGATGGCCTTCTGGCGCCTAAAACAGATCGTGAATCCATAAGTATTCGCAGGCTTGTAATGGGGTATGTGAGAACGCGTAACCACGGAAGAAAACTCTGGATTGATATTCAATTTTAATTGCTCGATTAC
Organism: Tenthredo amoena; assembly: GCA_963966615.1. Classification (NCBI taxonomy): domain Eukaryota; kingdom Metazoa; phylum Arthropoda; class Insecta; order Hymenoptera; family Tenthredinidae; genus Tenthredo; species Tenthredo amoena. Next base: position 10,320,057 of record OZ016490.1, read on the forward strand.
GAATGAAAAAGTACTAAGGTTGGAAAAATCCTTGCTAAATTTTGGGGACAGAATTCCGGACTACGAATAGAGCAGATTTCCCAACTCCACGATCGTCTACGTGATCTATTTTCGCTGGTTCATTATCTTAGCAACTTAATAAATTCAACTCAAATATTTATGTCGGCTTATTCCAGATTTCGACCAGTTTATGGTTTTTAAAATAGTGTGAAGTACGAAAAATAATAATGTGCGCGTTTCGTAAATGGAATGCTACAATGTATTCGACGTCGTATGTATAGTATGGAAAGCCTGGCCTGCACTGTAGCACGATCTTGATGGGGATTCTCAGTATATGATTTGTGGGAATTCGAACAAAAATTTGTGTATTTAGAAAAAAATTATAAACAATCGTACTTACCGAGAAGCAACAAAAATTCGCTTTCGCGAGTGTCTTTTTTTTTTGTTGTGACGGTTCGCCATACTTATATCAACCACACGGGTTGACTTCTACTAAATAACACTAATCTTATTATTTACACACTAGCACAAACACACGTACGAAACTGTGATAAGAAATTAAAAATCAATCACATTCACTTATCACAATTCACGAACGAAACGCGACCGACGACGGTACATGTGCTCGCGATTACGAATATGAAGTCGACAGAAATCGCAAGCAGAAGATAGGCGCGCGCCGCTTGCATTCGATAGGTCCTCAATCGAACATATGAATTAGGTTCTTACGAACCTCGCAAGACTGCTAAATTAATTTTTGAAGGTTGAGCAAGCACAAGTGCCGTTGGTTACCCATAATACCCAAAAATTAACAGTCTTTCTGGATTTCATTTCAACAATAAACTATGATTGACTGCAGCTTTTATAATTGCATCAAATGGACAGTAAGTTTTCGTTTGAGAGTGAGCAAACGATCAAAATGAAACGAAATGTATTCGGAGGAGTTTTCCGAAGAATCCCGCTAAGTTTCGTCGTTTGCTCGGGCTTTGAAAATTAATTTAGTAATCGTGCAACGCTGGTAAAAACCTAATTCATGTGAGCACGAGCTGCGCGCGCTTATCTTTCGCTTGCTTGCTTCTGCAAATCACATCTTCATCTTGCGACTACCAAGAGTAGCGTCGTACAGTGGTCGGAAAAGACCCGATAGGCGCGCATGATGTTCAAATTTCTTGCTAATCCCGTGACGTATCCCTTATTCGGAATGTCACGATCATAATGTTCAAATGATAATATCTCTCTAATTAAACATGGTAAAGAAATTTTAGATAACAGAAATTTAAGCTAATGAAGTCTATACTATGTAGGCTTGAATTTCAAACCTTGACGTTGTATACGGAATTTCGATAGGTCATAAGCATTCAAATGTTCAAGAAGAGCTCACCGATATATTTTTCATCATTTCATAATTAGATATTATGAACAAAATATGTTATAAATAATAAACTGGCTGAAAAAACAATATTTCTTTCGCTTCGAAATTGTAGAGAAGTTGTAGGTTTCAGCTGAAAAAAGGCCTTCTTCTTGTCCTTCTTTCTAAGGCCTAGCGAAACGTATTGGTTTCATGGTCAAAGATTCAGAAGGTGTTAGATGAACTTTGATTTTCTCCATGTGATTAACATAGGAGTATATCCTTCGTCGTGTTGATCTATGCATATCTTTCATAGTAGAAACTATATATATATATATATATATATATATATATATATATATATATATATATATACGGACATCTGCAATACATGCTCTTATTCAAGATGATCTTATTCACCCTCTCTAAAAAAGATTCAAGTACCCAACATCCTAGTGTCAACGGTTTGGAAATTGCAGATCATTAAAATCCCTTTTAGAAGACCCGCTATTTAATTTCATTTATTTTTGTTATCGGAGAATTCCTCCTCTTCTAGCTAGATCTAACTAGTGTATTCATTCCATGCGTATTTTCCAGTTTCTCCGACTCGTTGGACAAAAATTAAAATATGAAAGTAAATTCCAATAATCGATCGAGGATCCTGGACGTCATAACTTCTCATTTTTGACAGCTAACCTAAAACCCCCTAACCTCTCCCTAACTTCGACTCTAAACTAAAACCCTATGTTCGACTAGGCTAGCTGTCAAAAAGGCGAGGTTATGATCCTCGATCGAATATTGGAATTTACTTTCATATTTTAATTTTTGTCCAACGAGTCGGAGGAACTGAAAAATACACATGAAACGAATACACTAGCTAAAGTCTCTTCCTAACCTCAACTCTAAACTCAAACCCTATGCTCGGCTTCTAGGCTAGCTGTCAAAAATGTGAGGTTATAACGTCCGAAATACTCTATCGATTATTTGAATTTATTTTTCCCTCCCTAACCTCAACTCTAACCTAAAACTCTATGTTCGACTGCTAGGTTAGTTGTCGAAAATGTGAGGTTAAGATCCTCGATCGAATATTGGAATTTATTTTCATATTTTAATTTTTGTCCAACGAGTCGGAGGAACTGAAAAATACACATGAAACGAATACACTAGCTAAAGTCTCTTCCTAACCTCAACTCTAAACTCAAACCCTATGCTCGGCTTCTAGGCTAGCTGTCAAAAATGTGAGGTTATAACGTCCGAAATACTCTATCGATTATTTGAATTTATTTTTCCCTCCCTAACCTCAACTCTAACCTAAAACTCTATGTTCGACTGCTAGGTTAGTTGTCGAAAATGTGAGGTTAAGATCCTCGATCGAATATTGGAATTTATTTTCATATTTTAATTTTTGTCCAACGAGTCGGAGGAACTGAAAAATACACATGAAACGAATACACTAGCTAAAGTCTCTTCCTAACCTCAACTCTAAACTCAAACCCTATGCTCGGCTTCTAGGCTAGCTGTCAAAAATGTGAGGTTATAACGTCCGAAATACTCTATCGATTATTTGAATTTATTTTTCCCTCCCTAACCTCAACTCTAACCTAAAACTCTATGTTCGACTGCTAGGTTAGTTGTCGAAAATGTGAGGTTAAGATCCTCGATCGAATATTGGAATTTATTTTCATATTTTAATTTTTGTCCAACGAGTCGGAGGAACTGAAAAATACACATGAAACGAATACACTAGCTAAAGTCTCTTCCTAACCTCAACTCTAAACTCAAACCCTATGCTCGGCTTCTAGGCTAGCTGTTAAAAATGTGAGGTTATAACGTCCGAGATACTCTATCGATTATTTGAATTTATTCTTCCCTCCCTAACCTCAACTCTAACCTAAAACTCTATGTTCGACTGCTAGGTTAGCTGTCGAAAATGTGAGGTTAAGATCCTCGATCGAATATTGGAATTTACTTTCATATTTTAATTCTTGTCCAACGAGTCGGAGGAACTGAAAAATACACATGAAACGAATACACTAGCTAAAGTCTCTTCCTAACCTCAACTCTAAACTCAAACCCTATGCTCGGCTTCTAGGCTAGCTGTCAAAAATGTGAGGTTATAACGTCCGAAATACTCTATCGATTATTTGAATTTATTTTTCCCTCCCTAACCTCAACTCTAACCTAAAACTCTATGTTCGACTGCTAGGTTAGTTGTCGAAAATGTGAGGTTAAGATCCTCGATCGAATATTGGAATTTATTTTCATATTTTAATTTTTGTCCAACGAGTCGGAGGAACTGAAAAATACACATGAAACGAATACACTAGCTAAAGTCTCTTCCTAACCTCAACTCTAAACTCAAACCCTATGCTCGGCTTCTAGGCTAGCTGTCAAAAATGTGAGGTTATAACGTCCGAGATACTCTATCGATTATTTGAATTTATTCTTCCCTCCCTAACCTCAACTCTAACCTAAAACTCTATGTTCGACTGCTAGGTTAGCTGTCGAAAATGTGAGGTTAAGATCCTCGATCGAATATTGGAATTTATTTTCATATTTTAATTTTTGTCCAACGAGTCGGAGGAACTGAAAAATACACATGAAACGAATACACTAGCTAAAGTCTCTTCCTAACCTCAACTCTAAACTCAAACCCTATGCTCGGCTTCTAGGCTAGCTGTCAAAAATGTGAGGTTATAACGTCCGAGATACTCTATCGATTATTTGAATTTATTCTTCCCTCCCTAACCTCAACTCTAACCTAAAACTCTATGTTCGACTGCTAGGTTAGCTGTCGAAAATGTGAGGTTAAGATCCTCGATCGAATATTGGAATTTACTTTCATATTTTAATTCTTGTCCAAGAAGTCGGAGGAACTGAAAAATACACATGAAACGAATAAGCTAGCCAGAGTCTCTCCCTAACCTCAATTCCAAACTAAAACCCTATGTTCGGCTGCTAGGTTAGCTGTCAAAAATGTGAGGTTATAACGCCCAGGATCCTCTATCGATTGTTGGAATTTATTTTCATATTTGAAATGAATAAACGACTAATATTCTCTTCACAACCTCAATCCTACAATGAAAGTTTATACATCCCATTTTCGAATCGTAGGTTAGCTGTCAGACGAGTCAGGTTATATCATCTGCGGTTCTACATTGATTATTGATATTCACGTACATAAATTCATTTTTCCACAAATCAGGATCAACAATATGAGCAAAATAAATAACAGAGCAATCGTCTTTTTGTAACGTCATCCGCAAATACGATTTCAGTCATCCGACGGTCATCTTTTAGGTTAGCTGTCAGTTGGGTACGATCCGATGTCGATTATTAGTATTTTCTGTCAAGCGGGAGCAGCTCATTCACGCTTACGTATAGTGACCTAGGAAATCTTCACTAGCGCCGCCGCGCGGCTTACAAGTATACTGGGTGCAATGTCGGTACAGAGTGTCACCTCGACTAAATGTCGGTTTTTTGGTTTCGAGTGACGGAAAATCGTGAATTTTCAGCCATTTCGCTATGAAATGACACGGGATTAGGCTCAAAGTGTGTGGTTTTTTAATGCGGAGTGGCTGATTGTCTTAGAAATGCGATTTTCTACGGCAACAATGAATAATCACATGATTTAGGTGGTCGATAACCCAATCTGCAAAAATTTTTGTCAAATTTTGAAAAAGTATGATAATCAGCCACTTTCTGCCAAAAAACTGCGTAATTCCGCAAAGTTTCATTGCGATTGATTGCGTAGTTGCGGAGAATTCACGATTCCCGTTTTCGAGGTTTTGACAAACGTTTCATATCCCCTTAAGGGTGTTTGCGCGTGAGGGAGGAATGCGTGCATGTGTGAATGCAGAATGTGGGAATTGGTTGAAAGAAGATGCAAGTGTGTTTGGCGCCGAGGGCGCACTTATTTAAGAACAAGGGCGAAGTAGAGTTTGTACGACCATCGAAGGAGCAAGACGTGCCGAGGCAAACAGGCCTGACTAATAAGAGTTTATTGATATTTAAATAAAGTAATAGTTTTCACTGCATACACGAATTAACTCGCTGGTAACCGCCCTTGATCCATCCCTAATACCAATTCATAATATCGTGTTTTATTATTACCACAATATGTGTACCGAACACCTAACAATAACGTCAAAGAACTGCGAGATGCCATCGACGAGGCCCTCGCAACACTGACTTCCGAAATGTTCGGCAGAGCGCAGAATAATCTGATTCGACGAGCGAACCTTTGCATTGAGATGCAAGGGGGCCACTTCGAACACCTACTCAAGGTGAGTCAAGCAATTCATCATTTAATGTCTATCAATTATCATTGGTTTGAAATTTTGCAGGATCAACCGGATGTTTGAAAGTGATGGCATCGCAGACTCACCTACACCGAATCGAGTGGAGCGGACGACGCTATTGTTTATTTTATTGTCAGATTACCTATTTTAATTTATTCTTCAATTACTTATTTTATATTATTGTTCGGTTACCTTATTTAATTTATTGTTCAATTACCTATTTTCATTTATTGTTCGGTTACCTTATTCAATTTATTCTTCTGTTATTTATTTTATATTATCGTTCGGTTACCTATTTTAATTTATTCTTCTGTTACTTATTTTATATTATCGTTCGGTTACCTATTTCAATTTATTCTTCTATTACTTATTTTATTTCATTGTTCAATTACCTATTTTAATTTATTCTTCTTTTACTTATGTATATCGCGTTTTATTATTACCACACATTTTTATACTAAATTTTTCACTTTGATTGGTTAAGGCTCAACTATCTTCTCAAGTTCTTTTGTGTGGTTTTTCCTTGAGAGTGAAGACAAATGCCGGATAGTTTTTGGAAAAGAATTCTTTCAATTTGTAATCCACCACACTTACTGTCCCTATTAGAGCAAACACACACAATTTGACTACTAGACTTTTCGTTTTTCTTTCAATTTTTGCATTTCGAGAGTCGGGTCGACTCTTTTACTGGGGGGGGGGGGGGGTTAGTGTTACAAAGGTCGAAGACACCCTTCATAATTATATTGCAAAGTCTAGTAGTCATCTGAGATAAATGATGTTAACATCTGATAAATGATAATCGGTTACTCCTCATAACGACATTATTGTGAAAACAGTCTTGTTTTAGCTCTGAGCTTAGACAGACGTGTATTTTCTTAAATACAACCCAATATTTATTTCACCTTATTTCGTTTCCTATTCAACTTATTTCTCTCGGGAATCCACATTTAATTATCTTCATAATCGCGAGCCTAATTTCGCAACAATATGAATTCAATGTTTAGAATGAAATAACATCGAAATTCATCAAGCTAGATTGACAAATGTTTTATCGCGATGTTTGTTGTTCACTCAGCAATACTCACATATACGTAACGCTATATGCTCACACAGTGGGACCTACTTGCATACGGATGTCCACGTACACTCATATAAATATATTGTATAGGGAAGAAGGTGGGGCATTGTTGAGTTTTGATAGCTAGCAGCAGGGAATATCACGTGCACGTGGACTATGCCCGCTTGTACGTATACGAATATCTGTGGCTGTAGGATAAAATGACACAAGTCACATTTCCGGGTGAATTTAAAGTCACATGTCATGTTTGTTTGACTGCAGATGCGATGATCGCAATTGGTAAATATATTTCCAAATGGGTGCAGTTCGAAAAGTATAGTATGTTAACTATGTTATGTATATATTTTTGTATCATGCAACTATAGAGAGGTATATGGCACAGTTTCGCAGTTATTGAATAAGTATTTTCATCAATTACCTATTTAGTTCATAAGCAGCAAAAACATTGTAGAACAATTTGAATTTTTATTTACTTGTACATTGGAGACTTTTATTATAGTATATTGTCGGATTTGTTCAGCTGGCAAGCTGACCATAAATATACTAGCAAACATCATTTTATTCATTATTTCGTTATTAATATATATACAAAAAAAAATACATCCACTTCACGAAGTATAATCCATGGACATTTACGGATATTTCAATGTTGCAAAAGATGCACGGCGGTGAATCTGATACAAGGGAGCTCAAATTCATTTGTGAGTTTATCAATGAATATAATTTTATTTTTAACTTATTGTGAAAAATTAAATGTAATGAAAACTTGTAATGTATAACTGCGTTTTCGCATAAATATTATCAATACGAAAAATGGTCAAACAGTTTTTCCTCATGCCTTCAACAGTTTTGTGGGTGTGAAACAATCTATGCCCGCCAAGTTTTTTCATTGATTTCCATTGAATAATGTTGTAAAAACATAATTTCAACTATAAAACTCAACTAAGGTAGTGCTTGGCTCTGTTGCCTGATTTCACAAAACCATTTTTGTACTTGGTGGTAATTTTTGACATTTACAATGTTTTTGTCGGGTATTAAACTATATGTGAGTATTCGACCAATGCGATTTAGCGACGTAAACCCCAAGCTTAGGAAAGATTTCTATAAAAAGGGCAACACAGCAGTCATTAGTTGGTTCATCTACTAATTTAACCCCTGTGTGTTTTTCCAACTGCTCTCCGGCTGTCTCGGTTGTTTTTTTTTTGCTGCCTCTGATTTTCCTCCCTCTTAACATCGACACTGAGAGAAATTTTACGATTAAGAAATCAAAGACAAAAATTTTTCACTTGACTTATTCAGAAATATTCAACTCGGTAAAATCTCCCAACAGAGACAAATCAGTCTAAATCACCACACATTTCTAAATTTTTCTTGGTCAAATACACGGGTATTTTAAAATATAATTAATTCTAAAGTGTAGCCAGCAGAAGTTAAATAAAACTATTCATCTAAATAAAAAGGAACAAGTCTCTTAATTCTCTAAACATAAGTAGTTTCTTGACTTTTCAAATTACTGGCGATTTTTCTCTAACAATTCGATTTCCCGACATCCGTAATACTCTCATTACTCATATTTAAACCTTTCTCCTTCAGCCTTGACACCTAGAGACAATATCTCTGGTCACGGAGTAAATATCAGAGAGAAATATCCTTGGTTGCACCTCAAGTTGTTGGCTGAAGAGTGTCCCTATTATCCCTATTGCATATTTATAACTAAATCTCCGAATGCCGAGAAAAGCGTCAGTAACTCGAGGAGCCTTTAATAAGAAAACTAAGATAATCAAAATACCAATTGAAGCAAAGAAAACTTCAAGTCAATTCCTGAAAGGTCTTGAAGACGCCTCACAAATTCTTACCCAATTAATTCAATATACCAAGGAATCATTTCCCACCTTGTTAACAAATAATCAAACAGAAGATACAGCTTCGACTCTTCTTTCACAACCTCTATCACCATCTCAATCCGGAGCTACGTGAATAATAACCGAAATTCCGCCTTTTTTTGAACCACATACATTAAGTGTGAAACTTATTCCTCATACCCTTACTTTAGACTCAAGTTCACCTCCCCCATCTTTGCAATCTCCTGTCGAATCAATGAAGTAGTTCAAACTCAAATTTCACCCAACAGTCACACAGATTATTCCTTAATTACCCAACAATACGCTACGCCCATAACAACGTTCGACCACCCTCCAATTATCGTTAATACTCAAGAAGAACCATTGTGCACGGAACCTACTCTACTTGTTGCTGAACGACTTCCTTCTGAGGAAGCGGACTATCATTCAGACATAGTTAAATCGATCCTCGATTCACAAAATCCCCTAACTATACTTTCTGACTACATAAAATGACGAAAAATTGTTTTGAGGTTTGAGCATACGGGAACAGTGGATGGACACTTAATAAAAGTATCTCAACCAAACAGAGCAATGAGTTTGGATACGATGTTGGCGATTTGTTTGTCGGTCGAAGAGGACCCGACAAAGCCTGCGAAACAGATCGCACAAGAAATCGGGGTGTCGAAGCCATCAGTGATAACGGTCTTGCGTGTAGCGAAATATAAGTCCTACAAGATTCAAGCTCACCAGGAACTGTTACCTGGTGACGCAGAACGACGAATGATATTCTGTGGGGAAATGCTGAATCTGTTTGACGAGAATCCGGGGATCAGAATATGCTTTAGTGACGAGAGCACGGTGTTTTTAGTTGGCAATCCAAACCGGCAAAATACCAGAATATGGGCGCAACATAATCCGCATGTATTCGTCCAAAGTGGTACACAGTACCCCGTTTAGGTCAATGTTTGGGTTGGCATGATTGACCACCACATCATCGGGCCTTTTTTCATAAACGGTAATCTAAACGGACCAAGATATCTCGAGTTATTGAGAGAGCAGATCATACCTGCGATTAGAGACATTGAAGCGGACGTAAGTGAAATTTATTTGATAAATAGATGAATAATAATAATAATAATAAATAATAATAACAATAATGAAAATCATAATAATATTATTAGTGGTAACAATGATAACAATTATGATTATTTGAATTAATTCAATCATCACATGATTCAAATAAAATATAAATTGATTAAAAATAAAATGATACTGTGAATATTATTGACATTAATGTCAATGTCATTATTTTATTCGGATTTTCAGGGGCATCCAATATGGTTTCAGCAAGATGGTGCTCCGGCGCACTTTACCTTACCCGTAAGGGAATACCTAAATCAAGAATTTCCTGGTAGATGGATAGGCAGGGCTAGTCCGACCATAGAGTGGCCAGCACGGTCACCGGATATGTCGCCCCTTGATTACGCCCTGTGGGCATATATGAAAAATAAAGTTTACACGAATCATAGAATCGAGAACCGTGCAGCACTACAGGCGAAAATAAGAAATATTCTGGAAAACATGTCTCCAGAACACTTAACAAACATAGTAGGTGCGTTCTACGATCGCCTGTGGTACTGCACGGTAATGGGTGGAGGCCATTTCGAACATCGAATGAATGGTTTTCTCTGAATAATAATAATAATAATAATAATAATAATAATAATAATAATAATAATAATAATAATTTTGAATGATTCTCTCTTCTTGCGGCAGGGGAGGGTGGAGGAAAATGGACCGTTAAAAAAAAAACTGGCTGATTGCAAAACTTGAGTGTGAATAAGAACTTTATTAATACAATTGATGTGGAATTGAAGAAAACTCGAAGCACATTCAATATTAGTGTGATATTGTGTGCAAACCAGAAAGCCATGATGAATTATGCTGCTATTTTTCTTTATTTTAATTTTTTTAGTCATTAGTTTTTTTTTTTTAAAGTCCTAGATTTTTCGTCAATTTCACATGAATTGTATCAATAAAGTTCATATTCATACTCGAATTTTGCAACAATTTTTTTTTTTTTTTACAGGTCCATTTTGCCCCACCCTCCCCTACATTGAAGTTTTTACTATTATTACTATTTTTCGCTCACGGTGTTGATGTCCACGTTTGTTTTACTATTCAAGTTAATGTACTTTTTCATATTATTATTATCATTATCATTATTATTATTCATTCCCGATGTTCGTGTTCGTCTTCGTTTGCCTGTTCCTGTTCGTGTTTTTGATATTATTATCATTTTAATTATTATTATTCATTCCCGGTGTTCGTGTTCGTTTTCGTTTGCCTGTTCCTGTTCGTGTTTTTGATATTATTATCATTTTAATTATTATTATTTGTTCCCGATGTTCGTGTTCATGTTCCAGTTAGTTTTCCTGTTACAGTTCTTGTTCTTGTTCTTGTTTTTATTTGCATTATCATCATTATATCCGTGTTGTTGTTCGTTTTATTATTATCATAGTTTTATTGATATTTTTGGAATTGTTGAACGTAATAAAATTAATTGAAAACATTTGATTTATTCACTAATAACGTTAATGAAATGAATTATCTTCAATCACCTACTTTACCGACCAGAAAGAGGGGAAAAAAATAGTGGATGGTCAGCCTGCAATAAACAGACGAAAAACCTGGAGTGTGCCGAGTTGGCTGTGACTGAGTGTTAACTTTCAAGGTTTCCTCTCGGTATATATATTAGACTGTGTCGGACAAAAACTTTTTTTTTTTCTGGGCTACACCAGAAATCGGTAGGGTATGTCAAAACAAAACTTCTGTTAAGATATGGGCTCTTAACTTCAAGTTTCAGAGGTAGCTCATCGTATTTTCCGATTTCCCGTTTAAATAACATAGGAAATTTTTTTTTTTTTCTGTTTCGAATTGTATACCTCGGTGATGGCATATTATACAAACAAGCCCATGACATATTTTTATAGAGAATCGAATGCTCTACGAAAAAGGTATCTTGTAATTTCTTGATAATTCAACTTTTTCTAATACGTCCCTAGAGTACCAAGAATGTATTGAAACGTAATTTTTCGTTTGTTACTATTTTTCTTTGTATCCTTAACGTTAATACACAGTGGTTTTATCTCGGGGCTACCTAAGTAAACTAGGACCGACTAGCTAGCTCTTATTGGTGTATATTCTATTCTTAGCCTCAGTGATGTGACTTATCTCACATAAAAGTATCTGAAATACAGATACAAGATACAAAATACCTATTTACATCTTGTATTTGAAATACTTTTTATTTTTTTTATTTTGTAACTTATATTTAGATACATTTTCCTGGTATCTTAGTATTTTGAAGATACTTTGTTCCCTAAGATACTTTTACTAAAATGAACTTCGCTGCTTTTCGCTCTAAACGCAACTGAATGCAGCGTGTCGTTTATTTAGTCGATATTGTCGGGAACTAAATGACAGATGATCTCCTGTCGGACCCTGTCTGACCTGCCTGTGATCTGATCTGTCACTCACTCATTCATTCCGTAAGTTTTTCGTGTGCACGTACGCGTACGTGTTGTATGGTGTTTTAAATAATAAACAACAATATCGCCTTTGTGAGATTCGGGATCGCGAACATGGAAACGTAAGTCTAATTTTATTCTGCTAAGTTGCTTATTGCATGTTCGTCAGAAATGTGTATGTAATGTGCGTTGCGAACAGAACGGGAAAAGTTTAGGTTAGAATAACAACGGGCAAATATCATTGATCTTTCTACGCATTTGTTTTTAATTTAGTAATCACAGATATGTATGTGTCAGTAAGTAAGTTGATTAATATAAAATTTATAAGTTTGAGTCGAATCAGAGAGTTTATTTTGTTAGGTTAGGTGTTATTTTGGCTACTAAGCCCGTTACTTCCTTCGTCACTGCCACGGTAAAATTTTATATTACTTTTCTTAACAAAGTTTGTTTTGTATTTTCAGGGAAGAGAACAAGTTGAATATACATATACCACTCATTTTAAAGCACTGCTTTCAAGATATTAAGCAAGTGGATGGAAGTGATGTGAATGTATCTGCAGTATGCAATGTATGTTCGAAAACGATAAAGGGTAGTGTTACTTCTACTACAAATTTCCTGAAGCATTTAAAGGTAGGTTTTGTAAACAGGCATTTTGTTTAAGAAATAATTTATTTACTTTGTGCTACATTTTTATTTTACTAGGTTTTCGTCCTGAGAGATAGATAGATATTAAATTTCTTGAAATTTTCCATTTTTTAAATGTACTAATAGACTTTTTTATGTTATTACAGATTAAAGGCCACTCAGATCTGTTGCAAGATTATGAAAATGTTCAAAATACGACTCTTAAAAAAAGAAAACTTACTGAGATTAGTAGCAGTGGTGCCAGTGGTTCAGAATTAACATGTAAAAAATTGAAGCAGTCTACTCTTACAGATGTTACAAGTGGTTCAAGATCTGTTAATTTGGACAAGTTGATTTTACAATTTATTGTTGACACCATATCACCAGTATCAATAGTGGAGAACAAGTCTTTTAAAGCTTTGATCAAAGGTTCACAACAACTAACTAAGCCTCCAAAGGTTATGTGCCGTATTACAGCTAAGAATAAAATTAGTAATGAGTACAATGAATTTAAGAAAAACCTTAAACTAGAGTTGGACAATGTCGAATTTGTGTGCAGTACAGCTGATATTTGGTCTTCATCTAAAAGAAGTTACTTGGGGGTTACAGTCCATTGGATTGAAAGTGAGACTTTTGAAAGGAAAAGTGCTGCAATTGCTTGCAGAAGATTCAAGGGGGCTCACACATATGATAAAGTTGCTGAAATGATAGCTGATATACATTCAGACTATAATCTAAAACTATCAAAAATTGTTAAAACGGTTACAGATAACGGCTCAAATATGGTCAAGGCTTTTGAGGTATTTGGAAAGTCTGATTCAGAGGTAGTTGAAAATGAACATGTTTCACATGCATTTGGAGATCTTGAAAAATCATCACTTGATGAAGGTAGTGAAGATGATGATGATTCACTTCTAGTACCACAAGCATTTCCAGATGCTTCATCAGACTTAGAAAGTGATTGCCTTTGGCCCGGACATGAAAGATGTGCTACACACACTTTACACCTGATTGCTAGTACTGATTTTAAACAAGCAAGAACCAAAAATTCATTTTATAAGAAACTACATGACACAGCCTTATCAAAGTGCCAAGCACTGTGGAACTTGTGTGCTAGATCCCCAAAGGCATGCGAGATATATTTAAAAATAACAGGGAAGTCACCAACTTCTCCATGCGCAACTCGATGGAACTCCTACTATAATTCAATACAAGATCTTTTAGCCGTGCAGAACCATCTTGGTGAAGCCATGAAAATTTTAAAGTTACCACCGCTGAAAGAAAATGAAATTCACTTTTTAAGTGAATATGTGGACTGTTCAAAGCCAATAGCAGAAGCTATTCAAAGTCTGCAAGGGGAAAAAGACTCTTACTATGGCTGTCTGTTACCGGAATTATACAGAATCCTACATGTTATCAAAAGCCTTAGAATGGAAAATCTGAAATACTGCAGCCCTCTGCTAGATGTAACAGAAGAAAACTTAAATAGACGGTTTAAACGGTTTTTGCAGTTGGAACCAGCAGCAAACGATGCTATATTAGCCTCAGTGTCCCATCCCATGTTTAAACTGAAATGGGTACTAAAAGCGCGAAAGGAATATGTAAAAGAACTTGTCCTGTCTGAAACAAGAAAGATCAATCGATCTGAAAAACAAAAATCGGAGACTCTAAACAACATTGAAGGTGATATAAAAAAAAGTCAAAAGATGACTCTTATTATATGTTTCTAGAAGACTCCGATTCCTCTATTGCTAGTGGCGAAAACACAAGCAGCACCAGTGATTTAGAGACACTCCAGTACCTCAGCAATAAAGATGCAAACTTTACGTGCTTAAATGCTTATCCTACAATTAAAAAAAATATTCCTAAAATATAATACCTGTTTGCCCAGCTCTGCCCCTGTGGAGCGACTCTTCTCCTTTGGGGGCATGATAATGAGGCCTCATCGAAGGAAGATGAGCGACAATATGTTTGAGGAATTAGTTTTACTCAAATCTCAATTAAAACATAAAAAGTCTCAATTTTAATACCTTCATATTTTGTCCTGTCACATTTGCCTGATTGATGTTTTCTCGAACAAATAAACTTGAATTCAATTAAATGTTGTTTTCTTACAAAAGTATTTTATTTTTAAAAAGTATTTGAAAGATAGGTATTTTGTATCTAATATTTCAGATACCTTTTTAGAAAATTATTTGTATCTGGTATCTGAAATGCTTTTTTTCAAAGTATCTTGCATCTAGTATTTCAGATACTTTGTATAGGGTATCTTATACATCACTGCTTAGCCTATTATACTACTATCGGCTAATAATTATTAGTAGCGGTATTGGATTCTTGATACAGGGTTTTATTAAGAAAGGGAAAGGTTTTCGAGGTATTCTGGCTTCTCAATCGCACCGTGAAGCTATCAGCTTGTTGGTGATGATTATAAAAGCAGGAGTTTGCAATAGTAGCCGCAAAGTGAGACACTTGTTGGCTTTGATACCATATTAGAGGATTGATAATCGTAACCGCGGAGTAGTTTTTACTCGTTGGTGTTGATTGTTTAGTAAGGATTGTGTTATTGTTGCCGCGAAGGAATTTCCTTGTTGGCTTCAGTAACAGGTAGTAAGATTTATAATCGTAACCGCAGAGTAATTTACTCGTTGGTGTTGATTATTTAGTAAGGATTGTATTATTGTTGCCGCGAAGGGATTTCCTTGTTGGCTTCAGTAACACATGGAAGGGTTTATAATCGTAACCGCAGAGTAGTTTACTCGTTGGTGTTGATTATTTAATAGGGACTGTGATAGGTAAGATACTTACGTCTTCTGCTTTTGTTTTTATAATTTTGTTGAAGCTTATCTCCTTGATCCTTGCTGCTTATTAGCCAATTGTGATAAGAATGCTCTATCTATCCCGCGGACTGCCTTATATAGGCAGCCTTCCCCCTCCGCAGTCGACTTGTTTGCGTCACTTCTAAGGCTTCTTGATTACTATAGTCCGTTTAATCAGACTTCAACTGAGTCAATATGAGTGATTGATCTCGGATAAGCTCCAGTAACTTTATTTTATCAATCGTATATGGTGTGATACATCTTCATATCATTTAATATCACTACTATGGCTTCTTGATCCTATAGTCTGTTTGATCAGACTTCAACAGAGTAGATACAAGCAATTGATCTCGAATAAACTCTAGTATCTTTATTCTATTTAGTGTATATGGCGTGATTCATCTTAATATCGTTTCAGTATTAATAAATTGAGTGAGTATTAAAAGGAGTTGGGATATCAAAAAATTATAGGAGACCTTTTTTGTAGAGCATTCAATTCTCTATCAAAATATATCATGGGCTTGTCTGTACAATATGCCATCACCGAAGTAAAAAATTCGAAACAAGAAAAAAAAAAAAATTTCCTATGTTATTTAAACGGGAAATCGAAAGATGCGATGAGCTACCTCTAAAACTTGAAGTTAAGAGCCCATATCTTAACAAAAGTTTTGTTTTGACATACCCTACCGATTTCTGGTGTAGCCCAGAAAAGAAAAAAAAAAGGTTTTTTTCGACACAGTCTAATATATACCGTGAGAATCAGGTGAAACCGAATGGTCCATCCGCCCAGACGGTGAATATTTGGTATTTTTAGCGGGCTAACCACTCGTTGCGCTGAAAAATCCCTAGGGTGATCCTGGCGCGCGGTCGATCTGCCGAGTTTCATCGACCGCGCGCCAAAATCACCCCAGGGATATTCAGTGCAACGAGTGGCTATCCCCATGAAAATACCAAATATTCGCCGCCTGGGCGGATGGACCATTCGGTTTCACCTGATTCTCACGGTATAGTAGGAATATGGTTGAAGGAGGGTGATAAATGAATGAGTAATGATAAATTAATAGGTAAAAACTTAAATATATTCTGAAAATGATTCTGTTTAAATGTGATCCAAATGATTAACAAAAGAGGATCAAATGAATCTAGCCCCAAGAATAAAATATTAATTGATGACTAAACAATAAGATGTTTATGAATATAAATGTTTATATATATATATATTGAAACGTTATTTCATTTCACTATTGATAATAAGATATTTTACAGTATGATTATGTAGAAAAAGAAACATTTCAGTCAAAATAAAGAAAAAGATCGGAACTTATCTCAAATAGAGTATTCACGATATTTCATCGAAATATTATGCAAAATAGACCATAGAGCCGTTTTAAAGTCAAAAACAGACATAGAAACAATTAGAAGTCAAATGAAATTGTAGTAAACAGGTAAATTCGGGTGGGGAACCGCCTATATCAAGAGGCGAGCGAAGCAGCTAGTTCATTCATGATGGAAATTCATAGGATCAAGAATAAAATAAAATATAAAAGAAAAACGAAGGTAAGCTTCGATAAAATAAAATAAAATATAGAAGGTGTGTAAGTATAAATCCCATTGAATTAATTAACGCCGACGGGTGTACGCTCTGAGGCCGCAATTAATTAATATCCTAATCCTAATACATATCAAATACATCGATTAACGCCCACGGGGTAAAACTCTGCGGCTGCAATCGTTGCACATATCAATACATTGATTAACGCCAACGGGATAAAACTCTGCGGCTGCAATCAGTATTTCATCTTACTATTAAGGAAAATCATTCAGTTAACGCTAACGAGCAATTGCTCCGCAGCTGCAGTTGATGATTAGAATTAATTAATAAGATTCAATTAAGTTAAAATAATTATTCGATCACTCACTATAAAGAAGGGAACTCAAAATTTAAATCTGATGCCGGTTTGCTTCAGTAGCCCCGAGATTTAAAGACAAATTAATTAATAATTCGATTGCTCATAAGGAGTCAATATTAAAAACGTTTCATTTTACTTTGCTCGTAAGAAGTAATGGTTGAAAACGTTTCAATATGTACCGCGAGAATCAGGTGAAACCGAATGGTCCATCCGCCCAGACGGTGAATATTTGGTATTTTTAGGGGGATAACCACTCGTTGCGCTGAAAAATCCCTAGGGTGATCCTGGCGCGCGGTCGATCTGCCGAGTTTCATCGACCGCGCGCCAAAATCACCCTAGGGATATTCAGTGCAACGAGTGGCTATCCCCATGAAAATACCAAATATTCGCCGCCTGGGCGGATGGACCATTCGGTTTCACCTGATTCTCACGGTATATATTTTTTGTGTAGACTCTTTTAATCTCTGGATTAGCAGCATATCGTTCTTTAGCTCGAATTTTCTTGATCTCGGGATTCGTAGCATATTTAACTCTTTCGTATGTTTTTTTAATCTCAGGCTCCGCATCATATTTTGCTTTTTTCTGTTTTTTGATTATTTCTGCATTGCTTGCATACGCTGCTTTCTTCCGAGTCTTCTTTATTTCAGATTTGGCAGAGTTGCAGATTTCATTTCGAGGTTCTACAGCTGCGTGACTTGTACTATTGTCTTTTTTCGAAATTTTGCGTATACATGGACGAATAGCATACTCCATTTCCATTTCATCACGTCGTCGGTTGCTCTGCTTCGCTGAATAATCTGTCCGTCTTGTTGTATTAATCCTGTCTTTGTGGGTTGTCCACCATTTGTTTTTCCGATTCATTCTTTTTTTGCTCATGGTGTTGAGTTTGTCGTTATTGATTTTGTTGTCTAATGTAACAGGCGGAGTAATTGAAGTTTGTTTTTGTTGCACCGTTTTACAAACTGATGCATAGGTTCTTTCAGGTAATTGCTGTACTTCCGTTTTGCCTTTGTTTGAATCTTGTATGGCCGCAGATGAATTTTTTCGCTGCTGATTATCATACGTTGGTATTCTCATTTCCATTGTAGGGAACGGAATCAATGTCTGTTGATGGAGTATTTCTGTCAGATGATGTCTCATTGTGAATGTAGACTTATGAATTCCATGATCGTCCACGAAGTAATGCAATGTCGTGGGATCTTTTCCTTGCGCAAGGGACGTCGCGATAGCGCAGGCAAATACTCCGCATGATACTCCATCTGGTTGTCTTTGTACATTCTCGTATACAATAGAATATTCTTCATATAGGTATCCCAAAATCTCCTCTTGGAACGGTAATAATTTTCGGCGCAACGTATCGTACACATGTACTACTGATCCGTCGTAATATATACAGGTCCAGTGACCCACCTCATTAATACCGATATTTCCTCCGTAAAGTATTTGAATATCTTTAGATTGAATTTCAACTCGTCGGTACCAATGTGTACCCTGGTAGAACAGCGGATCTTGGGGTTGAAACAATGTGTTTTCAGTTAAAACTTTTAAATATGCGCTGATGCACGTATCATCCAATTCTTGTGTAATGTCCAAAATACAGTCGTCGATTCGTGCTTGATTTTTTCGTAATACATCTTGTACGTCGATACGTACGTTATCGTCCTCAATTTCTATTATTTGCTGTGAATCTATGCCAATTAACTCAGTAGGCCTAGAACTATCGTTATTATTCGCTAGTAGCGATTTCTTTGCTGCATTTCTACGTTTCCTACGCTTTGCATAACTAAGTTTTTTAGTTTTCAGCATTTTTTTTATATTTTACGTACAATTTCTATTACAATAAATGAGTATATCTTCAGGATTTCGAATAAATGCTGCGCTAATATTTATTTGGAAATTTTTTGTAGCGTGCTTACGTTTGATTCCTTCTCCAAGACACAGCTGTAGTATGACACTGCTTTTATTTTTATTTTTAATAAAAAAAAAAAGTTACTTTGTGTTTATATACTATCACGAACCAATAATCTCTTACTAAAATTATAAATAGATGAAAATGTATTACGAAATTTTAGGTAAATATTTCAGGTTTGATCAACTGTGAGGTTAAGATTTTCTCACACTATAAACAACCGGCTTATTCCCGATTGTCGAAAAAGTTCAATATAAACACAAATGAATTAGTAATAATATATAAAAAATCTAAAATATAATTGTGTTGTGTGTTGATTTAAACAAAATTTCAATCAACAATAACTCACACTTGTCGAATAATTGCAAGTTTTATCAATTCGATGTATTCTATACAATGTCTCCAAGTGGAATCCTTTTAAATCAACAGTGCTGCCCCTACTTTTTCAGAGCGCATTCTTAAACTCATCAATGGGAGATTATTCGTCACATCCACTTAGTTAATACTAGATTTGACGATTTCTCACTAGCCGCCGAACTACCCTTAGTTTTTCGGATTGTGTTCTTGAATCCATCAATATTAAGATTATTCGTCACATCATCTGGTCATTGGCTGATGCTAGATCTGGATTTGGTTTATTTCGTCTGCCATTGGCTGATAATAGATAGATAATCGATGGACAAGTTTCCGTTGTGTCCAATTCCGCGCATGTGATTAAGTGTAGAATGTTTATGAATATTGGAGTATCATTCAACGGTCTGCTGTTCTTGAAGAAAGATGTGTAAGTACGAATTAATTATTTTCGTTTTGTTATGTATTTGGTTGATTGTTTCAAGCTAAAATAGTCTAATTTTTTGAATTGTCTTTGACGAGTGGTATCGCTTACACGTTCTCTTCAGATTTCATTTATCTTTAAGAAATTGTAGGATCTAAAGTAGGGATGTGATGTAAGCTAAGAGCCCACTCACTGACACCATTTTGGAGTACTATTTCATTGAATTTAATCAAATTCAGAATTCGAAATGTAAACTGAGTCAATTTTGGAATCAGTTAGATATTCAAGTTAGTTGATTACCAAATAAAAATAATTTTATTTTTCTTATTAGCTTGATTCTGTGCATAGCCAATAATGTTGTTTGATTTTGTTGTTTTGGAGTTGCAAGTCTTAGATGTTTGTAATGCATTCATAATTATCCAATTAAATAATTACCCCATTGAATTGTTGTGTATTGAATATTAATGGACAGTATAATATGATACATTTACTAAAAGTGTGGTCTATTTGGTTTATAGCAAATGAGAATGATCAGATGGAGAGCGAGGAGGGCAGGCCGGAACGGCCTGTGATATCAGTCACTGATGAAATGGTATGTACAGTATTAAATACAATCATAACTTGTGTTACATGAAGAGGAAGATATGAAGTAATCGGATTGTAAGAAACCAGATGTATTCAAGTGGGCAATTTAGAACGGATGTATTTTGTTGGACAGTTTAGAAGAGACATATCCCAATAGACTCTAGGCTGTGTATAGATAACGGTATATATTTGCTGTAATGTTGTTTGTGATGTTATGTTTGTTTTAGATCTGGCAAAATACACTTGTTCTAGGTGGATCATTTAAATATGTCTGTTTCTGCAGGTTCTGGCGAAGTACTTTTTAGATTAGACAAGATTTTGTCCATGAAGTTTTTTCTTTAATTTTTCTAATTGAGCTTACAATTAATTGTGTGCAGTATTTTTTTTGAATTTCTGTTTCTTATTAAAAAATTAACATTTTATCATCCACTTGTAGAAGTATTTATCTAACTATCAAAATCTTGCCGTATATGATACTAATAGTTAGTGTTTCAATTTACAGATTAGAGAGATGTTCGCAGTCATGGGGCGGTATATTGGCCAACAACAACTGTCCAATATACCAGCCCCAGATGGCGAGGATAGAGGGGCGGAAGAAAAAAGAGAAGAAGAAAGAGAAGAAAGAGGAAGAGGAAGAGGAAGAGAAGGCGAAAGAGAAAGAGAAAGAGAAGAAGTAAGAGAAGTTGGACGAGGAAGAGGAAGAGGAAGAGAAAGAGGAGCTAGAGGAGTAAGAGGAAGTAGTGGAGCAAGAGGAGGACAAAGAGGTGGTAGAGGCGGAAGAGGAGGTGGAGGACAAAGAGGAGGTAGTAGAGGAACAGGGAGTAGTGGAGTAAGAGGAGGAGGAGTGCAAGGAAGAGGTGGCAGAGGTGGACAAGGAAGAGGAAGTTATTATGGATGGGGATGGGGCCGAAGCATTGGACAGGGAAGAGGAGGATGGTACGGGAATGGAGGATGGGCAAGAGGGGGAAGAGGAGGAAGCACTGCAAGAGGCAGAGGACGGGGCGGCCGAGGGGGCAGTGTACAAGTTTTTTTTTAATTTTTTATAATTAAGGTGTTTTTTTATTTTCAATGTTCTTCTTTATCCTTTTTCTTTTCTTTCTCTTCCCCCTCCAACTTCTCTTTCTCATTCTCTTTCTCTTCCCCTATCTCGTTCAATTCCTTTTTTTGTTTGTCTTTCTCTTTTTCCATCTCTTCTTCTTTGTTCGTCTCTTTTTCTATCTCTATCTCTATCTCTATCTCTGTCTCCTACTCCTTTTTTTCTTCCTCTATGTCTTGCTTCATCTTCTCTATTTCTATCTCTCATCTTCTTTTTCATCTTTCCTCTTTAATTCTGAAATTTATTTATTTTTCAATTTTTTATTAATAATTATAATTAAAATAAAAGTATTTTCTAATAGTCTGATGTGTACGATTCATTCTTACCTTCTCTGTTATCAACTGGATGCTGGTGTATTGGACAATAATTTCAATACCTTTTCATTTAGATTCCTTATTTACTTTGTGACGAGGATTTTTGTTAACCCTCGGATCTGGACCGGATAGCCAGCCTCCGGGGTCAATCCAACGCGCACACAGCTATAGAAAAAAACTCGAATTCTAAATGTTTGGGCGCCAGGCGAACTATCTTCGCCACGAAACTCAAAATTAAGAAAAACAACAAAGCCTCACGAATATTTACAAGCGGCGGCTAGCTGCAGTACCGCGGAGAGGGGTCGGGATTATGTGAGGGATTAGCTAAGGCAATAACGACTCGAGATATTTAAAATCAAACAAAATAATAGAGAATTTATTCAAATAAAAAAAATTAAATAAAGAGAAAATAATAATTTTAACAATAATTGTACACCTCCGGGGTGCTTCCCCTCGGAGTTTCAAACGTTACGGTACACTAAATCATACTCCAAAAAACTCAGCTTCCACGTGGGATAGCAAAAACAGGCAACAAGAACAAAACAAAAAAAAAGAAAACAAACTAATTAGCTCGAAAAATCAAAGCCATGCGGCTCATTACAACTAGCTAACGACTAAATTCAGAAATTCTTAAAACTACTCGGTGGTGGTAGCGCAAAATCAAAACAACAAAAAGAAAGATAGAGGAAATAATAGAAACAACTCAAAAATTTATCCCACGGCTGTTGCTAGGCAGCAGCCGCGACGACTAGAGGCTAGGCCTCTGCGTTACCGACCACCTATTTTCTTTTAATTCTTACTTAACTAACTTATTCTAACTCTGCCTCGGGGGCAACAAAAAATAAATGGGACTCTGAATCTCGCAAATAAAAATACAATAAAATGCAATAAAATAAACAATAACAAACTTGCGGGTGACTCAAAACCGCCTTAGTCTAGCCTAACGGCTGACTCTCCTCGTGGGAGTGAGAGAGAGAGCGCGACGGTGACCGACTCTGTCTCTGTCGCACTCGTGTGCGGAGATACTCGACCCTACAAAAATCGTATATTTGACTCGAAATGTTCGTCCAAACAAAATTTGACTCGAAATCACTTTTTCTCTAGGACCCTGGTGACGGCCTACCGACTCGGAGGTCGGTTTAACTTGATCCCAAAATCTAATGAGCCTCGTGGCTGCGAACAAGGCAGTATGGCTGACGGCCGTTGCCGGATTCAAATTATTCGTGGGCTAAGTGAGCTATCGCTTACCGTTGGCCAGCCACCTGATGAACTAGTCTCCTTCGCCGGAGAAATCCCAAATCAATCCCTCGGGGGGTCCTCAAAAATCCACAACTTTCCCCCGTGGGGTCTCACAAACTCAAAACTCTACTTGACTCGAAACTCAATCGCCAAAACAAATTCGTTACGAAGAAGCACACGTGTACGCTAAACGCTCAACTAAGATCTAGCCTAAGGCAGAGCCTACAGCAGAGTCTACGGCAGAGTGTCGTCTGATCGCGAGGTGCCGGTCGTTAGCACCCTCGTTAGACGATCGATTGTTAGATCGCCTAACACCTGGCGGCGTATTGTCGTGCCGCGTGAAAACTCAAAATTCGCCTCGACGATGGAAGTCCTCGTAGTAGGCCCACGGTTCGCCGGCTCTTGGGGGTGGCGGGAATCTCTTCCACCACCGATTTCCCTCGTTGCTGAGTGCCTTCGGCACTCCCCCGTGTCCTTGATCGTAGATGAGGAAGCTTCCGAAGTCAGGTGTCCTCAAAAACGTAGTCCGCGGGACTCTCATGCTAACCCGCGGTTAATTCGGCGAGTCATTCGTCCGTCAATCGTCATTGGGAATCTCCACCAAACGTTTGGCCGTGCCTCCCACATATCAGAGAAAAAGTGCCAAAAAAACAAAAGAATAAGTCTTAACTCAAAAATCTAAGATCGGTCACGGTCGCCTCTCGGAGTGAACATTAGCGTCGTGGCTATCCTAACCCATTCATACGGCTGCGCAGGCATTCGTTACACCCTTCACTAAGGTCGTCTAAGGGAAGGTGAGCGTATTGTAACATGCAATGTTACAACTTTTGTTTATTTCTGTTACTTTGAGATTACAATTATGTATATGTACACCCAACGAGTTTGATTCTGATACCTCCGTTCTGGACAACTTTTGAATAATGTTGGCAATAGTGACGTCTCACAGCACGCTGTGACAGAATGCTCGCAACCATAGCGCGACCCGTAAACTGTCATTTTTACGCCAAATGATTCTACTAAACCTAAATTATATGCTGGTTTTTATTATTGACGATACTTTACAATGATGTAAAATGGAAATCGTATAACACAAAGATGGTCAGTATGATTTCATTTTCATTACATCCAATCATTCATAAAAAATTCAGTTGATTTATAAAAAATAACATCATTGTAAAGTATCGTCAATAATAAAAACCAGCCTATAATTTAGGGTTAGTAGAGTCATTTGGCGTAAAAATGACAGTTTACGGGTCGCGCTATGGTTGCAAGCCGTTCTGTCACGGCGCGCTGTGAGACGTCACTATTGCCAACATTATTCAAAAGTTGTCCAGAACGGAGGTATCAGAATCAAACTCGTTGGGTGTACTAGGGTTTGTCCTCACTTGATCTACATGAAATACTGATATGCTAATTAGCTAGTTTAGTAATCGAGTCGAGTCTTCTACATCGTAACGTTTATTTTGAAGCTTGTTCTACAGTTTACAATAATCACATTTAGTTAGTATATTACACCAACAAGGAATTACATGTAGTATTGAATAAGTAGATTAAGTCAGTGGTTGGATTTACAGTGGAGATTGTTTCATACAGATACAGGCCAGTGTGTATGGTTTGAAGTGATTGGTCAACAACTTATTATTTATAGAAAGAGAAGTTGGAGGTGGAAGATAAAATATAAAATATATTAATAGATATAAAATTATATTAAATATATCAATCTGTTCGGTAATCAGTTTGCAGTGTCGATGTAAAGGTAGGTGAAGTTAGTGGCTGATAGGCTGGTAGAAGTTAGTTCATTTGAAGAATACATAGAGTATTTTAACTTTGGAGCAACTGTGCGGAGCCAGAGAGGCCAATCTCAAAGGGGCCAGAGAGGCAGAGGTGCTCCAAAGACAAAAAACCTAAAATTTACTTTATAAAATATTATCATACGTTTCTCTTTTTTTAAATTAATTTTGATCTTATCATCATCATCATCATCATCATCATTATTATTATCATTATTATTACTGTTTTTTATTATATTAATACTTTATATATTTAATAAAATTGATTTCAAGTACATATTCACTTTGTCTTTCTGCTTTGTTGTGGCACCGTACTAAATTATACCAATTGCGTCCTGTAACTACTTTCTTAATTTCTACATTTCACATTTAATACTTTTGCACATTAATGAAGCCATTGTTTTGTTTTTATTATCATGAGCAAGGAAAATAAATGGTACTTCAATACATGAATTTATTTAGATTTATATTGTCTTCATTCATTTTTTGTTTGTTCCATTCATTTGGCATAATTTTCAAATTTTTTTGAACTTTGCATTTCTTCTATTATATTGAAATTAATAATTCATGCTCATACCATGAGTTATCGAAAATACTTGATAATCAAATGAAGTATATCTCAATCAATTTTTACTTATATCCAATTGTGTTGTTACCGGTTTGTGTATTCAATATGAGCATGCGTAGTCAAGCTATGCTTCGTTCAACTAGCGATTTTCTTTGATATTTGACAGAATAATTTGAAATCTAAACTCGTTTTTTTATAATTCCAAACTAATGAGGAGGGTATTGGACTTCTGTGTCATCGATTTAATCTGACTAATCAAACTTTAAGAGGTGTTTTCTTTGGTCTCAAATATGAATAAAAGCCATGCAGCTGTTCGATGTATTCTAATGAGCTCTTATCCTTTTCTTGAGCCCGGAGTTCTGGCATTACCGAGTCATTGTTGTAATTCTATGTGAATTATAAACGATCAAATTGGAGCAGTCAAATAGGGCAGGATATAATTTGTATATTTAATAGTAATTATTGTACAGATCCAAGTTAGTATTTGATCGGTGATCGAGCCTCTCATGATGAATTTATAAATCTTTTGTGCCTATGATTTTGATTCTGCAAGGTTTGCTTTATACTAAGAACTTTTCACAGAGTTTCTAAATCACTGAATAAAATTGGATTTTTAAATGAATTTCTGAAGGAATGTCACAACAGCATCTACAAATCAAAATTAGAAGACTTCAAGCAAGAAAAGATTCCAAACAATTTATTGATAAGTTATTTTGTACTTTTTATATTTAATTTCGAAACAGTGCTATTGAGTTTGAGTGTTCATGTCAACTTTGCGTTCAGCGAATATTTGGATATCAAAATTATAGTTCCCAAAGGCTATATTTTCATTATCAGATGCTCGAATGTTGGTCAAACTATCTGGAAGTAGTAAAATGATTACAATTATATAGTCAAATTATATCCTGATCTTACTTGAAGTGCTTGTATTTAATATTTTCAATTATTTGTATACAATTTCATTAAATACTTGTGAAAAGAATTATGTAACTAGTACTTGATATTTTGATTTCCATTCGATAAAACATCTCTATAAGTTTAGTCCTAATCTGTGCTACATACAAAGCATATGTTTGTATTGTCTAAATTAAGTCCCAATTCCGAAATAAATAAGTAAAAGATCAATTAGTTGGTTCATAAATGCATGTGCAATTTCAAACATAGAGTACGTGACATGAAACATAGATGCATCCCGTATGCCCATATGTTTTGCTAATATCAGCTCAATGATTTGATGTGTTTCGATGATCATACAGGTGTATGGTTCCCATGCGACTGTGAAAAAGAAAACTGAATGAGCCGATATGGTTATGAATTCAATTGTTAAATGAAAATAATGGTTGTCTAAGTATTTGTCTTATTTGTGTGATGTACTGATACAGGTGATGTATTGAATGTTATCTTATTATTATAATTGTTATTGAACAGTACCGTTAATAGGTATTGGTTAAATCTGTGTTACGATCCACCTTGTAGGTATTCGCTCCATCCAGCTATATGCTGTGCAGGTTTTTGATTTGTTACACCAGAGTTTCCCAACCTTTTTCTTTCCATGGCCCGGTTATTTTCATGCTTCTCCCTTATGACTCACTCAAAACTTTTCGGGATATTCTGGCATATGGAATTCTTGTAATCGGATGTGCTGTTAAATATGATAGCAAGGCGAGGCGATCGATGATTTTGTTTCCATCGCCCGGTACCGAGTCTTGATCCGCTATCTGGGAAACACTGTGTTACACTATTGCTTCGACTCATCCTTTAGAAGCGTGGTAGCCTTGTGGTGGTGATTTGCTAGCTACCGTGGTGAATTATTATGTTGAAATAACATTTTATACGCACACGCATGTTAAAATTGACAATGTAACTTATGCACACGTGTGTTAAAAATGTGACTTTCGTCAATTCATTCAATCAACAATTCATTAAAATATTCGTCAGAAAATGTTTGCTATTTATCACAATCACAAATATTACATCACAGATCACTGATTTTTATACTGACCGGCACTGACGTATCTAATATCTAATCAATATTATTAATATGTACTATAACGAATACATATGACAGAATATAATGAATTATAGAGGTTATGACTAGCCAATGCCATCTTCATCCCATTTTGTAGTTAATAATTTATCGATCGAGATCGTAAAAATAAAATTTAAAATTAGCGCCCTTGGACGGCCATTTTGCCGTATATTTGCCGTACTAAACGCGTTGTGACTTTATTAAAATCTACCGACCGAATGTGAGTAGAGATTTACACCAAAATCAATAGGGAGTGAGATTTCGACGGAGAATAGCTACGTTTGAAATCTCAAGTCGATACATACAGCCGTTCGACTGATATCGTGGTCACTAGCAAGCGTCTAGCGAAAAACGGGGCGGAGAAGAAGAAGAAGATTGTGTTTTTTCATCAACTTTAACAGTTAATATCTCTGGAACTAAAAGACCGATGCTGTTCGAATTTGGACAACGAACTCATTCGGACTGGGACTCATAACTTTGTAAATTTCATCCGATAATATTCACGCATTCGGGAGATATAACGGTATGTTTACAGGTATAAACCGTTGCCTCGGGTAAATAATTCTCGGCTGCGCTCGCCTACCTTCAAAATAAAAATATGAAAAAAAAAAACTTCGGGGTTGGTACTTGGCGGCGAATCTTGATAAGATTTATATTATTATTATTAATAACTCAGTTATGCGTGGTCGATTTTTGCTCAACAACAATAGGGGGCGAGATTTCGATGACAAGAACACCCCTTCCAAATTGCAAGTTCATAAGTGCAACGGTTCGACAGATATCGTGGTCCCAAGAAAAACGTTCTGCAACGAAGAAGAAGAAGAAAAAGAAGAAAAAGAAGATTGTGTTTTTCGATCAACTTTGACGGTCAATATCTCCAAAGCCACTTGGTCGATTTTGTCGAACTCTTGCGAGCAAGGTCAACTGGGGAGGGCCCTACGCCCCTATATATTTTATTAAAAAATAATCAGCGGTTCAAAAGATGTGGCAGATTTTTTAGAAGAACAAGAGCTTGCTCGGGTAAATGATTCGTGGCTGCCGCGCCGAGTTAGTAGGGGGGAACTCGGCTGCGATTCGCTGCCGCGAATCTTGATGAGACTCGGGAAGTGGAATCTCGGCCATTCTGGCCGCAAGGTGCTGATCTTTAGGTTTAAAGATTTTCCTTCTCATTTCAATTAACTCGGCCCTCCTAGCACACGTATAATGGAGTAAATCATCGAAGATCTCTTTGAAGGGTGATTCTCCCAAGAAGTTTTCTTTGATCTCTTCATACGCATTTGGGTATTTCTGCGCGATCTTCTGCATTCCCTCTGCCATTATTTGCCTCTGTTTCAGCAGCCCGTGCGTAATCGTTCACGCCATCTCCTCAGCTGTCTCTAGCACTGTTTTTCCAAACGATTTTTGCACCAGCCCTTCCAATTGACCGTTTACCTTTAGTGCGTCAAACACTGAAGACGCTTGAAGCTTCTTTTGTACCTCTTTGTATCTAATTTTATTCCAGCTTGAGGTGCCGAATTTTTGACATTTCAAGCCTTGTGCCCTGATTTCTGGTGTCGGTGGCGGTATTGGCGGCGCACTCTCCCTCACCTGGGGTACCCACGACAAGGCTTCTAAATTGACAGGCCCTTTCTCCTGTGTGAATACCAAAGCCGGCGCTTTCTAGTACATAATGCCCTGTTAAACCATGCTTCGAGGCACCTTCATCGTAAGAGTCTGCTGACTCCGATTCACTCGATCTTGCGCAGTCTTTTTTATCCTCAATCTTATCGAGCAAAATCTGGAACATGTTCTCCATTCTTTTTTCCAAGATTGACACCTTGGATCTTTTAGCGGGCCAACCCGTTCGCATTGCTGCCTCATCGAGCCTCCTTTTCCCATTCGGCCCTTCGTTTTCATCCACTTCCGACTCTGAACTCCCTTCCTGTTGTTTACGAGAGATGAACGTTTCTTTCAGCGGCTTCAGGGCATGGATGAATAGTTCTGCTTGGCTCGCTGACCCTTTTATTTTATTTGTGATTGATGGTAAACTCGTAATTAAAGCTCGACAAAAGACCCAATCTAACATCTCAATCTTGTAATCCCGATATTGTTTCTCCGATAAATTCAGAGCCGATAGATTGAATGCTTTTGCAATGGCCACTGTAGGCAGGGCGAATCTCAGCTTGTTTGAGACTTGTGGATCTATTTCTTCTCCAAACACTTCCTCCTTGGAAAGATTAACCACCTTCCAATTTCTCCAACCCTCTGGCAGCCACTCTTGGGCTGAAACTCAATCTGTCAAGCACCCTATCCTGCTCTTCCGTCTCTGCTGACTCCTCTAGCAGTTCTTCCATTGTGACAAATGCCGACGATGGTATCTCCATCTGGAATTTAAGAAACCACAGTCCAATCCTAATTGGAGTTTGGTAACATAACTAAAGCTTGAGATAGAATGTCTGCAAGCTTTTTTCTGTTTAGACGTGCCTTTCTGTAGCAAGCGACAGAATTGGCTAAGTCTGTTGAAACAGATATTGTGTGATACCAAGCCCATAGAGCTGTGGATCCATTATGCGAGCCTTTGCGACTCGGTAATTGCGCCTGTATGGCTGCTACTCTGCTCCTGAGTCATTCAGCTGCGTATTTTGAGCCTGTGAGGCTGAGCCTCTACTCCTTGAGCCGTTGCGGCTGCGTCTTCGGAGTCTGTGTGGCCGAGCCTTCGCACGTCGAGCCGTTGCGGCTCTGTCGCCAGCCCTCTTCGGGCTGCGAATGCGCATTTGGAGCCTTTGTCGGCTGCGTTTTGGGAGCCGTTACACCCGCGGTTGCGCCCAGCGACCCGTTGCTGCGTGTTTCTGCAACAAATAGAGGCACCTAGCAATTTGTCTTACCTTTTTCCTTGATATCCAGCAACTTCTATACACTTTTTCGCACTTTTCACACTTTTTATACAACAACGTTCAGGTTCATACACACTATTCGAAAAACGATAGCGTAATGACGAAACGCGACACCAGACGGTGCGTGCTAACCGGCACCATAGATCACACGAAGGGAGAGGGAAAATGCACCTCCTCCCGACCTATTGGGGGCCTAATTTGCCAATTCTGGGGTGAATACACATGAAAGAAACGGTAGGTAATCTCCGATAGGTCACGCCGAAGGCACAGACCTGAAATACATATTATTGTATAACCAAGAGAAAGGAGGAGAACACATACTATTGGTGACTTCAGATATCGTCAACAAGAATTGGTCCATCGTTGCGTACAATTCAGGACCACACGATAAAGAGTTACTTGCAAATATTTGTTGTCCTCTCCTTGCCGTCAAATTTATTGTTGTAATATCATATTTAATCGCTTATAAATTATATGAAATGAAAACGTCGACACGATAAGCGAATCATTGAGAATCTGTACTTAAGCGACGAACGTAGATATAAAGAGAGAATTACGCACGCCGAGAATAAGGCTGATGATTAGATATTATGAGCTGCTTATGCAAATACCGTAATGTCTATAACAAGAAAAGTGTCGCATTATTTGTATACGGATTATGTTTAGTACAATTATCAGTTTAATGATTACGAATGTGACTATTGCTTAACAAGTATTCCTTGAAGAAAAGTGGAATGGTGAAATAGTATAAGTGGAGGAAAAAAAATGTGCCCGCCAATTACGTAGCTCTTGAAATGATGTTTCGATATCAGCACACGAAAGAGCGAGGTCCGACTTCACGAGGTATACTTGCGGAGAAATTGTAGTGATTGCAGGCTTTCCTCATATCATGCCAGCGACTGGCGATAGGTTTGTCGTGAATTTTCATTGTAAGACAATTTAGGTACTTGACGGATTTTTTTTACATTCAATATGTTTTTGAACCCGGATTTCACTTCTTTTTGTAAGATCGTGATAACAAACAATATTACTATGTATCGTATATACTTCTAACGAAGTCAAATAGTGGATTTAAAAAAGACAGGTACGATCTGTTGACTGCACGACGAAGAGGGTGATTGTTTGATTGATCCTTGGTTGATCGGTATAGACTACGACGAAGAGGTTGACTCAGGTTTATAACTTTTTCTTCTTCTTGTCTTGTGATTGGTACGTACTTTTTCGCACTTAGGTTTTTCTTTTTTTCTGAGGCGTATCAGAAGTACCTTTCCTCTCCAAAACGGAGTGGGTTTCATTCGATTTGCACATAATTTGGCGTGGTTACAACAATTTTCGCGGCAAAAGTCAATTTTTCGACTTTTCCAAATTTCCCAGACTTCGATTCCCGAAATGAATGGACTTTTTGGACAACCGAGTAATAAACTAATCTACCTATCTTGAAACTATATACTTGCACTCTACAATGCCGATGGTTCTACTCAATTTTGTTGAAAATTAACGGAGATATCGCAAATTTAATAAAAAACGGTTATTTTCACAAATTTTTCCTGTTTTTTACCCTCTTACCTAATTTTTTACCAACTTTTCAGATTTCACGCAAAATTTCCGTGGGCCTCAATGATTCTGCATTAAGAAATGAAAAGAATAAGCCCCCGTAGGACCCTTTAAGTGAAATCATACCTGAGATATGAATTTTTCAAAATTGGGGTATTTTTCCACCCCACGTTACCGAAACAGGTTACAAAAAATAAGGTCACCGCTATAGGGTTAATTGCTTCACAATGGAATGTAGCCAAGGACACTTTACCCAGGTAACACATTTACGTTCCAGACACATACGCATTGCGTAGTTTTAGGTTCTTCCCATAGACATAGAGCATGGACTGCGCATTCCCTATACTGCCTGTGGTAACGCAAAAAGTGAGAGAGAAGGAAACGGTCGCGGCCAATGTCTGTCTCTTTCTACGCATTTGATTGGTCGTTGGTCGATAGCTCAGTAATGTATCACCGCCCAGTGAACCCACGGCCCACGACTGCCCGTATTATCGTAGTGTTTCGTATACCCCATAGACATAGAGTACCCATATACAATATTACAAATAATATTATTTTGTAAAGAAAAAGAAGAAAAATAAATACAATATATACCGCCGAAAGTGTACAGTATGGTTTATACTTGTGTAGTGTGTAAGTGGCGATCAAATAAAGAACCTCGAAGATCGTTTCATAGGTAAGTAGATGGAATATCACGAAGTGAGGTTAAGTTCTTGTATTTAAACACGTAAACACGTTTTTGTAGTTTTCCGAAGGACGAGGCTCAAAAAGAGAAATGGTTAGATGCTATTGGGAAAAGTAATACAGTTGTGGGAACTCGAGCATCAATATGCTGTTCGCATTTCGAGGAAAGCTGCTTTTCTTATGGGTTTATTTGCGGTAAAAAGTTATTGACGAGAGGATCTCTGCCCACGTTACATTTGTCAACAAACAAAGGTAATAAAATAATTGATGGCAAGTCCAAGTTGTATGAAAAGA
Organism: Tenthredo amoena; assembly: GCA_963966615.1. NCBI lineage: Eukaryota > Metazoa > Arthropoda > Insecta > Hymenoptera > Tenthredinidae > Tenthredo > Tenthredo amoena. Next base: position 10,353,221 of record OZ016490.1, read on the forward strand.
AAATACAAAAAAAAAGCTTGTATTTGTGTTGCAGATATCTGTTTGCAAGCAGAGGACAACAGAGAGGATGGTTGTTTCCGTTCAAGTAGACCTGAAACTTCTCCAATATCTAAGACACCGATTGGATTGCCACTGCCAGATGCATCTACTTGTGAAGCAGCAATTAGAAGGTATGTTATTGAAAGGGACTGGCTCATAATGATATCTCGAAATATCGTAGTTGCGATGATAAGTTTTAATAGCGGTCGGTATTCGCTGGTTATCTTTTTCGATCCCAGATCTGGAGAACCAACAGAGGATCGAATTCCAAAGCGCCCAAAATCTTCGGACAGTACAACTGCAGAAGAATGCACTGAAACTTTTCCAAACAAGGTCACAGAATCTCCCGACTTCGAAACACTTTTGAAACAAAAAAATGCAGAAATTGCAATATTGCACCGACAAATACGACGAATGAACAAGAGCGTGTTAAGTATAAAAGCGGCCAATAAGAATTTGAGATGGAAAATGAAACGGTTTGAAAAAGAAGTCAGGTCACTGGGAGTAAGTATCATTATTTCAAAAGATTTCGGAAAAAAGATTCAAAAATTAAATCTCCACAAGCCATGAATAAATATAATACATAATTTATTATTTCATCACTATTCTTTATGTAAATGAAGACTCAAAAATCAGTACATTGGAATCTATTTATTGTACATAATTATTAATTCAATCTGGTGAGTGTCGATTGAGTCAAGTCGGGCTACTTGACTTGACCTAAGTGGCACACTCACTGGATTACATGATGTCGAGTTACTTCTATTGCAGTATAATCCCTTCAGGATATAATCATTTCATATACATAACTTACTTTTACAAAAACGTGCAGTAGAAGACAATTGGATATAATATAATGCAGAATAAATTCCACCCAGTGCATGACATGTGAAAGTATCTATATCACCATGCGTACTGGAGTCCGAGTGTATTATCGTCGAAACTCACTTTGTGTGCATACAGAACCAAATAAATGAATTTATGATTCCGAATATCAGTATTTTGATTTACATTGTGTATTTTACTTTTCCTGATTTACTTAGTTCGAGTCTAAATTGGGACCGGTATTGAAGAGCATCGTTGAAGAACTAAAATCAAAGAAGCAGAGATCTGGAGAATATCCTATTGAGCTCAAAGTCTTTGCGTCGACAGTGTCGTTTTTATCAGCAAAAGCATATAAATATATAAAAACTGTATTGCCTGGTCTGCCAGATATTTCTACAGTTAGGAGGTGGCTTGGCAAAATTCAATTACAGCCAGGTATATGCGAAACATCATTAGGAATATTGAAAGGTAAAAAAGCAGAAGCAGATAAAACAGGCAAACAAGTACTGTGCAGCGTAACAGTAGATGACATGGCAATCCGAAAGCATGTACGATGGGACGGAAAGAAATATAAGGGTTTCTGTACACATAGTAATAGTAAAAAGAGTAGAAACTCAAAATCCAGAGATAGAGCTACGGAGGTAATGGTTGTCATGGTTGTTAGTATAAATGACCACTGGAAGATTCCCCTAGCTTATTATTTCATTGACGGGCTAGGTGGTGAAGAAAGGGCCACTCTAATAACACAGTGCTTAACAGATTTACATGATGCTGGGATTACTGCTGTTTCGCTAACATTCGATGGCGGATCAGCAAACATCAAAATGGCCAAGCATCTAGGCACAGATCTGCATTGTACAAAAAATTTTGAAAAATCTTTTCCGCACCCTGTTACGAAAGAACCAATTTACGTAATATTCGATGCCTGCCATGCCGTCAAGTTAGTCCGCGGTACCTTTGCTCACAGGGGAACTTTATTCGATGGTCAGGGAAATCCTATTGAATGGGGCCTTATAAAGTTACTGGTTAAATATCAATATCAATATGGTTTACACGCTGCAACTAAGGTAAGAAAACGGCATATAAATTTTGAACACGAAAAAATGAAGGTAAAGTTAGCAACGCAGGTCTTAAGTTCCAGTGTCAGTGACGCAATATATTTTCTAAGAACAAGTGTTAAAATGCCAGAGTTTTCTGGTTCGTCAGGTACTGAAAAATTCTGCAAGATAATGAACAATATCTTTGACTTATTGAATTCGAGAAAACGTTTTGTAAAAAATCAGAGTAAAAGTCCAATTACTCAAGATAATATTGCCAGGATTCATTTGGAAATTAATGAATATGAAGAGTATATTAAATCACTTCGTGACACGAAAGAGCTAATTATACATAGCAATAGAAGATTGGGCTTCCTTGGCTTCCTAATATCAATGCGTGGTGCTGTGGCCATTTTTGAAAAGTATTCATCCTCAGACGAATCATCTCTCAAGTACCTTCTGACGTATAAGTTATCGCAAGATCACCTAGAGCTTTTTTTTTCCTGTATAAGATCTCGTGGAGGGCGGAACAATAACCCCACAACCGAACAATTTGAATCGGCATTTAAATGGTTATTACTTTACGCTCAAGTCGGTGCCTCTAACTACGCAAATTGTGTTGCACAAGATGATACTTGCATTTTACAGAAGGAAGGAAAAAATAAAAAAGTTCTTAAGAAAAAAAGTGCTTCCAGCGCAAACTGGAATGATGCAAATCCTAGTGAAGATGAAAACTTACAAACATCCACAAACGCGAAACTGACCGATCTGAATAATAACAAAAATAGTATTTTCACTGTCAATGATACAAATTTCAGTACTCCAAAATTTAATAAAGGCGAAGTTATAGAAAAAAATATAATTATGTCAACAGTAGTTGAAAATAATACTTCAGTTAACAACAGTAACCTGGGTACTTCACAGTCCATACAAAAAAAGAACGCAGAAAATAGTACAAGCCTAGATTATTGGGATTCGTTAGTTCTATTCGAGCATAATTACAACATCCCTCCTGTTTATAAGAACGTGAACTTGAATTACGTGAAAAACATTGTTGCTTATATAGCTGGATTTGTGGCTAAGAAGGTTTTTAAAGTGGTCAAATGTGTACATTGCAAGCAACTCATAACAAACAATCGACCATCATCCTTATTACAAGTGAAGAAAAATCGAGGAGGTTTAACTTGTGCTTCTACAGATGCAATCGAAATATGTTTGATCGCAGAGCGAATGTTCAGAGAAACTGAAGTTTTCAGAGTTGAAAACATTAAATATGTTTTAATCAATAAAACAGTGCAAAAAATCCCCAGTTGGATTCTACAAGGTAGAGAAAATTGTCCACAAGGTCATAAAAAATTTATGACTAACAAATTTTTAGATACATATTTTAACGTGCGACTACATCATGAAAGCACAAACAGTTTTCTTCAAGAAAGAAGGATTAGGGCTGTTAATACTAAACTTGTATTATTTAAAAATCAATAATATTTGTTTTTTGATAAGAAAAATATATTTTTCGTACTCAACACTCAACACTCAATTTCTTTTTTCTATCCATTTTCAAAAAAAAATTCACACCTGGGGGGCTTAATATGAGAGTTACGTTCCTGGTTAGAAAGAGACAGATATTGGCCGCGTCCGTTTCTGTCTCTTTCTACAAACTGAGCGGTTTTCGGCCCGAATGCGCAGTCCATGCTCTATGTCTATGGTTCTTCCAATGCCTTAGCTATGTCACGTGTAACGTGTTTGTGATGGTCCATGCGCTCTAAAATGTCCGCCACATATCGAGTAACAGTTTTGTAACAGGTACATAGGATGACTGCATCCTTGGTATGTTGCGGAAGCGTAAATTCGACAGAACACAGAGGTCATAGTTGTTACATAGAATCTATGTAACTAACATGTATTACTCGGCATAAAAGCTATGTAATTTTTATGCTGCTTAGTTATTGTGGTACATATCTAGGGTAGGTATCAGATCTATATCACAAGTACATAAACACTATTTCATGGATTGCTTTCCTATATAATGCACTTTTATTAGCTATTTGATTCACAATTATGTAGAGTCAAATAGTAGATCATACATAATTATATAGAATCACAGTAGAGCTAAAGAAGTTGGTACACAATAAATTCACAATCGATGATTTTGAAGAATGAAAGAGGACAATTAAGCAAGAGTAGTACACAGAACTCAGAATATTCTTCTGATAATTATATATAATATATTCCGACTTTTATTGGATTTTTCCTAATACAATTTTATGATAATGATAGTAACTTATTACGTAAAAATTATAAAAAAACTTATTTCAATCAGTAACAGAGCGTAATTGAATACTTGCCTTTCGACTCTCTTTCGCAACAAGAACAGTACGTAAAATTTTTAATCTTAATTAATAGTTGTATGATGTTTTCAATTTACTGGATTTTCCTAAACCCATTTTTATAATAATTAGCAACTAAGGAGAAAATTATTCAAAAACTTATTCTAGTTAAGCATTTTTTCGCGAGCCTCTGGTATAGGTACCAAAGCATACCAGAATAGTGCGCGTCACGCGAACTATGTATCCTTGGTACACTTCAGTACCTATACCAGAGGCTCGCTAGAAAAATCCCTTTAGTAATATAGGGCGTGATCCGCCTATTTTTTTTTAACTCTAACAATGAAAAATTAAATATATGCTTTTTTTTCGATATGTTTGTACTTATGTTGAACTTTTTGAAATCTATTTCTACGATGAAGAGTAACTCATCGTACAATTATCAAAGAACTTATTCTAATCAGTAACAGCGTGTGATTGAACACTCACCTTTTTTACTCTCTTTGGCAACTAGAACGATACTTAAAATGTTTGATCCTTGTTCAATAATTAAATACTGGACTTCTATAGGTATACAAGTAATATATATCAGGTAAAGATAGGATGAGGATTATCACAACTTAGGGTAAAATGAGTTAGAAATTTTGTGACTAGGGTAAGAATAGAAACTCAGAAAAAAACCCATCCAAAAACGTATCCTAGTCGGTTACAATATCGCGTGGTAATGGAGCTGCGTTTTTTTGGTTTCATTTTACTCGCTGGCCAGCTTGACGGAACCATTCTGACACCACTTCTTTAAACGCTTTGTCTTTGCACTCAAACGCCAATCGCACTCCATCTGTCAGATTTGGAAACAAAACAGTATTGTAGTTCTAGGCAGTCACTGTTCTGTAAACTTCGGTTGTATAAAAATTTCGGAGAAATTTTTCAAATGAATGCGAACTTCAAATTCAATCTGAATAAAGATATTGTAAAAATTTAAAAGTCTCAATTGTAAATTAATCGATATTTTTGTAATGAACTTTTCATCCCAAAACACGATATTAAGTACATACCCTTGATCGCTGCTATCACTTTTAAATTTGATATTTGAAGATTATTACGAAGTCCACACCACGAAGACTTTTTGGCAACGTTGTTATCAAAAACTTGGCGCAGCATTCTTACTATGGATTCTTTTGCACTGTTACCGCTTTTGCTATCAAGAAATTTTACCTAGAAGAACATCATATTATTCGGTTTCATCAGACCACCTTCTCATCAAACATTTCTTGGTAATGGTCTCGAGTAGATTCTATCATGTATACCAATACAATATCTATCATGTGTGAACTTCGAATATTTTGTATTAAAACTTATGGAAATGCTAAATAAAATTGCATTAAACATTGTATTGTACGACTTTTAGAAAATATATCTTCATCAAATGACGCAATGGATCTTCAAAACACAATCTCATTATCAGTTCATTTCGAAAGAAAATCTAAATTTTGTTGAACAAATACATGTAATTTTATGACTCACAAAAGTTCTTCGGAAAGCTTCATCAGTCATTTTGATCTCGAACATCTGTACAAATGCTGTGTCTTTCAATGGCAGATCTTTTGTTACTTATGGAAAATCCTCTTGGTAACCTGCAGTTGCTCCTACGTTAAGTTTGTCTTCAATTGCCGTTAATTGCTGAGTCATTGATTTTTGAAGAATTAGGCTTTCCCCGAATACTTTGAAAAGTTTTGTAAATTGTTCTGAAAATTACATTATTAGTGTGGAAACATAAGTTGGGATGAAACTTGGAAGAACCAACTCTAACACTTCCGGAATATATAGAAATTTAATTAAAGTTACCTTCTATGATTCGTCTGGTCTGCATCTGACCGTCTGTAAATCAAATAGCAGCATATATTAGCGAATGCATCTAGTGAATAATCAAATCGAGGAAATATTATTGAGGCTTAGAAAAGTGTGCCATAAATTAGATTGTTTGATGCATACTGTCACATAGGTCTGTAAATGTGCCATCAAATAATAACGGGGTCTCGTCTAAGCTTCGACCAGGAGCAAAGTTACCAATAACCTTGGCGGTTGATTCATGGACTTTTGATATGGAGTTGGAAGCACCTGAAACCCGAAACGAATACGCCTCATAATATTGATAAGAATTTTATGGAACACTTAGCAATCATTCATTGGTATTTTTTTTTGTTTATGTACCTGCTGTTAAGATATCAAAATTCATGTCATTATCAAATATACAATCAATAGGCAAATTTTCGATTGAGAAAGATTGTGATAGTCGTTCATTATTTTTTTTTTAGAAAGTGCTGGAGGTTCCAGAAACCAAGTTGGCCTTTCATTGATAGGTGAACTCTCATTCGGAAGAGAATGTATCGATGGGTTGTTGCTCTTTTTTAGATTAAATGCGGGTGGCACTGGGGTACAATTGGATCCAATCTCAGCAGGCAAACTTTGATTTGGAGGAGAAGGTGGCGATGGGCAGCTATTCTTATTTTGATTGAGTGTGGGTGGATTTGGGATCGTAGTATGCCTTTCATCTTCACTTGCAGAGGTCTCTTCTCTTATGTGACAGAGATTTGTTTGCTGTTTCCTCTTTCGAAGATATGGCTTCTCGCTTTGATTAGAGCTACTCTCCCCGTCAGATTTTTTATCGTCAGCCTTTCGACGAGCTATCTCAAGACTTTCTGTAAATATATGGATGACGAACACTTCGTTATTTTCATATGTGAATCACACACTAATATTTAAAAAAAATCATTTGATTTCCGTGGGAGTATCTTGATATGGAAAATTCGAAAACGTTGAGTGACGTTGCAAATTTCATATTCTAGTTTGATCGCAAATTTTTATACAGTTATTTAAGAAATTGTTAAAATCTATATCTTTAGAAAATAATACAATCATTTGTACCATGAAAGCCTTCAAATCTGACATTGTGGAGTTTCCACTTCTTGTTATTTTTCACAGGTGGTGTTCTCTTGCAAATATATGTATTCAAATCTTTTGTATTTGGCCACCAACACTGAGTTCGATCGGATGTAAGCCATAAACTAGGCACTTCCAATGTTACCTCCTCATCTTCATCGCTATCATCCTTATCGTCAACAAAAGAAACAACAGCGTATGGTAGGGCCATTTCGATGTGAAATAGCTCGAGATCTTCTTTATTTATTTTTCTTCCTTTCGTTATGTCACTCTTGTTTATGGTTATAAACTCTATCCAAGTTTCGTGAATTTCAAATAGTGCGAGTTCCTGTATCCTACAAATATGGAAAAACCTTCTCTAATATTGGCAATAAAAATTTTTTTAAATCTTTTGTGTACTGTTTCAAACTAAAAGATATATCCATCTAGAATCTAATCAACGATGAATTTTTCGTAAGCAAAAATTTGAATTCTAACATAAATATGACGTTTGTTTTTTTCAAAAACTTTTTTTAAACACCCATTCCAATGTTTAGATTTTCGTATTGATATTTGTTCGACATAATCCATCCTCAGATTTTTATATTCGATACATATGCACTATATTGGTCCACGACAAAATTATAATATGTATTTTAGTCCATGCATTTCTCGAGGATATGTGGTTAACATTTTTTTTTACATTTGAAAAATAATAATGTTCTGAATCGCTTCATGGTTCAAAAAATCATATTTCTTTTCTTCAAATGTAGAAAATAATATTAACCTTCCCTTAGCAATCTGGGTCTTTTAAGGCACAGTTGCAATTTCAGTTTTACTCTCAGACTAATATAATAGTAGAAATAGGTCTCCGAAGTCTTTTAGAGTATACTCGAATTATTTCAGATTTTTTAAACTGCTTTTACAGCTTGAAACCCTTGAAAGACCCAGTTTGCTGACGAAGGGTAACTACATAGGCTAATGTTTATTATAATTCTGTCAATATAGTGCACATACAAAATATAAAAATCTTAGAATCAAGAGACTCGGTAGAGTCTCGCGCCTAGTTATATAAAAAAAAAAAAAAAAATTTTTTGTATGCGCCGCGCGAGACTCGACCGAGTCTATATACCCGAACGAGAGCTGAGCGGCCGTTACGGCAATTTATGATCGTTAATTCCTTCCGTCTCACTATAAATACGGAATTGTAATATTTATCGCAGGATGTGGCCGAGGAGAGCTTTCATTTAGGCCGTATTTCGATTAAATCGGTGAACGTAGAGCTGAGATATGATTATTCGACGTTTTAGATTCAAGTAAATCATACTTGTTTTCGTCGAGTGTTCATCATCATCATCTTCTTCAGTCAGTGTGACACTAAACCTATGCGTATAAAAATTAGCATAGAGAGGCCTTCGCTAGGCTATGTAGAAAGAAGAGACCTACCAAGTACGGACGTCAGTAGCCAGATGGCGCTTTGGTTAGCTCTTTATTTTCACCAACTAGTTTTTTTTTTTGGATCCTTTTGAATGGGTTATTATTATATCTGATAAGGAATTTAGCCGAACCACCAACTACAGTACTTTATCATATCCCATCATGCGGGGTATGATTTATTGTCAATTTATTTTTGGTCGTAATGTTATGTGTATAATTCAGCAAACGATCATGTAGGGTATGGTACGATTTATTTTTTATGAGATAAATTCAAATTTTTTTTTTTCCCCGGAATCAAGTTTAAAAGTTCCGTTTAGGTACTAAAATAGGCCTGTTAAAATATAAGCTCTTAATATTAATATTAAGATGGACCGCATCGCACTTTTCGATTTCCCATAAGAATAACACAGGAACAACTACTTTTGTTCCTTCTCATTTTTGTAACTAACGAACGATACGTCGTACAGTAAAGTTCTTGGCATGTTTTTCCAGAGAATTAAACGCTCTACAAAAAAGGTCTAAATTCATTTTTTGGTAAGTCAACGCGGTCAAAAGTTATTCAAGGAAAAGTTATTAATTTTGACCTCCGTTATGCCATTTTAACTTAAATAATATCAATGAATAGAGATTATTATTATCGATACTCGTATACCAAGATTCATGAGTAAATGTATAGATATCTTTATGCGAAGGCAATAAACACTATATAATTTCTACGAGATACTTTTCTCATGTGGAAACTAACCTTTTGCTCAAATTTTGATTCGACGCAATAAGCTGTGATAATATTACATTTGCTTAATTCATGTCGCACTAATTTGGAAATTTCGGGTGCGTTACAATCACAGGGCGATTGACTTTTCATACGAGGGATCCAGTAGACAATAGAACGCTAGTAGAGGCACGAAATTTTCTCTCTACATAGGGGCGGGTGGGGCAAAATGGACCGGTAAAAAAAAAAAAAAAACTGGTTGATTGGAAAACTTGAGTATAAATAAGAACTTTATTCATACAATTGATGTGGAATTGAAGAAAACTCGAAGAACATTCAATATCAGTGTGATTATTGTGTGCAAACTGGAAAGCTATAATGAATTATGTTGCTATTTTTCTTTATTTTACTTTTTTTAGTCTTTAGTTTCTTTTTTTCACGTCCTACACTTTTCATCAATTTCACATCAATTGAGTTCATATTCATACTCGAATTTTGCAACCATTTTTTTTTCTTTTTTACCGGTCCACCTTGCCCCACCCTCCCCTATATATAAATATCGTATATATATTTCATATAGAGAGTGGTCGACAATTTATGCTATTTATTACGGATACGAGAATAATTATACTTAATTGATCAAATTCTACAAAAAGTAGTGATATCTCCATAAAAAGCACCTTTGGTGCAAAAACCTTTCGCCTAGTTATATAAATGTTATAGTTATATACAAAAATTCCTTCCTCATAAAAAAACCAATTCGAAATCAGATGCTATTGCCTAGTTGCCTTGTACCGACATAGAATCATGGAGGTAACGATAGGCGATTGACGCCTCCATTTGTTCAAACAGAAAACATACAAAAAAAATAATTAAAAAAAAAAAAAATTGGAGGTAGTGGTACTAGGCGGGCCTTTTCTATACAAGTACAAGTAAACGGCGATTGAACCACGTCAATAATCCTAATATAATAATACGAAATATTGGCCCGCCTAGTACCACTACCTCCAAATTTTTTTTTTTTTTAATTATTTTTTTTTGTATGTTTTCTGTTTGAACAAATGGAGGCGTCAATCGCCTATCGTTACCTCCATGATTCTATGTCGGTACTAGGCAACTAGGCAATAGCATCTGATTTCGAATTGGTTTTTTTATGAGGATGGATATTAACTCCAACAAAAATCAATGTGAAAAGAGAAACATTGCAATGAACATTCCAAAAAAAGGTTTTGAAAAAACAAGTATTACATTTGTATTGAATTCCAATTGTTGTAGGTAAGAGAAAATTCTCACCTTTTAATGGTTATTAGTTTATTCCTTCTTTTTTATTCATGTTAATTCCAGGAACTTCACTTGTCGTTTACGATATGATAAATTAATAGGTATTGTAACGCGTACAGCTGTATAGCAGCTGTACCGCGCACCATCTACGGCGCATAATACGTATGACGTCAGAACGAGTATATAAGGAGCTACGCTAGAGCACTCAGGAGCAATCCTCGACAAAGCGTCAGGTTGACTCACCGCAATAATATCTTAATTTGGAACTGTGCCAAAGCGGCCAGTTACCTAGTTAGCTTCAAATCAAATTTAATTCGCCAAAGCGGCAATTATAAAATCATAAACTCAAAAAAAATAATCAAAAGAATCTCACAAATGTAGAAGACGCAATAGAAATTCTATAGGCGCGGAATTCACGTTCCTATATATTTAAAATAGTCATTTTCAAATTCTCATACTACCTTCACTAAGCAAAGCAAATTCAAAATTTCGACAAATCCTCAATTATAAAATAATTCTGCTCTCATAAAAAAAAGTATTTTCAATTCTTGAACACATTTAAATTGTGTCATCTCCGATTATAATTTATATTATAATTTCTATTCTATAACAACGCTAGACTTATTATTTTTAAATTTAGTTGGTTGCAACCGTTATATTCAATTTTGTCAACTTCTATTTTTTATTTCAATTAAATCACTCATTATTTGTGTCAGAGTCGATTAAACTTACAGACATGCTTTATTTACAAATCACCTTTTTCTCCTTCACTATCATAGATTCAATACAGCTAGAAATCGACAGCTTTAGCAATACGTGCACGGGGCAGCGGTAGTAGAAATACTCCCGTCTGACAATTCTTTCCGCATCTGCTTGAGTCTGTGTCAGGCTTGGCTTAATTGTCCGGCTCTGAAGGAGGCAGCCTCGACAATCCACTGATAACCGAGTCTGTTTACCCAGCTTTGTTAAGTGGAAAGTCCGGGTCTGTGAAGAGGGTGGTGATCTTGATGCAATTATCCGGATTCACAATCAGGGTTTTTTTTTTATTTTATCTAAATCTTTGACACGAGGGGCTCCGAAATTATTTCGTGATTCAAACTCACGCTAGTTTGAGGGAGGTTTCACAATCTACAATTTGCAAAACTCCCACAAAAAGTTACAGTATGTTTTCGAAACATAAATTCATTCAAGTTCATTGATCAATTTAATATATTATCTCGTATTTTACTAATTGTAGGATTATTAAAAAAATTAATAGAATAAGTGAAAGTTAATAATTAATCAATCAAAATAAAATCGAAACTTCCACTTAGTCCTGATCCAATTTAAGTTAAAAAAATCACATTTGATACTATGAATCAGAAAATGATTACAAGTACAGATTCTCAAGTACTTGAATTATTTTTGTTCAATCATGTGTTATTGTATTGCCGTTACAAACTTCAACCACATTTGAATGTGTGAAAAATGAGTATGCGACAAGAATATGAGATATACACTTGTGACGTGAAACTTATCATAGGTTATGAAATCGTATGAAGTAGAAAAGATCGAGGAACGAGTTCAATAAATTTCTCCCAAAAACATGCTCATGCTAAAGAACATGAAAAAGTGGAACAAAATTATGATACATCTGTCCTGAGTTTGGTACCTTGCAAGCCGTATCAATCCCTCGGACGTTGGCGTTGACCACGTGGTGAAATTCGCCGGTCGTATCGCTTGGTGAAGCGTGGCGTTGTGAGGTTAGGTAGTAATAAGGGTATGCGCACGCATCATCGCTTTTCGGCATACTTAGGTATGTGGTGTAACGTGGTATTTCGTAAAGACCCGTTACAAGGGCACACTATCGGAAAATACGGCGATGCGTAGCGCAGACAAGGGCCTCCAGGAAAAGGAAAAATTTAGGAAAAATTATTAGGCTAAATTAACGCACTATTTTATTTTTGTAAATCATGTACATCGTCTACGAGGCATCCACCGTCGTGGGAACTACCGGAAAAACTACGGCATCCTGAAACAACAACACCTAGAGTCATCATCGACGTCTCGATCGGCGCGCAAACCTTTGATCCGCCAAGAAAGCGGCAAGGTCAGCGCCTCCTCTCGAACACGACGATCTGCTGCTCTCAACGATTCGGACTGGCGGAGTATAGGGATGTGCGTGAAGCACCAAAAATCCTCCCGTCATCCGACGAAGCTACCGTCCACAACAACTGCGCTACTGAAACGAGGGTGGAGTATAAGGTCATGTGAGAGTAATCTCGCAGCCTCCCATCTGATGAGTTGTCAGCTGTCGCAGGTATCGAACATCTATACTGTCTCTGAAACCGTTATCGCGGCCGGGTTGGTCCAGAAAACCCTCGGTACAGCGTTCCTACCGGAAGAATTCTGTCGTGAGCGAGGCCCTAGTATGCCCAGCACGAGGTTATAAGTTAACTTCTTTAGGATTGACTTTATTGTAAGGCCTAATAGAATTAATGAGTAGCTCTGGCGAGCGAGATTTCTTATGGATCCAGCGCCAGGGAGTTCCAACGGAAGGCGGCAGGAAGAGGGGTGAGAAGCAACGGCAAGGGTACGCTAGATTCGCCTGTAAATCGCACCAACAGCTAGCGTCCGTCGAAACTACCGAAAACGATGACGACCAATTAGGAAAGTGATGACCCACCCACGTGACCAGTCAGAAGTCTGTACGAGCGAAAATAAGGCCTATATAAGGAGGATACGTAGGCTAATCGGCCTACTCTTCGCTCCGTCTGCGCTACTCATTGAAGCTCTTCGTGTATCGTATCGCCTCTATAATATCGTCATCGAGTATCGTATCGCCTCTATCGTATCGTCATCGAGTATCGAAAATATCGTATCGTCATCGAGTATCGAAAATATCGTATCGTCATCGAGTATCGAAAATATCGTATCGTTATCGAGTTTATTTAAAATAGTGTTGTGTCCATCTTGAAGTCATCTAAGGTAAGGTCTTGATTCTTTATGTGAAGGCACGAGGTCGTTCGTATAAAAGTCTGTCGTATCGTATGGTATGGTTTTGTTCTTGAGCTAAGAAGCTCGTCTTTTGTTTAATTTATCGAACAACCTCGAGTCTGGCAGAATTCGTAGACTGGCTATCGCTTTTTGGCTATAATTGATTATCTATCGCTTTTTGCTTCTGTCTATCGTATGGCTTTCGTATATTTAGTATGTTAAATATTTATCATTGTGCATGAATATCATAGAAAATACTTTTCCTGGAGAACCCTGAGCGAAGATAGCCGCGAGGGCCTTAGGCCTCGCGTTACAGTTATATTTAGTATTAATTCTGTTAAATTCTGGTTTATATTGACGATGCCGTCGTAAATTGGTAATAATTCCGTTTCGTAATATCGTATCGTAAGTCGAGTATCGTTCTGGATAAAGTAATATCTTATCATCGAGTATCGTATCGTATGTAATTTGGTTAATACCACCTTTCTCAGTTTATTCTGTTAACGTTGCTCTGCTAATTCGTATTTTGAGTGACCATGCGGTCCCTGTAAAATTAACCATTTCTCAGAATATCGTAATTGTAAAGTTTAGCGAGCCCTTGAGTTAAAACATTATCGTTAGTATCGAGCTTTGTCGGCTAAAGCAAATAAATTATCGGCTTAGGCGGCGTCTAGAAAGAATAATTTTGCATTCGGGTACGAAGTATCGCTCTGTGATACCGAGTCTGGAGTCTAATAAATTGTTTTACATCGAGTCACCTCTAGCGTGCCTATGACCGACCCTGTGTGATAAAACACGTTAATTCTGTCCGACAAGCAAGAAATCTACCGTATACTCTGTCCAAATCTGTTATCGATCTCGAATAACTATCGACTTTCGTAAAATAAAATAATTGATTGATGTTACCTCAGAAACTATCGTTGCATAATAATTTGTGTGGTGTACCCTGCCCCTCTGTCTAAGGCTATCGTTACTGAGTTAGCTGAGTTATCGCTCGTCGCATTCTCGCGAATTTTGGCTTATTGTTCTGGTATCGTATCGTAAAGAATATTGTTAAAGAAACGACGCATCTGCGTCTGGCGCTCAACATTCAAGTAAGTAACACGAATTATAGCGTAGTAGTGGTTTTCCTCTTACTATAAAGAAAACTGCGTTACAGTGCATACGGTGCGGTTACGAATGAATTTGAAATATCATGCACCAATGGCGTTATTGCATTTTGGCGATTGTTTATGGTGAACTTTAAATACTTTTGTTGAATTTGTTTTATTTCCAGCACAACGATTTCGTAGCTTTTTTCATCTACTACATGTATACCGATGACCGAAGATTCGCAGGGTTTATTAAATAGTAATTTAGAATTCAGATATTTTTTACCGCGCAGAAATATTTTACCATCTTCGAGAAATAAACTCTTAACAGCTATAATGTTTCCATCGAGGGAGAAAAAACAGTTATTATTTTTTTGGCATTCAAGAATATGCTTTTAAACTCTATAGATCTTATCAATCGTTTACACGCACTATCTTCCTCAGTGGTAGCGAATTTGATAACTGAATGATTTCTATTATCAACATATTTTATTTTCAGATTATTTTCTTCATGAATGCGGTTCACAAATTGTTGTAGAGGTTTATTTGATGTTTTGACTTTTTTTTAAATTTTTTGCATAAAATTTTCATACTTGAAGGCACTATATCTGTCAAGAGGGCCCAATGATTGTACATCGTCACGAATGTGAATCAAATTATGTACATTATGAGATACGTGTTCAGCACCATACAGCTTTGAAAAATTTGACACAATAGTTATTTGTGTGCCGAGGGCGCAATACCTCCTTCCGCCCGAGTTTCACACATTATTTTGTGCCCTTGCCGGCTCGAAAATCGGATTTTGAGGACTTGACATAGCTGTCCAGCATGGAAAATCGAAATGGATGGCAAATATGGGTGCACCTGCCGGGGTTCATTCCTCAACAAACTACGTTTTGGCAAACCACTATGCGTGACAGGGGGTCCAGGGGCGAAGCCCCCGGTGGGGCCGAGGGGCGAAGCCCCCGTGGGGGGGTTCGGGGGGGCGAAGCCCCCCCGACTCAAAACATGATATGAAATCTAATTTAGAAAAAAATTCTTTTACAAAACTTCTTAAACGACGTGGAAAAAAGAGTAATATCAGTAATAATTTTTATCATAGTTTTGTTTATTCGAATATTACGGAACAATCTTTTTTGCCCGCAATAGTTATCTATAAAGCAAATAATATTTTCAAGAAATTCGAATTAACTTTTCATAGAATGTATTTATTCAATAGTTTTACATGAGCAATAGGTATTGTAAAACAGGAGTAGTTAAAATAATAAATGTAAGTGTAATTAGCGACAATGTTTTCCTTACTCAATAGTTTTGCATGAGAAATTGCACACAATATTTATTACATCTTATTTGTACTGTAGAACAGGAATCGTTAAAATACGAGATAAATGCAAGGAGTGGTTAAAATACAGGATAAATATAAGTGAAAACAGCGATAATGTTTTCCTCACTTAATAGTTTCACACGAGAAATTTCACATAATATATGAAATGCTAAACAGGAGTGGTTAAAATACTAACAAAATAGCGAGCTTTTCCTTATTTAGTGAAAGATACTTGGCAATTGGAAAAGTAATAACTATTCCTGTCCTTCGCAATTTCTAGATCTTCTAGATTTTGTGGATTCTTATCACTTGCGACCGCTGGTTCAACGTCATCAATTTTACGCTTTGTAGAAGTTGAAGCAGAAAGGTTGATGGAAGACGTCAGTTTAGTCTCTATAGCTTTTTTGCTTTCTAATGATGCCTCAAGGTAACCTGTAATGTAATATATAAAACTCGAAAGTATAAAAATCATTCATTTTCGAAATATAATAAATAAAAATTAATCTTTAGAGAAATATAAATATATTATTACCTTCGGCAGTAGTAGATGATTTCCATCCACCAAGCTGCTTAATCATCGTCAAACTGGCTCCCGAGTTAGCGAGTAGAGTTGCCGATGTTCGGCGAAAACAATGCCCAGTATATAATTGTGGTTCAGGCAGCTTCAAAAATTGCGCGATTTCGAAGGGAACTTTTCCAATCTTGTTTTTACCGATCACTTGGCGAGAGCATTTCCCGTTTTGATAGTTTATGAAAAAACGGTCATTTGTAATATCTTTAGGGCGCAATTCCAAATATTTTTGGACGATTTTGTGATATTCGCCAGTTACAGTGAACGATCGTGGAACGTGCGTTTTTGTGTCCGGGATCGTCACGTGTATCAAATCGTCATAACTTCTGATATCAGTAATCTTCATACCAATCATCTCATTCTTTCTGCATGCGCCTAAAACGCCTATGACTGTGATAACCTGTAAAAAAGTAAACATAACCCTCGTAACTTTGATTTTCATTTAAAATGACTGAAATTTCATCTATTCATTTTAATATTTTTACTTACCTTTGCAGCTAAATATTTATTGTCCGGAGCGTTTTCCAGAAAGTTTTTGAAGTCTTCCGCGTTCAGGACTTTCGATTTTTTTGCAACGTAGCCAACCATACAAGTTTTCAAAGATCGTTGCAATTGCTTGTACTGACTGATATCAACATTATGTTTTACCATTATCATATGCTTTATCATAGAAATAATGGAAACGATAGTTGCCGGTTTATACTTCTTGTTTTCGGACAAAAAAGTAACGTAAGCCAAAAGAATTGTCTCCGTCACCGCCACGTTTTGAATTTTGTTTGTTTTCATCCACGTTGTAAAGGTTATCTACGCTTCGTTGTACTTCCTTTGCGATTTTTGCGGCAGCGTTTGGAAGACCGCTTTTTTTGCTGCTTCCGTGATCTCCGGTGGCAACTCGGCATTAAAATCATCTTCGGAACTGTCACTCATGATCAATATGAGTGTGAATATGATTTTTTATCTCGAAACACAACTGACAATACTAATCCCGTGCCAAACCGCGCGTGAGATATTCACTGTTGTTGATGAAGAAGGCATCTGCCTTACCATAAAGTAGTAACATGAACCGTATTGATGTGGATCGAGGACAGGTGGCGCCACTTCTAATCGATTTTCTTCGGAATAAACGGGCCCGGCGAAGTTATTCTACAATGGCGATTCCGTCAGCTCGCAATTATGAATACGTTTTTAACGGATAATTTGTATTTCTCAAATCATCAGCAAAGGTGGATAATTCACGTGTGGCAGAATTTAACGTTTCGAGCAGTTTTGGTGATCGTGAGATATGTTTTTCAGCAAGTTTTTTGACATTGAGTGCAGGGTTTTTTCTGCCCTAGGGCAGAAACGCTGGCCTCATTTCTGCCCTAGGGCATATGAACAGCGGTCTGTTTACATGTTTTGAGCCATATGGCACAAACACCGGTTTTCCGCCCCCCTCGCAAGCACGAAAAACCGCATTTTCGATGCGGTCGGGCACAAAATAAATTAACAAACTCCGTGCATAATCTATCAATGTCACGTGATGTTCCTTGCTGCTTAAGATTCGTACAGCTACGCTGAGGCTTAAAAAGTGATCATACTTTTCTCTATCTAAGTTTTCTTGGAATATTATTGGTCCCGTATACAATAAAAGTTGCCTGAGCTCTGTTGCTTTGAATCGATCGACTTGGTCTAATGGTCTTGGCTTTCGTGCGAATTCTTTGGATATCGTGGCGCTTAATAACAATCAGTGAGCAGAGGCTGACTTTAATTGTGAAGGAGTCATCCGAACATTTTTTTTCCCCTTTACCCAAAATTGGAGCAACTTCTTCATAACACCTATGCACAAAAGATGTAGATAATCCAGTGGAAAACTGCTTACCATTCCTATGTTGAGATCTTCAAGAATCGATCGTTTCTTATGATATTCTTCATTACGTTTTGATCTAAATGACTCATCGGTCCTCAACGTAGCATTAGTTTCAGGATATATTACGCGATTAGATTGGAATTCGCCTTCTGTCTGACATTTACTGCACCCAAAGTATGCGTTGTGCCCTTTCGTACCGGTGATAAAGGCTTTTGCAGGCGCATCACATATGAAAACATTGAGTTTAGATGATATTTTGTGGTTTTCTATCTGCATACCCGACTCACAGACAGTTAGAGCATCCTCTACAAAATATTTTAAAAAGTCATTGCAATCGAAAGGTTTTTCCTGGCCATGGTATATACCGACGACAAATGGCTCAGTGTGGAATGGTGCTTCAATAGCTGTTAATATTAGCCAGAATTGAATCCCGGAGCTTTTGGTCAGGGGTAGACTATCCATATTAATATTATATTTAATTTCCGATGGCATATCTTTAGGCAGATAATATTTCAATACAGATTTAGTCAGAGCGTCGGCTAAACCAGGATGGTAGTACTTGCCCGGTGGCATATCTTTAACATTTGTGCTCTTCGGTGTCTGGAAGAGGGTCCTAGCGTTAGATGGCAAATCATCATGCCCATATTGTTTCAATAGTTTTCACAATCTAGTGAGGTCCCTGTGATTCATTGATGTTGTAATGGCGAAATCTTGAATTGCAGTACGTATATCAGGCTTATTTTTATTTATTACTTGTTCACATTCCGCAGTGTTCTATGTTGAACAATTACTACATTAATCCTGTTGGGCTCGTCTCTCAAGTCTTCCATACTACCAGAGGGACTGCTTTCTACTACAGTATCACTATTCGGATTCACCTGTGAACAATTATCTACTTCAGACGTTCTAGGGCTACAGGATATATGTTCGGTGACATTGTGGATTGGTTTGTGACTACGCGGGCTACTTATATTCATTATTAATTTTTTGATTCTGTTAGTCTCTTTTCTAATTAACCGTCTTCTCTGCCTCCCAGACAGATGAATGATCTCCTTTCCAATCTTAGGCATTTTTTGCTTACTAGTTTCACCTGTTATAATAGAATAAATTTAATCAGTTTCCACCTAGTTGAGTAACGAAAAATTATTTAAATGTAGCTAAGACCCTAGGTTCCTATCTATATAGGTTGTCACCTCTCTGTATAGGCTATATTCGTTAATACATATATGTCCACTCATGCTCTAGCTCTAATGAAAAATAGATATATAACTTACCTTCGAGTGCTTCAAGTGTATATAAGAATCACGATTAAATCACCTTCGACTATTTGGTACATATATTATACGGCGGAATCACTGAATAAGCAACCGTACCACCGGCGATACCATGAGGTTACGTTGCACTCATGAAAGTTAGGGTAAGGTTATTTAGCCGGGCTGTTCTTTCGGGAAGACCAGAATAATAGATGCGCCAGAACGTAAATGCGACAGAATTTGATTACCGCGCGAATACGTAACTTCAGTTATGTCATAATTGCATTACATTGCATTTTGAATCTGTATATAGTTTATGCTACGGCGTTCTAGATACGTTATGTACACATCGTTCTCCACCTTTTACATCATTTTTGTGGAGAGTACTATAAAAGACACACCGCAGCATAGATTCTACGTAACAAGTTCACATAGCTTTGATATGTCTAGTTACATGGAGTATACGTCTCAAATATGTGTGCGCTACTTTTATTATGCAATCGTTACATTTTTAGTTGAATGTAGCAGGATAATCACAATGAGGCGGCACATTTATGTGAACAGTTCAAATTGTTACCTGGGTAGGATAGTAGATGATAATAACTGTCATCGATCAAACATCGATTACATTTTATACAGGGTGATCCAGAATGAGGTATTTTCCTCCTACCAGTGGAATCCTCGTGAAAATCTAAGACGAAAACTATCAATGCTAAAATGTCAAGAGAGGAGCCGTTTTTGGATAAAAGCCGTTTAAAGTTAGCTAATACGAAAGCAGATACGAGACTGTCTCAGGGCCGCTATCGCCGGTAACAATCGCATTTTTCTGTTTTCATTGCATCGCCTGTATAGCTAAGCTACAAACAGCCGAACAGCCGCGGCCACAGCCCTGAGACAGTCCTGTATTGGCTAACTTTAAACGGCCCTTATCTAAAAACGGCTTCCCCCTCGACATTTTAGCATTGATAGTTTTCGTCTTACATTAGATTTTCACGAGGATTTCACTGGTAGAAGGAAAATACCTCATTCTGGATCACCCTGTATAGATCGAAATCATTACGGTTGAGGGTGGGCGCTTTTTTTCTGACATCACGAATATTCTGACGTCACGAGTATTCTGACGTCACGAGTACTCGCCGCGTGCGCCCCCATGCGGCCATTTTTTTATACTTAGCCGTACTCACCACTTCGTTACTTTATTTATATCTAGCAACCGAATGCGAGAATGCGACGGTGGACACCTACGTTTAAAGTTTCAATTTTATGCGTGCAGCTGTTCGATAGATATCGTGGCCCATGTCTGCGAAAAATCGGGTGGAAAAGAAGAAGAAGATTAATTTTTTTGTAATCATTTTCAGCTTTGACAATTAGTAATTCGAGATCCGTTTGGTTAAGCAAACCGACCAATTTGGTTAAGATTCAAACTACAAAGTCCTTTTAGGTGAGTCTATTAGCCCTGTAAATAACATCCATAAATACTATTCCCTTCCGGAGATATGATGTACTCTTACATGCAAAAGCGTGATTTCAGCTATCCCCTAGGTGAATGATTCTTGCCAGCGCTTGCCTGGAGTGAAAAAAAGAAAAAAAGAGATAGCGCGATGGACGGCGGAAGGGGGGGGGTACTTGACGGCGATACGCTACCGCGAACCTTGATCATTTTCATCACATACCGTTCGATTATTGCAATATACCTGTATGTTTCAGATACGCACGGTATGACCGCCACCTCCACCGGGTTGTGAATATAGTTTAAGTTTCAGTTGAATATATATATACAGTTTGTAGTTAGTTTTAAGAAAATTTTTACTTTAGAATAGGTGAGACTTAAGAAATAGCGAATAAGAAAATTGTTACTTTAGAAAAGGTTAGACATAAGAAATATTTAATAAAACAAAACATATATTATCAGATGATTCGCGACATTGCTTACAACTCCCTGTCACTCTTCAAGCATTTCAGCTAGTATAATTCGTATATAAGCTAAGAATTCTATTCGATTGTCGGTAAGGGAAAAAAAAAGATCCATAATTCTATTCGATTGTCGGTAAGGGAAAAAAAAAGATACCATGATCCGGAAGCGAATCGCTACTGGCGCCATCGCGCGACAGAAAATTGCAGCCATCCGATTGTCGGTAACGGGAGATCAGCAATCCGGGATTCAGATTCGTTACCATCAGACTACCGATTCGTCCACTATCAGACTACCGATTTGTCGGTAACAGAAGATCAGCAATCCATGATTCAGAATCGTTACCATCAGACTACCGATAGAAGATCGACAATCCATGATTCACGTTACCATAATTCGAAATCGCGCCATTGCACGACGGAAAATCGCAGCCATCAGATTGTCGGTAACAGAAGATCGACGATTCGTAATCGTTACCATCAGGGGCTCGATTCCATAACTCTTATCACTGCTATGACTATCATAGAGTGATATGTGTGATAAGTACTTCACGTCGTACGAGTGATACAGCGGAGTGTGTAACCGAAGAGTCGAAGTCGTTTCTGTATTGCCTATCCTCCGTGGTTCTATGTCCCACCCTGACCTGGCAACACTGGACTCATGTCAGTTTCGTTGTGTGCGTGTGTTGTTGAGCGA
This sequence comes from Tenthredo amoena, assembly GCA_963966615.1. NCBI lineage: Eukaryota > Metazoa > Arthropoda > Insecta > Hymenoptera > Tenthredinidae > Tenthredo > Tenthredo amoena. The sequence continues at coordinate 10,375,467 of OZ016490.1, forward strand.
GACGATTATAGGTTATTCTGTCATTTAAATTTTAATAAATCAGTGGAATTATGGTGTTTAGAAGTGTCCACGTTCCTTGCTGAGTTAGGCCTAACTTAAACATGAACGAGCTGAGGAAATAATTAAGAATCAAGATGACGGCCGGCGAAATAATCAGGTTAGAGGAACGACTTGCAGTACGGGTAAGTTTACGTGTTGATATTGAGGTTATGTCACTGATTTTTTCACCTAAGCAGGTTCAATTCATCCAATTGGACGTCGAATAGTTGGTTTAGAATATGTATATATGAATGAAAATAATAGTCTCTTGAGACGATAATTTATACATGTATATGTGTATCTATTAAACATGCATAACCAATGAATTTTATATAAATAATTTTTCAACAGTTATGCGTACTGTTACGTTATTTCCACTAAAAACGATTTTTAACATTTTTAAGACTTATTCGCTACGATTGCAATAACAACATTCCGAGGAAGTGCCTGTGTCTGGATGTAAAGGAACACTGGGACGAGAGACATCAACTGCAACACTGGTTTTTTTTCGAGCCTAAAATACATCAGTGGGTGCACCAGCTATGTAGCAGTATCTTTCAAACCAAAACGAACATGAATTAACGGTCAAGCTTATTGCACAGAAAGGACTTGAAAAGAAAATCCAAAAGGTTGGTTTCCTTAACGCAGCATTTAGATTTTAAATTGTACCTCTATAAAGTTCCAATACTTGAGTTTTGTTAATATATTGCTGTAAATCCAAATATTTATAAAATATGTTTATATTGTCATTTAAATATTCGCTATTTTAGATGTCAGCGACGCATTACGGTCGGCAAACTTCTACATTATTACATTTATTCTGGAATAATTTTCTAGTAGTGAGAGAGATGTATAATTTATATATGTATATGTGTATCTATTATACATACTAGAGTGTTTCAAAGAAAACAATTTTTTTTTTTTTCAGAATAAACGACTGCACAGTGATAAAGAAGACCTTTTCTTGGATGAAATTGAACGCTCTATAAAAAAGGACTGATGAAAAATTTGCGTAAAAACCTATCTGACATTTTGAGCAGGGTAATCAATATTATCGACTCAAAAACAATAATCTGTAAATTTTTAACATAAGTTGATCTAACAATTATATTATATACTATACAAAATTTATGATTAAATTCTATCATACATTTGTAATGCACCTGATTTTTTTATTAATGATCAATAAAATTAATCATTCATTATTATTTATTGTTGATTAACCTATATAATAAAATTCGATTACCTTAAATAGAAGATTAGATAAAGTCATTCAAAATATAGATTTTATTGCTACATAAAAATAGTTGAAATAATAGGCAATCATTAAACAAAACAACAATGCTACAAATACCCTTAACTACCCATGTTTGATGACCAATAGTTATGCCAATCGCTATTCTGATTTTTCAAACAACTTAACCAACTAACTGCGAAAAAACGAAGATGAACGACGAGTAAGTGAAAATATATTATAAAATATTATATATAATATAATATTTATATTACCTTTATAATATAATTTTTATATTACCTTTCCGGAATCTTGATTCTAAGTACTAACTGTAGATCCGGGATTGTTAAAATATTATAAAATATTATATTATTGATATACTTTTTTTAATTTACGTGTATACAAAAATGATATTTGAATGCGCCTCTTGGTAGAAAGAAATTACGCAGCCGATCTAATCCTCAACAAATAGAGGGGCTGCTAGAATTTATGCAACAGCATAAAAATTTCGCAAACAATAAATTTAATGGGCCTCACGGCGTACAGACTGCTAGACAGCTGTGGAATGATCTAGCGGATCTCTTGAATGAGATTGGATCATACAAGGACGTCAAAGGATGGCAGAAGGTAGGTCTTGTGGTCTTGCTAATTACACAAAGTATAATTGAATGAATTAAGTACATGATTATTAAAACATTTCATAATAATTCATATAACTTTATCTTATTATTCGATTGCTTAATCACTATTCATTACTTGAATTATTATTAATAATTTAATCATTCAATCATTATAAACAATGATTTCATCCAAAAAATTTAGTGCTGATGTCTCAGCTGAGACTAAACTGATAACTTTTAATAATACTAATGATAATAATAATAATAATAATAATAATAATAATAATAATAATAATAATAATAATAATGATCATAATAATAATACTAATACTAAATGATACGTCTTTTACTATCTCATTGTATCTACATTATCTCAATCCTATCTTATTTGAATATTCTATCAAATTATAATTCATGAATATGAAGTAAAAAGTATGAACTTGTATGTATATTGAAAATTAAGAATTAATTTAGCGTTTAATTCATCTGCGACTGTTATATATATAGGCTTGGGCTGATTTGAAGCGGAAAGTGCGAGCGCGGTATGCAGAGTATTCTAGAAAAATTTGTGCAACCGGCAATGATTCGCCGCCGCTTCCTCTCAGTGACGAGGACGAGATTATACTCGCCATAATTGGCACTCAATTCATGGGCATCCCTGATGTCGACGAAGATGGTATTCCACCATCGCCAAGACCATCTTCAACCACATTGAAGCGACCAGGATCACCACTACTTTCGTCGTCTTTCTCGCAGCAAAAACCTTGCTTGAATCCCAAACCATCGCCAAAAGTTTTGCACAAAGTCAATGATTCTGCTATTGAAAAACGTGAGTAAACTAGTGGTTAATAATCATGGGTTTCAATGATAAGATAGATATTTGTTTTGTAGCCTATTGAAAGGGTTCGTCGACAATTTATCAAAATTCAGAAGGTCCAGTTACAAAGTCGCACATCAAATTGGTATGCTGTATAGTGGTGTTGGTGTTTCTTCCATGAAATAAAATTATTCTCACTACAGGTCCTAACGGTTTAGAACATAGCCCACATGCGGGTCCAACAGCGCAGGTAACGAGTGCAAGCGTAAAGAGGCTATCGTCGAATTTACTGAAACGTAAGTGTTTCCATAAATCGTAGCTGTGGGTAATATCTGTAGTTGATAATCTGTTATGAAGTGTAGCCTCCCGTTTTATCTGTGATTAACCTATTCATTTTTTATGGTTGATTGTAGTTTTCAACAATCCGTCACAGTATGTATTATACATTATATTACAGGCATGATTACAGGCAATGACTTTCGCCCGAGTACTTCGGTGGTTCTGGACGCAACCGCCGAACATACCACTGCATTGCAGGATATGAAACAGGAGCTGATGAATCTCAATACCGGCTTAGAAAACCTCACTGCAGTAATAGAAAAGGGCTTCAATACCCTTGCGAATTGCTTTTCTCTGTATAAAAAAGTTGATATTGAATCAGATGTAAGTTATCAAGTTGTCAAGTATACTAAATACCGAATTTTTTCTAACAAAGAGGCATTCGATTCTGTACTGCTTGTGTCTCAAAGAGCTAAACAATAGATCTTTGGGTTTATCATGAAATTGAACTCGCATTTTCATTTTTTTCAGGATGATGATTAGCAATATTGAGAGTAACCACGAGGATTACTTTGACCCGCTTGAGCCTATGTGTTTTCAATTAAAAAAAAAAAAAAAAAAAAACATTGTTCATTAATTATTATAAAATATGAAATTTAGGCATCAAGTAATGAATATGTATGTTTATAAAATAATTTCACTATCCATATTTCACTTACATAAATAGATTATCGAAACCATATTTTTGTTCGTTGTTTGATTCATCATACCCTAATTAACTTTAATATTAAAATTGATAATTACATTATTATCGCCTCTCTCCCATCTACAGCTCTTCCTGTTCTGTCTTTATCTTGCTCACTTTCTTCAACCTTAATCCTTCCTATCACCTTCTTTTCATTTCTCCATTCCTCAGCAGCCATATTGCCCTTAGTAATTTTTATTCTGTGCAACCCAAGTTTGTAACAAGTGAATTTTTGAAACAGTTGAAGATACAAAATTGTGTGATAAAATATTTTTTGAGGTTGTTTGAAATCGACAATATATATTTGTTCAAAATAAACACTATATACAGAGATGTTTAATTTGCTGATACAAAATGCTCAGTGGGAGGACGCTGATATACAAAGGTGGCGTCAATTCAAGATACGTCGAAGAGCAATTCGAGACACGAGCAACCCATTCGACCTACCAGAGTCCCGATTCAAACAATTATATCGGTGCGTATAATTTTAATATTGATATACAATGAATGTTTTTAACGAACGTGATTCATTTACCATTATGCAAAAAAAAATTGGTAGTACATCTCTTGTTCAACGTCTGCAGGATGCCACAAGTGCTGGCAATTGAATTAGTGGATATGTTGGAACCACAATTGAGGAACACTCGCGTATCTGGAATACCTCCAGTATTACAAGTACTAGCGATCATACGCTTCTATGCTGAAGGTGGTTACCAGAAAGGTGTAGGTCAGGATGTTAACCATCAAATTAGCCAAACGATGGTGAGCAGATGCCTCCATAGGGTCACAGACGCCCTGATAAGTTTTTCTGAAAATTATATTAGGTTTCCACAAAATGTAAACGATAGGCAAAGAATTCAGGAAAGGTGAAGATGCTTTGATTCAACATTACGTTATACAAGGCGTGACTGATTCTGATTAAAAGTAAATAGAACCTCAATTTTTATGGATGAATACAGATTCGAGATGAGGATTGGCTTCCCAGGTGTATTGGGTGCAATAGACTGCACACACATAGCAATTTTTACACCCCAGATGCACGAAGAGGCTTACGTTAATTACAAAAGGTTCCATTCATTGAATGTTCAAATGGTAACGTGCCTTACTTCGCATTGAATGCAATAGTGATACCTTATTAATTAATTATCATGAAATGAAAAGAATCGCCATATACCTTTTAATCATTAACTTTCAATCTAACTCTATATGTGACGAATTCTATTCTGTGAATATTTTATAGTATTTTCAATAATTACATGTATTTGTTAGGTCATGAAAAATACCTGTACGGATGCTGTTCTATTTTTTTGAATTTTATACACAGATTTGTGATATGGAATTGAACATTCTGAACATTAAAATTTGCCCGGGATCTACGAACGATAGATTCATATGGGGGAATAGTCGGGTCAAGGGTTTAATGGAGGAAATGCGTTTAAATGAACAGCTTGTAAGAGATGAGGGCAAATATTACTTGATTGGTATGTATTCACTTATGATTTTACACGTACATACAGGTTGACATGTATCTAGTCAACGTATGTATGTATCAAGATATTATACATCATTCAAAAAAATCAATCTAAGAAAGGTTTCCGAAGTTGGAGTTATCCTCACTTCTTATTGAATAAACATATGCTGTTGATAAATTTCAGAATCATCGTCATCAAAATGAAAATGCGAATTCAATGTCATATGTCTCGGATGGGTTTCAGGCGATGGCGGTTATACACTGTCAACAATTTTATTGACACCCATTCCGAGGGCTGCTCCAGATTCACCTGAGGAGAGATTTTCAAACGCTCTAACACACACCCGGTACAAAATTGAACATCTGTTCGGCGTTCTTAAAGCAACATGGAGATGCCTGAGACGAGATAGGGTACTGCATTACGATCCTACGACAGCTGGTCAAATTGTACGTGCTTGTGGAGTGTTACACAACTTCTTGAGAAATCACGGGTATTCGCGCTTCCATTACATTGCACAGCTCAATAAAAGAAATCTTTTTTTATATGTATAGAATATAAATATATTGTTTTAATATACAGATATCCACTGCCAGATATAGAACTAGATGAATTCGAAAGACCAGGTCCCGGAGATCATGACCCACGTGGCAGAGACTTCGCTGCTGGACTAGCCGAACGAAGCGCGATCGCTAACCAATACTTTCGTGAAATATGACCGTTATTGGTTATGTATGTATTAGTGTTTCAAACAAAGCAATTACTTTAAAATCAAAAAATCAATTAATTTAAAATCGCTACCTCTAAATATTAAAATTAAGGGCTTATATTCCGCCAGGATCTTTGTTTGGGGATACTCTGAAAAAAAAAATTGTTTTCTTTGAAACACTCTAGTATGTATAATAGATACACATATACATATATAAATTATACATCTCTCTCACTACTAGAAAATTATTCCAGAATAAATGTAATAATGTAGAAGTTTGCCGACCGTAATGCGTCGCTGACATCTAAAATAGCGAATATTTAAATGACAATATAAACATATTTTATAAATATTTGGATTTACAGCAATATATTAACAAAACTCAAGTATTGGAACTTTATAGAGGTACAATTTAAAATCTAAATGCTGCGTTAAGGAAACCAACCTTTTGGATTTTCTTTTCAAGTCCTTTCTGTGCAATAAGCTTGACCGTTAATTCATGTTCGTTTTGGTTTGAAAGATACTGCTACATAGCTGGTGCACCCACTGATGTATTTTAGGCTCGAAAAAAAACCAGTGTTGCAGTTGATGTCTCTCGTCCCAGTGTTCCTTTACATCCAGACACAGGCACTTCCTCGGAATGTTGTTATTGCAATCGTAGCGAATAAGTCTTAAAAATGTTAAAAATCGTTTTTAGTGGAAATAACGTAACAGTACGCATAACTGTTGAAAAATTATTTATATAAAATTCATTGGTTATGCATGTTTAATAGATACACATATACATGTATAAATTATCGTCTCAAGAGACTATTATTTTCATTCATATATACATATTCTAAACCAACTATTCGACGTCCAATTGGATGAATTGAACCTGCTTAGGTGAAAAAATCAGTGACATAACCTCAATATCAACACGTAAACTTACCCGTACTGCAAGTCGTTCCTCTAACCTGATTATTTCGCCGGCCGTCATCTTGATTCTTAATTATTTCCTCAGCTCGTTCATGTTTAAGTTAGGCCTAACTCAGCAAGGAACGTGGACACTTCTAAACACCATAATTCCACTGATTTATTAAAATTTAAATGACAGAATAACCTATAATCGTCTCGCTCAACAACACACGCACACAACGAAACTGACATGAGTCCAGTGTTGCCAGGTCAGGGTGGGACATAGAACCACGGAGGATAGGCAATACAGAAACGACTTCGACTCTTCGGTTACACACTCCGCTGTATCACTCGTACGACGTGAAGTACTTATCACACATATCACTCTATGATAGTCATAGCAGTGATAAGAGTTATGGAATCGAGCCCCAGACTATCGGTATCGAAAGATCGGCAATCGTTACCATGATCTAAAATGCTAATCGGTAGTGGCGCCATCGCATGACAGAAAATCGAAACCATTAGATTGTCGGTAACTAAATCGGTAACTATGATCGAAATCGTGACCATCGTGGTAGGTAACTTACCATCACAGTCGAATCGTTACCGATTGCTTGATGCCCGCTAAAAAGGGCTTGGGCCAGCACTCTCTTATACCGCGAGAATCAGGTGAAACCGAATGGTCCATCCGCCCAGACAGTGAATAGTTGGTATTTTCATAGGGATAGCCACTCGTTGCACTGGAAATCCCCAGGGTGATTTTGGCACGCAGAGTTCTATCGACCACGCAACAAGATCACCCTAGGGATTTTTCAGCGCAACGAGTGGTTATCCCCCTAAAAATAACAGATATCCACCGTCTGGGCGGATGGATCATTCGGTTTCACCTGATTCTCACGGTATACTGATTACATAAAAAATGAACGTAAATAATTCCACAAAACTCGACTTTCACGTAAACACTGTGAAAGTACAGTATTAATCCGATTCTATTGTTTATTTTCGTTATAGCTATATGGTTACAACTTTTTTTATTTTACGCACACTATGCGTGAAATTGCATTTTACGCACGGAAAACAGTGCGTAAAATCGAATTTTACGCATACTATGTCAAAAAAAAATTTATGGGCTGAGGCCGTCAATACAGCAGTATTCGTGTTAAACCGAAGAGGAAAAGGAAAAGTAGCAGGGAAAACCCCATATGAAATCTGGTTCAATAAGATATTCGATGTAAATAGCCTGAAAATTTTTGGTTTCAACGTTTACGCTCTTATCCCAAAACAAAAACGTTAAAAGTGGGATCCAAGAAGCACCGAAGGGATATTCATAGGTTATCGAGAGAACACAAAGGGTTCCTGAATCTACTTTCCGAAGACTGGATCAGTGGAAGTGAAAAGAGATCTAGTCTTCGACCAGGAAGAAGGGCCAAATGAACAACAACTCATCATAATATACGAACAAATGGGTGAACCAAATCAAGAAGAAGTCAGACAAGAAAATGAAGAAAACCCGGACGATGATACAGAAACAGATCGTCAATCAGACAGTAGTTTCTTCGAAGAATGCAGGCAAGAAACAAGTGAGGCAAGTGAATCTAAAGCATTAGTCGAGAACCTGGATAACACTATAATACGTCGTCCTGGCAAACGCATATATCGAAGAAACCAGCGTGGTACACGGACTACGAGACTGGGTATATCAGTGTACTCGCGGAACCTAATACTTACGAAGAAGCGATGAAGTGTGCCCACTCTGAAAAGTGGAAGGAAGCAATGGACAATGACCTATATGGGCTGCGTGAAAATGCTACGTGGGAAATAGTACCTACTCTGCTAGGCAAAACAGTAATTGATAGCAGATGGGTATTGTGACGTGGAATTTTCTTGACCCTCGGATCTGGACCGGATAGCCAGCCTCCGGGGTCAATCCAACGCTCACACAGCTATACCCGAGTTCCAAAATTTACTAAGTTGGGCGCCAGGCGACTACTCGCCACTTTCAAAATCTTACCAACAAAACAAAAGGCTACCGAAATCTTATGCGGCGGCTAGCAACAGTACCGCGGAGAGGGGTCGGGATTAAATGAAGGATCAGCTCGGCTTTGAATAACGACTCGTGGAGTTTAACGTTAACAAAAATATCAAAATTGATTCAAGAAAAATTAAAAAAAGAATTCACAATAACGGAAATAATCGTGCGTATCCGGGGGTACTCCCCCTCGGGTACTAGTCGGCTGCAGGCCGTGTAAAGACGGCCTAGCCTCGATTTGCGAGTTTTACAATAACAATCGAACAAACAATAGCTTCCACGTAAGACAGCAATAATACAGAAAAATAATGAACTAACAATTCACTCGGCAAATCGGTACCTCGCGGAACAATATCACAATTAACAAATAAAATTACCACCACGAGGTGTCCATGAATAATTACCTAAAGTCTAATAAATTAATACAAAAAAAAAAAAAATGACTCAGCCGTCGGTCGTGTATAGGTGACCGGCGATCCAACGGAAGGCTAGGCCTCTTCGCTGATTGATTATTTACAAATTGAACTCGAAACTAACTCAATCTAACTCTGATTTCGTAGGCGAACCGAAATTTGAAATAATATAAGAGAGAGACGAAAGAACAAAGCAGGCTCACGCCTGAGCGAACCGTCTGGGTCTCCTCGCAGGAGAGAGAGAGACAGCGACAGTGACGAACTAAGACTGTCCCTCTCGCACTCATGTGCGGCAGGACGAAATGCGACAAAATTACAGATTTCGACTAGAAAACTCGTATTCAAAAGAAAACGCGAAAATTCTCTATTAATGCTGGGACACTGGTGACGGCCTACCGACTCGGGGGTCGTCTTTGTGCGAATTCCAAAAATCCTACAGAGCCGCGTGGCTTGACTCGAGGCAAGATGGCAGACAGCCGTTGCCGGATTCAAATCAGGAGATGGGTAAAGTTAGCTAACGCTTACCGCTTTCCAGCCACCGCACAAACTCTTCCGCCTCGTGGGCAAAATCCATCCTCTATCTCAAGTAATATATCCCACGCAGGCTCACACACACTCCGCAATCGCAAACTAAAACGTACAACAAAAAAAAAAAAAAACAAAGCTCTCTCTTCAACAGGCTATATCGCCAGCCTAACGCAGAGTGATCTATCGAGACCGCATGGCGCCGATCTTGCGCACCCTCGGTAATTGGGCGATTATCGATCTGTCTATCGACCGCTAGATCGCCTTACATGGCGGTTTGGCCGCACTACGCGCGAAACTTAAAATGCGCTAGGGGTGATCCTCGAGAATTCTTCGGGCGAAACGCGGTTCGCTGGCTCTTGAGGGTGGCGGGAATCACCTCCACCACCGTGTTTCCTCATAGCTGAGTGCCCTCGGCACCTCCCCGCGTTCTCGCTGGCTGTTCCGTTGGCTGACGTAGTGTTAGGCCCCCAGGGGCGTAGTGGCCTTAAGTTTAGGTGGGCCTCATACTGTCCAAATCGTCCACGTAAGTTTGTGTCGGTTGTGTCCCGTCGTACTCCACCAACAGTGTGGCCATGTCTCCCACATAATAGAGAAAGTGAAAAAGAAAACAGAGAAATCAGAAATACAGTCTACAGTCTCAGTACAGTCACGGTCGCCTCTTGGATATTATGTCCTAGCCTCGCGGCTACTCTAACGCATTCGTGCTTCCAAAATTCACTCAGTATGACTCAATTCCGGCCGTCTGAGGATTCGGGAGCTGATTGTAACCGCGGGTGCACCTTGCAATGTTACAGTATATAAAATCAAACAAGACAATGAAGGGAATCCATCTCAATTCAATGCGCGGTTGGTAGCCAAGGGCTTCCAAGAGAAAGAAAATTTTGAAATCTATCAAGTTTATTCACCCGTCGCTAAAATTACTACTTTCCGTATAGTTCTGGCTATCGCAAATAATTTAAGTCTACCGGTTTATCAAATGGATGTTAAGAGTGCTTTTTTGTACGGTGATATCGAAGAGGAAATTTACATGAAATTACCAGAGAATATAAAGTGCGGTCAAAACAATGTATGTAAGTTAAAAAAATCAATCTACGGTTTAAAGAAATCACCAAAATATTGGAACAAGAAATTTGATGAAGTCATAACTCGAAAGGGATTCACCCGCTCACACAACGATTTCTGTTTATACACAAAATGCATTTCAATTAGCAAAGTTTTCCTATTATTGTCTGTAGACGCTTGATTTTTGGTACAGATGAAGAAGAAATCTCCAATCTAAAAATTTATTTAGGTATGCATTTTGGTATGAAAGATATGGGCTTAGTGGCAAATTACTTAGGTATACGAGTCAATCAAAATATTGAAACAGGACTTACAGAATTAAACCAGACTGCTTACCTAAAACAAATACTAATAAGGTTTAATATGGAAGTGTCAAAGCCCATGTCGACTCCTATGGAACATAAATTCCAATTCATCAGACCCGAAGTAAGCGACAAACTATTAGAAGCAAAATCCAGACAAATTGTAGGATGTATAATATACGCAGTATTAGGGACTCGGCCTGATCTATGTACAAGCATTTCTTATTTAAGTAGGTATCAAAACTATGCAAACAATGAGCTATCTACCGCTCTTAAAAGAGTATTAAGATGTATAAAGAGTACAATAAGTCTGGAACTAGTTCATAAGAGAAATATACAAATCGATCACTTGTGCGGTTATGTAGACTCCGACTGGGGAAACGATATTAACGACAGGAATTTGACATCAGGTTTCGTGTTCAAGTTGTATGATTGTACAGTGGCTTGGTCATCAAGAAAACAGCAAACAGTCAGCCTCTCATCAACTGAAGCAAAATGTTCAGCATCAAGTTCAACTGTTGTCGAGGCGTGTTGGTTGCTCAAATTACTCCCAGATTTTAAATTACAAAATGTAGTACCCATAAACGTGTATGTTGATAACCAGGCTGCTATAAATTTAGGGAATAACCCAGAAAGCAATAAGCGAGTGAAACACGTCGATATAAAACTCAACTTCATCAACCAAAAGTTAGATGAAGGCCTTATAAACTTGAAATATGTGAAGTCAGAACAACAACTGGCTGATCTTTTTACAGAGCCACTAGGCAAGGAAAAATTAAACGGCTTTGTAACGCTATTAAATCTTGTATAAGGTTCATGTTCTTTTTTTTGTGTGTATGTAAATTTCTTTTAATCGTCCAAATTGAGGGGACGCAAACGATGTAATTAAAAAAAAATTAGGGGAGAAAAACAAATTATGAACTCGTAACTTTATTGAAGGGACGTGTGAGAGTGACAAGAAAGTTACTAGGTGATTTAGTCTTTTCCTCTGTATCTAGTTCAATCAACACATAAGTTGGTAGCAATGCACCTCTTCCTCTTCCTTGTTACAAACGATCGAGACATGCGTTCCCAAGTCCGTTACAAGTTAAGTGCTTGAAGAAAGAAAGAAAATATATATTGTAACTTTTCGGTTGTTTCACGGGCAGGTGAACCAGTCCGTAAGACTCCCGAGTTAGTGTGTGTTTTTCATCCTAAAGGGATTTCTAGGACTCCTGAAGTGGCTATCATTACCGTCCCTCAATTCATTCACTTTTAATTAATTTTACGGATCCGGACTGGCTTTCGCCTCGTCAGTACCGTATTCCGTTTGTTATTATAAACCCCCATACCTATATCCCTACGGAACAGAATTAGCTTTCGCACCTTATGTCCGTTTGTTTTCAAGGATCTGGATCGACCACGACGATAATTCGTCTGATCGATCAATACCGTTTCTAGCTTGATTTTATCTTTCCTCTGTTGTGTATCCTTGTAAGCTTTTTCCTGCTAGGATCACCCTACAGAACTGGGATAGCTTTCGCTCACCGAGTCTGTCTTGTTGGCTTGTATTAGTGATTAATTAGTCAACTTGCGGCTCGGAAAAGGTTTTCGCGCTACCGCTACCGGGCTCCACCTGACTACTAAGACTCACCGCTACCTTGAGTTTACTTCCAATTCCTTGAGTGCCATACGCGATACAACTACAATGTCAGATATGATACACGAGAAGAACAATGATGATTCTTTAACAATTTAATAAATGATGCACTAGAGATGTGCTCTACTAGAAACTACATAAGATCTTACAACTAAAATGATTTACCATATTAAATACAAACGATAGGTCAACTTGATGTTTCGAGTGAAGCTGATAGAGTTGGATTATAATGTTTATTATTTTATTTGAATTAAGTCTTAATGACTTTATAGCTGATTAGCGTTAATTTTATTGAGAAAGCGAGATTTTAGTTTATATGTGCGATATGATTCATTTTAATATGAAGTTGTTGATTGTAATTCACAGACTGCGCTTTGCAAGACTGTCAATGAGATTTCAATTCGACAAGCTAAATTGCGCTCTGCAAATCTAGAATTGAATTGGTGATGTTTGCGAGACAGACAAGCGCTTTGCTGTGTTCTGCTCAGAATGAATATTGTGTGAGTTAGCCTAAGCGCTTTGCTTATACACTGCTGCTTATGCTTGGTTCGACCCGCCTTATACCGTGAGAATCAGGTGAAACCGAATGGTCCATCCGCCCAGGCGCCGAATATTTGGTATTTTCATGGGGATAGCCACTCGTTGTACTGAAAATCCCTAGGGTGATTCTGGCGCGCGGTCGATGAAACTCGGCAGATCGACCGCGCGCCAAGATCACCCTAGGGATTTTTCAGCGCAGCGAGTGGTTATCCCCTTAAAAATACCAAATATTCGGCGCCTGGGCGGATGGACCATTCGGTTTCACCTGATTCTCACGGTATAGGTCTCTGGCGGCTAATCCTTTTTCGGTGTTTAGAGTTACGCCGTCCAGACCGCTAGATGGCTGGACGGTCGGATTATATATATATCAGGGTGTCCCATTTTAAAGTACGCATTACGTTTTCAGCCGACCTAACGTTTCGATTTGAAAATGTGTCCTACAAAAGTTGTCCGGTTCAGAGGGGGCCACATGAAGAATTTTTTTTTTGCGGTCCAGCATCATAATTGGTGATGCTGTGGAGGATGGACCAGTTTTTTTGAATGGAATCATACATTTTTGTTTCAACTAAAATATTCTTCATTCAAAAATGTACAACTTCCCCAGGAAATGTTTTTTTGTAAAATGAATAGTTCGTGAGATAAAACAAAAAAAACGAATTCTGGTAGGCACACGGAGGTCGAGTCTTCCGCGCGTGCGTGTCGTCACTTTCGCGATATTTTATTACTCTATACCCTCTCTGTGATATGAGTGATATGTCGGAGCATTAGTGGCGTGACTATACAGATGTTCAAAAATACCACCATCAAGAGCAAGACATGCTCGCACTCGCTTTTCGAAGCTCTGCGCCGTTTTTTTTTTTTCTCCTCGTATCCGTATGTTATTAAAAGGTCAGATACCACACAATACGGCAATATTACGTAACAGAAATTCAATTTAATTTTCTCAGGGCCCCACGTTGGGCGCCAATTTGTGACGTGGATTTTTGATAACTCCCGGATCTGGACCGGATAGCCAGCCTCCGGGGTCAATCCAACGCTCACACAGCTATACCCGAGATCTCGAATTTAATATGTTGGGCGCCAGGCGACTTCTCGCCACTTTCAAAATTCTCTAAACCAACAAAGCCTAACGAAATCTAATGCGGCGGCTAGCAACAGTACCGCGGAGAGGGGTCGGGATCAAGTGGAGGATGAGCTCGGCGTAGAATAATTACTCGTGGAGTTGAGTTTAACAAAAATACAAAAATTTATTGAATAAAATGGAAAAAAGGAGGGATGTAAAAATAATAACCATGATCGTGCGTACCCGGGGGTACTCCCCCTCGGGTACTAGTCGGCTGCAGGCCGTGTAAAGGCAGCCTCGCCTCGATTTGCGAGTTTTACAACAATAATAGACAAACTACAGCTTCCACGTAGGACAGCAATAACAGGAAAATAAAGAGCCAATGATTAACTCAGCAAATCGGTACCTCGCGGACCAATATCACGCTTGACAAATAGAATAATCACCACGAGGTGCCCATAAATAATTACCTAAAATCTAATAAATTAACAATAACAAGAAAATGACTCGGCCGTCGATCGTGTATAGGCGACCGGCGAGCCTACGGGAGGCTAGGCCTCCTCGTTAATTGAGTATTTACAAAATTGGAACTTAACACTAACCTAACCTAACTCTGCCTGCTTAGGCTAACGAAAATTTAAAATTATAATAATAAGACAGACGCGAAAAACCAAAACAGGCTCACGCCTGTACTCAACGACTGAGTCTCCTCGCAGGAGGGAGAGAGACGGCGACAGTGCCGAACTAAGACTGTCCTTCTCGCACTCGTGTGCGGCAGAACGTAACGCGACAAAATTACAACTTTCGACTCGAAAAATATGACTCAAAAGAAAACGCAAAAATTCTCTATTAAGGCAGGGACACTGGTGACGGCCTACCGACTCGGGGGTCGTCTTTATTCGAATCCCAAAATTACGAAGGAGCCTCGTGGCTTAACTACGGGCAAGATGGCAGACGGCCGTTGCCGGATTCGAATCGGTAACTGGGTAAAGTTAGCTAACGCTTACCGCTTTCCAGCCACCTTATAAATTCTTCCGCCTCGTGGGCAAAATCCATCTCCTCTTATCGTAATTATATCCCTCGCGGGCTCCCACACACTCAAAACTAGCACACTCAAAACCAAAAAAAAAACTAACGCAACTAGAAGCTCTCGATATGTCTCGCTATATCGCCGGCCTAACGCAGAGTGATCTAGCGAGACCGCATGGCGCCGGTGTTGCGCACCCTCGACAGTCAGGCAATTATCGATTTGCCTATCGACTGCTGGATCGTAACTATGGCGGTTTGGCCGCCCTAAACTTCGAATTCGTGAAGGGGGATCCTCGAGGATTCTTCTGGCGGAACGCGGTTCGCTGGCTCTTGGGGGTGGCGGGAATCACCTCCACCACCGGTTTCCCTCGTCGCTGAGTGCCCTCGGCACTCCCCCGCGTTCTCGCCGGCTCTTTCGTTGCTCGACGTAGGATTAGGCCCCCAGGGGCATAGCGGCCTCAAGTTTAGGTGGGCCTCATACGGTCTGGATCGTCCACGTAAGTGTGTGTCGGTCGTGTCAAGTCGTACTCCACCAACACTTTGGCCATGTCTCCCACATAATAGAGAAAGTGTAAAAAAACAAGCAGAATTAGAAATACAGTCTATAGTCTCAGTACAGTCACGGTCGCCTCTCGGATTTTAGGTCCTAACCTCGCGGCTACTCTAACGCATTCGTGCTTCCACCATTCACTCCAAATTACGTAATAACGGTCGTTTAAGGGTTCGGGAGCTGATTGTAACGGCAGGTGCACCTTGCAATGTTACAATATATATATGGGGCATTCCACGTCAAACCAGGGGGTCATCGGCCTGACCCCCTGGGATTTTGCTGACCAATGGATTTTTTGGTTTGTTTCGGTCAAAAATGATACCTCTAATTTTTCG
This sequence comes from Tenthredo amoena, assembly GCA_963966615.1. Classification (NCBI taxonomy): domain Eukaryota; kingdom Metazoa; phylum Arthropoda; class Insecta; order Hymenoptera; family Tenthredinidae; genus Tenthredo; species Tenthredo amoena. Next base: position 10,391,766 of record OZ016490.1, read on the forward strand.
AAATTTTTCCGCCATTTTGTAACGACGTGGCGACCTCAAATATCCTTTACATGGAGATGGACATTTTTAAAATCGATGAAAATTTCATGTAAAATCGGGGACTCAAAAACACATTTTTTCGTCATGGTGCGAAAATGGGATGAGAATGGGATTTATATTTTTTTTTTCAGATTTTTGTTTGAAAAAAAAACAAAAAATTTCTTGGAATTCTTTTTTAACGATCGTTTCTTGTAGTGAAAAATAAAATAAAAAGAAACTTCATCCTGGTAAAATCCGATTTTCTCACTGGTTCAAGAGTAAAACGAAAAAAACGATGCTTAATTCAAAAATAGTACATTGTGCAACTAGTGTGTAAAGATGGTAATAATTCTGGCACGGGTGTGAAGTTTGTCACCCGCGCGAAGCGATGGTGATGACAATCACACGAGTCGAGAATCACCAATGCGCACGAGTTGGTCATACTATTTTTTGAAACAGTGTGGAAAATTCGACTTTTCGTGCGTTTTACGTGCGCAATGTGATCACTCGCTTCTCCCGGGCGACAAACTTCACACTCGTGGCAGAATCATTACCTTTGCGCACTAGTTGCACAATGTACGTACTATTTTCGAAATAAGCAGCGCTTTCTTCGTTTTACTCTTGAACCAAAGAGAAAATCGAATTTCACCAGGACAAAGTTTCTTTTCATCTTATTTTTTACTACAAGAAATTATCATTAAAAATAAATTCCGAGAAAAAATTTTTTCTTTGAAAATCAAAAATTCAGAAAAAAGAATGTCCCATTCTCATCCCATTTCCGCACCATGACGAAAAAATGTGTTTTCGAGTCCCCGATTTTACATGAAATTTTCATCGATTTTGAAAATGTCCATCTTCATGTAAAGGATATTTGAGGTCGCCACATCGTTACAAAATGACGGAAAAATTTCGAAAAATTAGAGGTATCATTTTTGACCGAAACAAACCAAAAAATCCATTGGTCATCAAAATCCCAGGGGGTCAGGCCGATGACCCCCTGGTTTGACGTGGGATGCCCCATATGTATGTGAAACTAGAAGGAAAGCAAGATAAAACCTTATTTAGTAATCCCCTCGGATCCGAATTACCACATATATATATATAGTATATTAGGGTGGTCCTTATTTAGGGTAAAAAAAAAAATCTATGCTGGAGCCCCTCCAATCGGTTCAAAATGATCAAAAAATAACTCCCTAATTTTTTCAGATTTTTATTTCATTCCTTTCGTTTCCCTATTTTAGGGTGAAGTTTCAAATTATTCAAAAACATAAGTACCTATATTTACTTTATTCAAGATTAAATCGTATTTGAAGGTTAAGCGTAAGCAAAAAATTCGTAATTTCGAGTATTCTGAAATCAAACATGTACTATAATAATTCGTATTTTTCAACACCAAAAACTATTAGATTTTAGAAAAATTACCTCGGTTTTTGCACTTCGATGACTTTGATGATACGTAGCATCGTAATGTGAGTTATTCGATCATGGTGCGGAATAAATTAATGTCAATTATCTATTCAAAAAAAGGTTTAGTTTTCCCGAGCGGCGCTACCCTAATTCTTAGTCACGCCTGCGCGATGACTCTTACCTCCAATTAACATCGTAGATAACACCGAACCCAGATATTATACTGTGAAACCTCTTACATTATTTTGCTGAAACTAAACTTTTTCGCATATGTATTTTACTAAATAAAAGTTCATCGCGTTTCCACTCACAATAATGAAGTAAGCACAAGAATGAGTATCTTGTCGGAAACCTGGAACCAAAAATTGATGGAGATCAATTACCATCAAAACGACAAGTTCTCAAAGTGTTGTTCTACAACATTCATTTCGTGAATTCTCGAAAAAATGCTCGAGTTCCTATTCGAATATAGACTAAAAATTATTTTAAATAGAAAATTGGAATTAGCTAAGTTATTCCGCACCATGATCGAATAACTTACATGACAGTGCTGCGTATCATCAAAGTCATCGGAATGCAAAAATTGAGGTAATTTCTAGAAAATCTAATAATTTTTTATGTTGAAAAATACGAATTATTATAGTACATGATGTTAGATTTCGGAATACTCGAAATTACGAATTTTTTGCTTACGCTTAACCTTCAAATACCATTCAATCTGGAATAAAGTGAATATACTTATGTTTTCGAATAATTTGAAACTTCACCCTAAAATAGGGAGACGAAGGGAATGAAATGAAAATCAAAAAAAATTAGGGAATTATTTTTTCATCATTTTGAATCGATTGGAGGGGCTCCAGCATAGATTTTTTTTTTACCCCAAATAAGGACCACCCTAATATACCGAGAGGAAATCTTGAAAGTATACAGTCGACTGCGCATGCGCGAGTTTTGTCGTCTGCTAAAGCAGGCTGGCCATCCCGAGTTTCAGCTGTAAAATTTTGTTTTTGGCGCCGATGTAATTGATACGAACTTTTGAGGTTAGGATCTCAATAAATTGCGGTAGTGATTCGGAAAAGCTTGGAAAGCTTTTATTGTTGAGATTGAAACCTGACGTTCTGGAAGAGCCGTCGAGATTTATTCCGAACAGCTGATTGCTTGTTTCGATTCGATGTATCGGTTTATTTAGAGGATTTTTTTTTTCCAATTGCAATTGAAAACCAGAGGTCTAATTGTAAATGATGAGTGCTTGGAAGAACCAAAGCAGATAGGTGGAAACAGTTTATTTAATCGTATTAATTTGATACAGTAGAAATTAAATTAAAATAAAAAACAACATAACCTCGATTGACTGCTTTACGCGCGAGAGTTCGACACCTCTCGCTTCATTTCTTGCAAGTTGGCACCCATGCCTCGTAGGTTAAAATATCAACGCGGGACGATCTCACCGACCGATAAAATTCAATTATTTGGCGCATGCGCAGTCGACTGTATACTTTCAAGATTTCCTCTCGGTATATACAGGGTGATTCACTGCTACCGGGCCATTTTAAATAGGCGGATTCCTTTAGGAAATTCTAAGACTAAAAGTCCTTTACCAAAAATTCGATGGACCTCCAGTTCCCGAGCTACGGAGGATCCTAGGTTCACCAATCACAGGGCTCATACGCGACTCGGACAAGGCCGTCCAAATATCTTAAATTAATAAAATGTGAGTTTTATTTCGTCATAATTAATTTCGGCATCACTTGTAACTAAAACGTTTACGATGTCCTTGGATTGCTGCTGGCCCTGGTTCCGACGTCCAGGTCGTCCATGTTATCCTCTTCGTGATCCAGGTCGTCCGCTTCGTGGTTCGCGTCTTCCAGGTAGTGCACTACATAGTTTTGTTGTACATGTCATCCGCTTCGTAGCTTTTGTTGTCCAGGTCATTCGCAACGTGGCTTTCAGCGTCCAAGTCGTGCTCTTCGTAGTATTCGCTGTCCAGGTTGCGCGCCTCGTAGTTTCTTCAGACCAACACGCGCGCTTCGTAGTTTTCGTCGTCTAGGTCTTGCGCCGCGTAGTTTTCTTAGTCCAGGTCATGCGGTTCGTAGCTTTCGTTGTCCACGTCGTTTGCAACGTGGTTTTCAGCGTCCAGGTCATACGCCTCGTAGTTCGCCTCGTCCAGGTCATACGCCTAGTGATTTTCGTCTTGCTGGTCGTACAGCTCGTATTTTGTGTCGCCAAGGTCGTGCGCTTCGTAGCTTCCGTTGTCCAGGTCGTGCGCCTCGTAGTTTTTTAGTCCAGGTCGCGCGCTTCGGAGTTTTCGTTGTCTAGGTCTTGCGCCTCGTAGTTTTCTCAGTCCAGGTCGTGCGGTTCGTAGCTTTCATTGTCCACGTCGTTTTCAACGTGGTTTTTAGCGTCCAGGTCGTACGCCTCGTAGTTCGCCTCGTCCAGGTCATACGCCTAGTATGAACCGCACGACCTGGACTAAGAAAACTTCGAGGCGCAAGACCTAGACAACGAAAACTACGAAGCGCGCGACCTGGACTAAAAAAACTACGAAGCGCGCGACCTGGAAAACGAAAGCTACGAAGCGCACGACCTTGGCGACACAAAATACGAGCTGTACGACCAGCAAGACGAAAATCACTAGGCGTATGACCTGGAAGAGGCGAACTACGAGGCATATGACCTGGACGCTGAAAACCACGTTGCAAATGACGTGGACAACGAAAGCTACGAACCGCACGACCTGGACTAAGAAAACTACCAGGAGCAAGACCTAGACAACGAAAACTACGAAGCGCGCGTGCTGGACTAGAAAAACTACGAGGCGCGCGACCTGGACAACGAATACTACGAAGAGCACGATTTGGACGCTGAAAGCCACGTTGCGAATGACCTGGACAACAAAAGCTACGAAGCGGATGACATATACAACAAAACTATGTAGTGCACTACCTGGAAGACGCGAACCACGAAGCGGACGACCTGGACGTCGGAACCAGGGCCAGCAGCAATCCAAGGACATCGTAAAGGTTTCAGTTACAAGTAATGCCGAAATTAATTATGACGAAATAAAACTCACATTTTATTAATTTAAGATATTTGGACGGCCCTGTCCGAGTCGCGTATGAGCCCTGTGATTGGTGAACCTAGATCCTCCGTAGCTCGGGAACTGGAGGTCTATCGAATTTTTGGTAAAGGACTTTTAGTCTTAGAATTTCCTAAGGAATCCGCCCATTTAAAATGGCCCGGTAGCAGTGAATCACCCTGTATATATATATATATGGGGTATTCCACCTCAACTCGACGTGTCCCCAGACCTTGACAATTCCGATATCGCTAATTTATTTTATGCATGTTGCACCATCAGATACAACTACTCTCACCAAAGCTTTTAGGGATTGGTCTCATCGTTTTGATGAGGCAAAATATTGAAATTTCGATGTTTTCGTTGACACGAAGATTTCAAACGCATGTAACTTGAAATCTACCAGTCCTATCGAGAAAATAAATAACACAAAATTTCTTGTTTTTTGAATGTTCTACGTGGAAATAATTTTCTTAAAACTCTTCAACCCTTGTGTCAGTTGTTATTCGCTAATGAAAATGTAAATGCTGTTTTTCGAAGAATAGGCCATCTTCGATTTCATCGAAATTCTCACACGATATTCTACGAAAAATTATGCAAATTTCAACACCTTGTTTGAGATGGCTCAACTTTTGGTTCAGAAGTTACAATCATTCGAAAATCTGTAAAAGCCTATAACGAAACGAAGCTGCTTGAAAATGGAACGATGGAAAAATTGGAAATCAAAATAGTCGTTGGTATTCAAATGAATTCTGCATTTTATTTTCAAATACAGTACAGCTTATACTTACTTTTCAAACTACTTGTCAGAGTACAACTTTCCATAGTTCACATCGAATAATATACTGGCGTCTTTCATCAGCGCCTCATACCTTCTGATCACAATGATGCGTATCTAATCACCTCTCAACAATCTTTATGATTTACAGATTGATTCCCAATTTCAAAGATGAATTGCACACTTGATAGAATCAATAAACTGATATAACTACACAAACTGTAACAGCAGTAGTTAAATTCGACGCGCTTACTAATAAACAACGTTTCCATGGCAACGCTTTACACGGTAGTGCGCGCATGCGCGTAGATGATAACACCGCGATCGCGGTAAGCTCAAAAATAAGAAGACAAATGTAGGATTATGACCGTACACAGCAAATTGAACTTCGAAATATAATGAATATGAGTTACTGAACCTGTCAATACTACTAACTACTAAGAACAGAATAAATAATCAGTCTTTTCACGCCATCAAGTTATTACGCAAACTATGACTGTTTTGATTTCCAATCTTTCCATCGTTCCATTTTCAAGCAGCTTCGTTTCGTTATAAGCTTTTACAGATTTTCAAATGATTGTAACTTCTGAACCAAAAGTCGAGCCATCTCAAACAAGGTCTTGAAATTGGCGTAATTTTTCGTAGAATATCGTGTGAAAATTTCGATGAAATCGAAGGTGGCCTATTCTTCGAAAAACCGCATTTAAATTTTTATTCGCGAATAACAACTGACACAAGAGTTGAAGAGTTTTAAGAAAATTATTTCCACGTAGAACATTCAAAAAACAAGAAATTTTGTGTTATTTATTTTCTCGATAGGACTGGTAGATTTCAAGTTACATGCGTTTGAAGTCTTCGTGTCAACGAAAACATCGAAATTTCAATATTTTGCCTCATCAAAACGATGAGACCAATCCCTAAAAGCTTTGGTGAGAGTAGTTGTATCTGATGGTGCAACATGCATAAAATAAATTAGCGATATCGGAATTGTCAAGGTCTGGGGACACGTCGAGTTGAGGTGGAATACCCCATATACATCTTATATTCAAGCTAACTAAGCATGAAGAAATATACCTTCTATACTCAAACTAAATTAACGGAGTATATTCGAACTCCCATATAACTCCCATAGGGGGAATACCCCATATATATCTTATATTCAAGCTAACTAAGCATGAAGAAATATACCTTCTATACTCAAACTAAATTAACGGAGTATATTCGAACTCCAGCCAGTCTAAGCATGAAACATACTATACTCTGATCAAACCAAAATAATTCTTTATTCAATAATCTTTATTAATATTCATATAATACATGTAGCCATATAAAAGATGGCACATATACCACTATTACATCACATGCATACATATATACATATCACACAATTAACCATAAAATACTATAAGCCAATATTATAATCCACTAACACTCAGCCTGCTTCCCAGGCATTATACACTCTTAAATTTTAACCAGTGACGTAACCACGATAGTATTACCACAGTAGAATAATATCAGGCAGTAAGGCAGCGCAGCTGCAAGTTATAAACAAAGCCGCGCCTCGGGAACTGTGTACGATAAACATTCCCGCAGCTGCAAATGTTTATTAAAACGCAAGCCGTGCTCTTGATTTCATGGCGCAGCTGCAAATGTTTATTAAAACACAAGCCGTGGTCTTGATTTCATGACGCAGCTGCGAATGTTTATTAAAACGCAAGCCGTGGTCTCAATATCAAGCACAGCTGCAAATGTTTATAAAACGCAAGCCGTGCTCTTCGGTTACTAAAACCCAAGAGCACCGCTCCAAGAAATGATATCATAAGACTCGCTCCATAAACACAGCTGCAAATTGTAAACAGCCGTGCCTTGGGAACCGTATGTAATATTATAATGTAAACGATGACCAAGCTACGGCTGACCTAAACAGTCTCATGTGAAAATAACTCGGGGATTCACAGCGCAAGGGTCCCACCAACGGTCACGTAGGCCGGAGTCACGAGTCTCCCCACTACGAGCATTTACTCGCGTATATAAGGGGGCCCACGGGCCAATAGCAGCTCAGTAGAGAAGAAGAGTTCAGCAAGAGCAGTCAGTTCAGTAAAAATCACCAGTAAGACCAGTTCAGTTCAATCAACCAATCTAGTACCAGTCAGTCGCAAATTAGAAACCTACTACACAGTTATACCAGTTCAACAGTTTTTACCTCAGTTAATAAGTTATTTTCACATAAAGACTTAAACTCTCAATTATTAAGTTTCATTAAAATACTTTTATTAATACAAAGTGAGTTCATTGTACAACCCTCCTAAATCAAAGTAAGTACCCCGAGTATTCTAACTCAACCAGGGCCTGAAAACAATTAGTCCACAGTCACTCAATTTCCTATATTCGTGGGTAGCATTAGCCAGCCAAGAGCAACGCTTGCACCCAATTTCCATATTCGTGGGTAGCATTAGCCAGCCATAGAGCAAAGCTTGCACCCAGTTATTCTAACTCCTCACACCTTACATGTAGATGAACGTGGACAGACCCAGGAAGAGAAAGAGAAATAATCGACGCGGGGGTAAGGTAATTAAACAAAGGATTGCCAAGGCACAATTAAAATACCAACAACGATTGGAAGCCTGCCTAGAAAAAGCCATTAGGCTAGGTCCACCGGAACTCCCAGCCATCTTTGAACGTGTATTCAGCCATCCTCTGGACGACGAGGATACCATAGAACTCAACATCGGGAACCCTCAGTTGCAACCAACCCAAACCACACTCGACGACCTACCCCCTGGTACCTCTCAAACCCAACATTTTATTGAAGATCACGGAAGCCACATCCTTGTGAATACCGTAGAAACCACGACTCGAGTTTTCAACGTTCCGCCTTTAACCACCCCATTACCCTCTACGCCCAAAATCGTGGAACTTGTTGATATCGAATAAACTCAAAGAGGTATAATAAAGATCATTTTATTCGATTTACATAATATTTCAATAATTTATGAATACAACCTTTCCTCCTCTGGTAGTCTCCGATCCCAACACTTAGGTGTTAAATTAAGGAGACAAAATATCATTGACTATTACGGTTAATGGTATATTTAATTGTCATTATCCACCTGGGTTGTGACAGTATCCTAAGTTGGTTTACTATCAGACATTCGTTCCCGTAGTCGATAGTAGTTTGCGTTTCCCTAAATAAAGCTGATCCTAGGATTCCACCTTGCCTAATAGAAAAATCGTCGCGTACCACGTGAAGGTTTATCGGCTCGTTAGCTATCCGGATTGTTATTTTTCCTATGGAGTCAACGAGGTTATTTCCAATTCCTCTCGACCGTATAATGTGGTTGGTGTTTATCGAATTTTTATTTTTTATGTGTTTATATTTAATAATATTCGGTTCAGCCCCTGTGTCTATCATGAATTCGGTAGGTCCGATTAATTCCTCCGATTGTATTTCTATAGTGGGTACTGCACCTAAGCTCAAATTTACTGTGGTAATGGTAGGTTGTCGAGGACCTGAGTTGGGTGGACCTGTCGCGATTGGCCCGTCTCTCGGGGGGTTGCGTAATTCCCCGAGGGCCCTGCCTCGTTTCCCTGGTTTGTATTTTGATTCCGATGATTAGGACTTTGTTGAGTATTCCTGTTGCGTTCTTCGTTATACTTTCTTTTACGACAATTTTCTATCGAGTGTCCAGGGAATTTACAATAGTAACAAATTTTAGAAGTGGAAGGGTTTTGAACCTTGGGGTTCGTGTTTATTTCGTCAGTTCGTTGCGAATCAGTTCGTTCCTTTTCCTCACTAAGTTCAGGATTTGAGGGTTTGTTGTTTGTATTTTTGAATCGACAGTTTTCTGATTCGTGGTTTGTTTTCTTACAAAATTTACATGGAGGTCTGTTAGCGTTCGCGTTATTAGTTTGTTTGTCTGATCTTGTCCGCTCGCGATCGCGTTCGAAACGTTTACCTATTTCTATAGCCTTTGTACAGCCGTCCCTAAAGTTTTTGATTCCGGCTAATTGTAGTGAGTTCCGGTAGTCTGCGGGTAAACCGTCTAGAAAGCTCTCGAGGGCGTCTTTATCGATAGCTTCGCGCCTTTCTGCGCTAACATATCCATCGATTCTCCTTTCAGATTCTAAAATTGCAGATTTTAAATCTTTGACTCTACTTATGAAATCTATGATGTGTTCGTTTGGTTTTCTATATGCATTAGCTAGTTCTCCTCTATAGAAATTGATGGATTTTGGTGGACTGAAAATTTCTGCTAAGGAATCTAAGAATCTTTCTAAACTGTCAAATTCTTCATCTTCTATTGCTGCGTAAGCTCGCCCTGTCAATTTACTTTTTAAAACTCGTACGAAAGCGCTTTCTGCGTTAGGCGAAATCATGTCTCTGGGTCTTTTACAAGATCTAATAAATGAATTTAATTTGTCTCCGTCGCCGTTAAAGGTTGTTATAGTGGCAATAGCATCTTTTATTGGTATTGTAACTTCTGGTTCTACTCTAATTGTCCTTGGTGAAGGTGTGCCTTGCCTATTTTGTTTTAATGCTTCTATTTCGCGTTTAAATGTTAGTGTTGTATGGTGCTGCCATCTACCTAACCTAGAAGGCTGTGGCGTACATAGAAGCGCCCGCCAACAAACAGGAAGAGACCGAGCATCCATTATCTGGAAGAAACACGCTGTCGTTGTAACCGTTTATATTCACATTAATAAATACATTAGATCCTAAAACACAGTGTCTCATTAATTAGATGAACCTACATAAAACATGGCGCAGTCTGGACACAAAAAATAAAAACAGTGACGTGGGTAAGAAGCGCAACATAAAAACAGTGACTTATGGTATCGAACGGGCAGCGTGGTAAGAGTCGTGGCGAGAGTCAGTAAAATAGCTCACAGTGATAGTAGTAAACAGTGTATAAGAAGCGAAATAAGCATTAAAAACAGTGGTTTCACGTAAATATTTAGTGATTTATAGTTAAAAGATAAGAATTAACAATGGAAGGAACGGGTGGATATAACCTCCCACCCAGGCTATCGTTCGAGGGTAACGTCCATGAGAATTGGAAACGGTTCAAACGCCACTTCATCGTATATTTGGGAGCTACGGGCAAGGACCCTGATTTAACAGGAAAATCAGAGGAACAAGTGAAGGCCATCAAAAAGATGCAGGCCAGGACGTTGCTAAATGTAGCAGGCGAAGAAGCAATCGACGTGGCGTCGACCTTCAGTTTGAGCGAGCAGGAGCTTGACGATTATGATAAGTTAGTCCAATCGTTTGATAACTATGCTAAGCCTAAAACTAATGAAACGTATGAGCGTTTTGTATTCAACCAGTGTGTACAGGAAGAGGGAGAAATGTTTGATCATTTTCTCACACGGGCAAAAACGCTAATCAAAAGCTGCGGCTACGGTGATCAACAGGACTCGCTGCTAAAAGACAGGATAGTTATTGGAGTCAGAGACAAAAAGTTAAGGGATTCCCTCCTTCGAGTGGATAATTTGAAACTCGAACAAGCTGTCCTTGATTGTAGAGCAGCAGAGCGCAGCAAGTTATACAGCAAGACACTGCAAAGTGGAACGCCGGGACCGAAGGAGCCGCAAGTAGACGCCCTACGCTATAAAAAGAATACTAATCTAAATACAACCAAAGTGAAGGAATCACAGTTTAATAATAGTGAAAGTAAACGTAATGGTGATCAGCCAAAGTATTCAGGTGTTCAAGTTAAACCGTGCAGTAAATGTAACCGATTTCATAAATATGGGATGTGCCCAGCATATGGCAAAACCTGCATAAAATGTAACGCTAAGAACCACTTTCAAGTGTGTTGTCCCAAAAACAATGGTTCGAAGAAGATCCACGAGGTCGAAGCGGAGACGACGGGGGATTCTGACGAAGAAGAAGCATTCTACTGCGATCATCTGACTATATCATCAATGAAAGTGAAGAAGAGTCAAGAATGGAGGCAAGACGTGTTTGTGAACGGGCATTGTATTTCAGTAAAGTTGGACCCAGGTTCGAACGTCAACGTAATGCCTCTAAAGGTATTCGAAGCCTTAAATAGTGGGATACGGATACAAGAGGTAGTAAACAATATTGAAGTATGGGGAGGCGGTATTCTTAAGTCACTAGGTAAGGTTAAGTTACCATGTAGAGTAAATCAGTCAGAAGTAAAGATAGAGTTCCTGGTAATGCAGGAATACTCAACGCCACTGTTAAGTAAGCAAACCTGTGAGGAACTTAACTTGGTAAAAAGAGTTCATAATGTAAAATCAGACAATCTTGTAGAAAATAAGGAAGAGTTTGTAAAGACACACTCAGAGGTGTTTATAGGCACAGGAAAATACCCTGGTAAACATCACATTAACATTACTCCTAATGCACAACAGGTAATAAGACCAGCGCTGCGTAAACCAAAGATAATCAATGAAAGACTTAAAGTAGCGTTAGACAAATTGGAGAAACAGGGTTTTGTAGAACCGGTGCATGATTTAGCACCAGGTAGCTTCGTCAGCAATATGGTTATTGTAGAAAAACCTGACAGCACAGTTAGAATATGTTTGGATCCTTCTGATCTTAATAAAGTGATTCAACGTAAGCCGCATTTAATCCCAACTGTTATGGAAATACAAGAAAAGCTTGCAAACAAATCCTGTTACACAGTATTGGATGTCAGAAATGGGTTCTATCATATAGACTTGGATGAGGAATCCAGAAATTTACTGTGTTTTGCAACTCCATTTGGCCTGAAAAGATCTACAAGATTAGCATTTGGAGTAGCATCAGCGCCAGAGGAGTGCCAAGCTAAGAATGAGCAGATATTTGGTCAAATACCTAGTGTGCAAGTGTATATTGATGACATAATAGTCAGTGGAGCTACTGAAAAGGAGCATGATGCAGCCCTGGATGAGGTAATGAAAAAAGCTAAAGAGAATAATGTTAGATTTAACAAGAAAAAACTACAGTACAAGCAAGCTCAAGTAAAATACGTAGGGCAGGTGTTCAACAAAGAAGGTAGGGCACCTGACCCAGACAGAGTGAAGGCATTATTGAAAGTAGCTGTACCAAATAGTAGAAAAGAATTAGAAAGAGTTATGGGTATGTTCAATTATGTTAGAGATTTTATACCTAATTTCTCAACCATTGCAGCACCACTTAGGCTGTTACAGAAAAATGATGTTGTGTGGTTATGGACATCACGACAAGAGCAAGCGTTCAATGAGCTCAAACAAGCCATTGCAAAAGCAGCAACATTGGTCAATTTTGACTCCCACAAGGAGATCATAGTGCAGGCAGATGCCTCTCAGTCAGGCCTAGGTTGTTGTCTAGCGCAAGAAAGAAAAGTAGTGGCTTATGGTTCTAGAAGTTTAACACCCAGTGAATGTAATTATTCACAATCAGAAAAAGAGTTACTGGCCATTGTATTTGCCATGAAAAAGTTTCACAACATGGTCTATGGATATCCAGTTAAAGTTCTAACTGATCATGAGCCGCTTCTTTCTGTAATGAAAAAAGAATTACATAAAGTACCTTCAGCAACATTAAGAAGACTACGTCTTAAACTGTACAAATATAATCTTAGGTTAGAATACTTACCTGGTTCACAAATGTATGTAGCGGACTTACTATCTAGATCCTACTGTACTGAGTTTGGGGATGAAGATGAAACTGTTAATGATGTCATACACGGTATAACTCTAGCAATATCGGATGAAAGAGTCCAAGAACTAAAAGACCACACAGCTCAGGACGAGATTTTGCAAAAAATTTTGAAACTTGTAATGATAGGTTGGCCACCGAAAGCGGGTCAAGTGTCAGCTGAGTGTCAAACATATTGGAAAATCAGAAATGACATCTTTGTAGATAACGGATTACTATTCTATAATGGTTCGGAGGGGCCAAGGGTCATAGTCCCAGTGACACTAAGAGCAAATATGTCGAAAAGAATTCACGAAGGTCATGCAGGAGTGAACAGATGTATAAGTAGAGCTCAGCAGGTGTTCTACTGGCCAGCTATGACTAAGCATATCGAAATGTATGTGAGCTCATGCAAAACTTGTCAAAAATTCATGCCTGCAAAACAAAAAGAAATAATCCAATCACATGAAATACCTAAATTTCGATGGGAAATTGTTTCTACTGATATTTTTGAGTTTGCGGGGAAAAGCTATTTGGCAATCATAGATGCATACTCTAAGTGGTTAGAAGTTATAGCATTAAGGGACAAATCAGCTCAATCGGTAATAAAAGCATTTAAACTTGTAAATGCAACACATGGAGATCCGAGAGAGGTTATGAGTGATAATGTACCATTTGATTCATTTGAGTTTAAGATGTACCTAAAAACTATTGATGCTAAGTTGAAAACGTCTAGTCCGCACTTTCCAAAAAGTAATGGTAGGGCAGAAAGGGGAGTAAGAATTGCAAAAACTTTAATGAAAAAAGCTTTGGATGAAGGCTCAGATTGGATAGATTTGCTAAAGGGGTATCGCAATACAATAATTCCTAACCTTGGTGCTTCACCAGCTCAAATATTGTTCAGCAGGGCACTTAGGACAAGTTTACCTGTAACTATTCAGGCCTTGCAGCCGAAAGTTCAAAGAAAGGTAGAAGAAAGATTAGTGAAAAATCAAGAAAAAATAGCTATATGGTATAACAAAACGGCTAAGCAAAACTTGGATGAATTTAGTCCAGGAGAAATGGTTTTAATTAATGAAGGGGTAAAGGGTCGAGAGTGGAGAAAAGCAAAGATTATAAAGAAAGATGAAGCACCAAGGTCATATTGGGTGAACACGCAATCAGGTAGTCTTATCAGAAGAACTTCACAGCATATTAGGAAGTTCCGAGATACTAATGGTAACGAATCAGATTATGAATATGACTACACTCTCCCGTCACAAAGTGAGAAAACGAATGATCAAATTGGTATTAATAATCAGCCGCTGTACCTTGCGCCTGAAAGAGAACACAATGAAGTTCAGGAGGATGTTGACAATGTTCAAGACAATGTCCAGAATTTAGTTCAAGATGATGATCAAACACAGGCACAAGCTACAGTAGCTTCAGAAGGAACAATTACTAGAACTGGTCGGGTGAGTAAAAAACCAGCCCGATATCTCAACGCTTAAGGGGGAGGTGTTGTATGGTGCTGCCATCTACCTAACCTAGAAGGCTGTGGCGTACATAGAAGCGCCCGCCACAAACAGGAAGAGACCGAGCATCCATTATCTGGAAGAAACACGCTGTCGTTGTAACCGTTTATATTCACATTAATAAATACATTAGATCCTAAAACACAGTGTCTCATTAATTAGATGAACCTACATAAAATAGTTAGTATTTCGTCCGTAATTTGTAAAGGAAAACCGGGCGGTTGTTCGGGTACAGGAGGTGGATCGCGTCTCGGCGGAGTTTGATCTATTATTGGTTCGTTATTAAGATTTTCTGGGGTGACTGAAATTGTACTATCTGATTCATGCCTAAGATTGCGTTCCTTTTCTGTCTTGAGTTGCTCGGTTTCGTGTTGTAATTTTTTAATCATTTCTTCTAAATCGGCTTGAGCTCTTAATTCGCGTTGCATGATTTCTAACTGATTTTGTAATTCTTGATTTGTTTTTTCTACGTTTTGTTCCTTCTTTGAAAGTGTTTCCTGTTTCTTTAAAAATTGAGTTTCCCTAGTTTGTATTTCTTTTTCTCTTTCTACTAGGTCTTTCTGGAGTCTAGCTAATTCATCCATTGTGAGGTCTTTGCTCCTAGTTCCATGTGCCATTTTATAATTTTAGCAAAAATTTGTTTACGAATACAAGCTTTTTCTCTGGTTTAGGTAAATCCCGGCCGCTGTCACCAAGTTTGTCACAACCCAGGTGGATAATGACAATTAAATATACAATTAACTGTAATAGTCAATGATATTTTGTCTCCTTAATTTAACACCTAAGTGTTGGGATCGGAGACTACCAGAGGAGGGAGGTTGTATTCATAAATTATTGGAATATTATGTATAAATTAAATAAAATGTTCTTTATTATACCTCTTTGAGTTTATTCGATATCAACAAGTTCCACGATTTTGGGCGTAGAGGGTGATGGGGTGGTTAAAGGCGGAACGTTGAAAACTCGAGTCGTGGTTTCTACGGTATTTTGTTACAGACTGACATGCAGTTATCGCTGAATAAAGGAAACGGGAAGAGAGGAAGCTCTGGATCCGTTTGACCAGTCAACGAAGGTCGACGTTCAGGTTCAACGCACCTCCTTTAGATCCACATGGACGGGCTTACGGGAGGTTAACAGGGAACAGCAATATCATAGGGAGGAATGGTGAAGTATTATTATTAGTCTTACCTTTATTCTAGCTCGACGATCTCGACAATTTTGGGCGTAGCGGGTTGTGATGGGTTGTCAAGATGGCGGATGTCGAAAGATCGCCTCGTCAGAGTTGTTTCTACGGTATCGACTATGCACCTGGCACCCTGGTAGTCGATGCTGTGTCGGACTATTGTCCTTGGAGTCTCTTCTAAATATCCTCGGAAGGGTCCCTCCGGTAATTCAGCTGGTTGTGGCGAAGGAACTCCGGTGCCCGAGAAACTATTGTCCGTATGATTTGACTGAGTTTGATCGGTTTTCGGTATTATAATAGTGTCACGGCTGTCACTGTCGTCTGGCCCTACGTATAATTCGTTTATGTAGTCTTTTAAGCAGTCTGGCGTTGTTGATTTGAGTGACTCTATTAAACGTTGCCGTCTAGCTATAGCCTTGGCTAGACGCGCGTTTGCTCTTTTTCCCGAACGACGTTTGAATTTTCTTTTCTTTATTACAGCTCCATCCATCTACGGAAAAGGGAAGGAGGTGGTTAACGTCGGCTTGGGTTTTGATATCCTCGCCTTGACGTCGTATAAGTATAGAAGGGTTTAACGCAAGCTTGGAAAATAGTTCCTCGCCTATGTCGCTAAACACGTGTGAGAAACTGAAGTAAGCTTGGATCGCGAAATCCTCGCCTATACGACAGAGTCTTGAAATAGTGTAAGAGAAGAAGAGTTTAACGCAAGCTTGGAAAGTAGTTCCTCGCCTATGTCGCTAAACGCGTGTAAGAAACTGAAGTAAGCTTGGATCGCTAAGTCCTCGCCTATACGACAGTCTTGAAATTGTGTGGATATACTGGCTCAGAGACCTAGGTACTTCGCCCGTATATTCGTTAAGTGTAGGGTATTGGATTTTGTAATAATATGAATGAAGGTGTAATTTACCTTGAGTTGGTTGAGAGTAGGTGTACAGGGTCCTTCCTACTCCGTTTTTTTTTTCAAATTACCTGTAAAGTCTGACAGCACCTTTAGTTTTACTCGATTACCAGGGGTTCTAACCGACGCCTTTATGTCAATGAACTCGGTCAAACCGGTTGACAAATCAAATAGGACTAATCATAACCCCACACGACAGGTTGTAAATGAAATTAATTGCATTGCCGCAAATCTACCGATTTTTCCAAAGTGTTTAGCGTAAATCTACAGATTTTTTCGAGATCGTATCGGAGCGTTAATTTTTTTCGCGATCGTTTACGCGTACCACACTGCGAAAGTGTTCGGCTTAATCCGTATTTTATACCTGATGGAAGCACCCCACTTCAATTGAAAATCTTCAAGGTTGGTAAGTGTTTGACTTAAATCAGTATTTTATACCTGATGGAAACACCCCACTTCAATTGAAAATCTTCAAGGTTGGCAACCTTGCGAGTAATAGTCGACGCGACTGTTCAGACACATAAACATCAAATATTACTGCATCTGTCGCGAAAATAAACCGGTTCTAATTATGGTTCATGCAACCAAATGGTGATGTCTCTTTCGAGGATGGTGATTCAAATGATCATAACAGCAATTCGCAAATCTGTTCAGACACATAAAGTAGTGCTTACACAGTAGTCGGCGCCGACGCGTTATTGGTAAGCCGAGGTGGTGAAATCTACTGCTAATTGGTTCAAGGTGATAAATACAAAGTTGCAGTCCTTAATAAGCGTCCGCAACTTTGATTGCAGTCCTTAATGAGCGTCCGCAACTTTGATTTTTACAATTGCCAAAATACAAAGTTGCAGTCCTTAATGAGCGTCCACAACTTTGATTTTTATAATTGCCAGTAGTTGACGCAGACGCGTTATTGGTAAGCCAAGGTAGTGAAATCTACATCCAATCGGTTCAACGTGATAAAGTGAAGCCCATACATAGTTGCAGTATGCAATTAATGTTTCACCCACCCCGCTGGTAGTTAAGAAAAATCAGGTGTCGGATTGAACGCCGTTGCATTTTCGAGCGCTCTAAGCAGGTAATTCACTGGGAGATTTGTTTCGTGAAAGATCCGGTTCAATTTCATAGGACGATTCGATTTTTTTTTTCGTACTCCATCGAAAAGAATTTTATCGGGTTTGAACCACCTCTCCAACGTTTCACCTCAGATATAAAACCCCTGTACCAGTTTACCGATGCACACAGTTCTACCAGTTCTCACAAGAGAATTATCCAAGCTAGAGAATCATCCAAGCTAGAATGGCAGATAATTTTGAAACGCATGCCTCAGAGTACCACACTGAAACGTGTGATGGTAACGAACATTGGGTAT
The DNA here is from genome assembly GCA_963966615.1 of Tenthredo amoena. NCBI lineage: Eukaryota > Metazoa > Arthropoda > Insecta > Hymenoptera > Tenthredinidae > Tenthredo > Tenthredo amoena. Next base: position 10,409,642 of record OZ016490.1, read on the forward strand.
TTTGCTCCAATCCTGGATCCTTCGAGAAGACGCAGACCCTAATATCCTGCAATTCCAATTGCAAGCGAGCTGGATCTTCCCACAGAGACGAATCTCCTAGTCCGAAAAAACAGCGAACAAACAACATTTATCATGCAACAATCACGGAATTCGAATCTTGCAATATTTTACAACGAAAGTATCAATTAAACAAAAGTTGCTCAAAGAGTTTGGAGATTGGGGTATTGATCAAGAGTGATTTGACAGCTGAAATTATAATAACCCTTGTGGACAACGTCAAGAATAAGAAACTGGTTTTTAATCACAATACTTGGCAAAATTTGATGCTGCATCAAGAAGTTTTGAGGAAATGGTTAACATCTGGATTTCTACCCCAATCGCGAAATGAACACGCGATTCCCCTGAATGCTAATGGGGATATAATAGTTAAATGCTGCAAATTTTATGACAAAAGGGCAGTAATTTTCTCGACATCAGTCATCGGAAGCATCGTAATGATGCAAGTGACTTATGATAATCTCATGAAGCAGATTCCATGTGTTCAAATCGTGATAGAAGAACTTACAAAGCATTCGAACACAATAAAAAATCGTATGAAGTTATTCGCTGGAAAACTTTGCGCGGCGATGGAAGAGGAAGCCATTGATGAAGAACAGTCGATCAAAATTTTAATTAATTCTGAAGATTTCGATAGACATAGTATGGTTGATTGTGAATTGGTTGGCATGGGTATTCTGACAGTCATGAAATCAGTTGAAACTGAATAATGTACATTATGCATATGGATATGCAGCATTTATTTATTTAAGGTACCATTATTGATTACATATGTAACACCTATTCAGTGCTCCATGTTTTTAATCTACACAATGAACTACAATAAATCGATTTATGTATATCTATATCTATATCTATATTTATATCTATGTAACAATCTGCGTATACCATATCATTTAGTGTTCCCCATGTTTTTTCAATCTACATATTTTACTACATTAATAAATGATACTTGTATATCATACAAGTAACTGGACGTTGTTGTATTTAATCATCTCTCCTGGAACAGATGTAATGTAATGTAATGATTACACTATTAGAATCAGTCCGGCTTATGTGTGTATCGCCTAAAGCTGTAGAATAACGAGAGTTGCACACTTCGAACTTTACCTACATCGTCTTTAGTAGTTACATCTGCGCCAAAATCTCCGAATATTGAGTAATCAGGTGTTATTGAATCTGTAATCAAATTCGAACGACCGGTTCAACGGCAGAATTCAAGTTTTCTGATATGAAATTATATGGATCTAGCTTACATGCAGAAACAATAGTTAAAGTCTTACCGACAGGGCGTTCAGTAGTAGTAGTAGTCGTCAACGATTCAGCCTGGTAAAAATTCACAACATTACTATAAGGCGACTTTTTGGATGGATGCAGTTGATTTTGTTGAACGGTGGTGCCATCCGATATGTCCGCGAATTTTTGGTAATGTAACCCTGAGTAGGTTACATTCGTTAGTGAATGGATTTCATCCACACGCAAATCGTGAACCAAGCGATCGGCCAAGGTCACGGGTGATGCAATTATTCGTTGAATTGCAATGGTACAAAACAAAATCACTAAGTACTTCATTTTGGCAATAGAATTTGCGGACTGAATGCAGCCTTAATTGGAGCGGTTTATAAATACTGAAAATGCCCCCACCTACCAGTTCAGAGATGCTGATGCAGCTGGCACGCGCTCGTCAAATGCATCAACGCGAGTGTGCGAGAAGATGCGAAATGTGCAGATGAACGCCTTCATCCACATCATACGATCCGAAATATTCCGATGCTGAGCAGTCTGAAGGAATATCTTCCACGTGCGGTGCATCGATGTAAAAAAACTGAAAATGTCACCTACGCCTCCGAGCTTAGAGATGCAGCTGGCACGCGCTCGTCAAATGCAACAACGAGATTGCTAATTCAGCCAAATTATCCGAGATCGACGTCAACTCGATCATACGATCTGGAATATTCCGATGCTGAGCAGTCTGAAGGAATATCTTCCACGTGCGGTGCATCGATGTAAAAAAAAAAACTGAAAATGTCACCTACGCCTCCGAGCTTAGAGATGCAGCTGGCACGCGCTCGTCAAATGCAACAACGAGATTGCTAATTCAGCCAAATTATCCGAGATCGACGTCAACTCGATCATACGATCTGGAATATCCCGATGCTGAGCAGTCTGAAGGAATATCTTCCACGTGCGGTGCATCGATGTAAAAAAACTGAAAATGTCACCTATGCCTCCGAGCTTAGAGATGCAGCTGGCACGCGCTCGTCAAATGCAACAACGAGATTGCTAATTCAGCCAAATTATCCGAGATCGACGTCAACTCGATCATACGATCTGGAATATTCCAATGCTGAGCAGTCTGAAGGAATATCTTCCACGTGCGGTGCATCGATGTAAAAAAAACTGAAAATGGCACCTACGCCTCCGAGCTTAGAGATGCAGCTGGCACGAGCTCGTCAAATGCAACAACGAGATTGCTAATCCAGCCAAATTATCCGAGATCGACGTCAACTCGATCATACGATCTGGAATATTCCGATGCTGAGCAGTCTGAAGGAATATCTTCCACGTGCGGTGCATCGATGTAAAAAAACTGAAAATGGCACCTACGCCTCCGAGCTTAGAGATGCAGCTGGCACGAGCTCGTCAAATGCAACAACGAGATTGCTAATCCAGCCAAATTATCCGAGATCGACGTCAACTCGATCATACTATCTGGAATATTCCGATGCTGAGCAGTCTGAAGGAATATCTTCCACGTGCGGTGCATCGATGTAAAAAAACTGAAAATGGCACCTACGCCTCCGAGCTTAGAGATGCAGCTGGCACGCGGTCGTCAAATGGAACAACGAGAATGTTAATTCAGCCGAATTATCAGATCGTACGATCAACGTCAACTCGATCATACGATGCTGAGCAGTCTGAAGGAATATTTTCTACGTTCGGTGCATCGATAAAACTGAAAATGTCGCCCACGCCTCCGAGCTTCATTCATGTGAAATGCTCCCCCCTCCACTCACAGAATACGAGCTGATATATGTCGGGTACAAACGGGTACCATTCATACGTCTGCTATAGGGTTGACCAGTACGATTCAACATCAAGTTTACGGTATGTGCGGTATTCATATTTGGCATTTATTACAAATAAGTGTTCCATACTATTGAAAATCAGAATTCGAATAAGTATTCCACACTATTTGATGAATCATATTTAAGATAAGCGTTCCATACTATTGGATAACAGTGATTCATTTTCAATTCAGACTATACACTGATGGAGCCCCAGAAAATCACAACTCAATCATCAAAGTGTGATGAGCCGGAAATTCATCAGACGGCGAAGGTGGATCAGCCAGAAGAGAACATGGTGAAAAAGAAGCAGCACGACAAGGAACTCCCTCCAAAGGTTGGAAAAAACAATCAGCATAAGTGTTAAATACGTGTAATGAATTCAGTCATCAAACACATTCTTCTGTTCCAAACAAAAAAAATTCCAAAAATTGATATATTTGATATTCAAATGAGTTTCAATGAACATTATAACAAAAAAAAAATGACTAATTTCAGCCGCAAGCTCTAACCAAACCAACGATTGTTGCTGCTGGCGCAGAGGAAAAGGATTCTGACGATGATACCTGGAATGAAATGTTCCAGAGTCAGGATGAGTGGTTGGAAAACCAACGACGAATCGATGAGGAAACGAGTCGAATTCGGTTCAAGGATTGGGATTTAGGCATGCGATAAAAAAATGTAACTAGATGAATAAAAGTTTATTTATCATTATAAAAATCATTAGTTTCTACCCAACATCGATCACGCATTGAAAACACATTTTCCATGGCACAAATACCTGAGTGGCATGCACATCGTATCTGCTGCGTACGGGAATTTATTTTATCGGCTATGTATGCGGCATCGATATTGAATAATCGTTTCAATATTATTTTAACAGACTTGTTCATCACTAAAAATGACGGAGAATCTTGTAACTGTGGTTTTATATAAAATTGTAGTCCGGAGTATGGGACGTATCCATCATTCCAACTGAATCCGTGAAAAGTTTTATTCTCCAATGCTTGTCGTTGATTATCTTCAGGTAGAACAGACCAAGGATATGGGGGCTTGAATACGAGATGTTGAAGGTTGTAATTGTTCCTTAGAATTGCAATCTCTTTCACAATAAACGTGTTGTAGGGGCCCGCGAACCCCTGAACGTCAATAAATGTAGGCCCCATGACTGTATACAATATTCTGCAACTAATCGGGCTTGTGAGACATTTATAGTGTTGAAAATCACCTCCCACCACTTGTTTATATCATTTTCCGAACTACGTTCGTGAGTGGACTGTATTCAATAATTTTATCATGAAAAATTAGGCAGTAAGCAGTAGTATTGGGGGGTACATTAACATTGCACTGAAATTCGAGACGTATATCTACGGATGCACTTTTAAGTGATTCATTTTGACGCGAACAATCGATGACTGCGATGGGGGCGTGTTTTTTGAATGTATCCAAATCAAGTAATGGTTCTGGACTGCTAGTCTCACCGTAATACGATCCTTTGAATTTAGCATACATATCGTAGAGTAAAGCATATCGTTTTCGAGTGAAATCTAAATCTAAATTATCGTAGGGATATGACTCAGAATTAAGGTAGAGGCGAACGTTCGTCAATTCACAATGATCAAAGATACTCGGATCGTGGGTCAGTTTACTTCTTCGTCCGGTCTGCAGCGCTAATATGACATAGCGAGGTTTTTCAAGTTGCACAGCGGTTTTTACGGACCAAGTATGATGGGTTGTTTCTTGAAGCACTGGATACTCATACAGATCCCATGAACGGAAACTCATCTGAATCGATGCCCCACTCTCAAGGAGATGTAACAGCTCCAATTTCTGCAAATCTTCAACACTAATATGAGGCATCCGCCATTGCAATTTTCTCAGCTTTAAATTGACAGATACATTTTCGCCTCCCGTAAATATTGCATTTGAATCAGTTCTCGATCGAATTAAAACCAGTTCGTGACGCGTATTGGCGATAATTCTTTTATAGTCTTCGCAGAAGCCCAGCAGAATGCGTAATGGTATGCAGTAATTAAAATATCCTTTATCCAGTTCAACCATATTTCCCGGTATCGACCAGCCAGCAACTTCCAACGCCTTACTGGCATCAGTACTCAATGACAAATAGTTTTTTATTGTCGTGCTTATTCCAACATTTCTGCATCGATCAATTTCAACACCATTTAACTCGTATCGAATTTCATCGAAGAGAAACGCTACAGCGTTATTGACAAATTTCACATTTTTCACGGGCTGATGGACACCATTTGCGTCTGCAACTGAATTTAATAATGTCCCTTCGATATATAAAAAACTGTTGCAAGGTAATGTATACAAATCCTGCTGCTGAATTGGAATCCGTATCTCATCATTATTCTGATACGATGTACTCGCGTAGGGGGCATGTGAATGAACTTCGACTCGGGTTATACTGTTATCAAATACAGGTCGAGCATTAATATTCAACAGACTCGCCATATCTTACTTTGACAACGAATCCCAGTGATTTCAAAAATTGCACGTTATCGGGAGTGAGCGATTGACGTACGGCGTACGGTGTTGTTTGTTTGACCAAACTTTGAACACTGAGGGAAGGAACAAGGTTCGCGGGATATTTGTGCACATCTTCGTAGATCAGCATAATGAGAACTAATTTTTTTGCTCCTTGACGTGTAAGCGAACTGTGATTTCTTCCCCTCTGAAGTTGACCAAATTACCGTCTTGGTCCACAATACGAACTGTCACGTTGTCTATTACACGCTGGCTCACGGGCAAGTAGATGACATGGTAAGGTGACTCGGAGATTTTATAGCCCGGTGGCACGTTGGCAGAGAATTCATGAATCGTGTGCACTGGACGGGCATTGCTGTAAGCCCCCGCGGTGATATTACATTCAACCCGTAAAATATTAACTTTTAGAATGTTAACGGGTAAATCTGATTCATACCACACGTTAGCTTCTAGCCGTCGCTTGGTAAAACCTATCAACGAACCAATGCTTTTTTTCCCAGTAAAGTCAATCTCATACTTGCACTTGAGCTCACATTTTAATGTATTGTTATTCGGACGCAGTGTGATTGGTGGCGACGATTCCGGACCCTGCTCCGTTTCACTTATTTTTACATTTAAATACTTATTCAAATCATCTATTTCGTAAGATCCTTCAGGGATTACGATTTTTTTGTTATCCCCGTAATAAAAGGTATTATTTGTGTGGTCAACGTTCGGTACAGAGTTAAATGTTTCGAAATCCACTAATCCCAATACATATTGAGAATTTTCGCTCAACGCAATCGGAGGAAAATAATTAGCACTGAGAATAGCTGTTGACCCTGAGAGCGTAAGCGTCAGAGACATGACGCGGTCGCGTGGATACTGACGTTCAAACATCAATGCTCTCTATGTATTATTATGTAGAAAATACAAACACAATTGACCACATATTGATGAATTATAATTTTGATATTGTTGATAATTGTATTCAATTCGCACATTCTTTCCCAAATATTGAATCAATTCTATAGGTGGAGGCAGATTCCCGTAGCTATCGTAATATTTCGCTTGATCGCCACGTTTTACATACGCCACCCAATGTGTGCCAGGCCCATTAATATTATCCAAATTAATAATTCCACATTCATTCTGATGGACAGAATTTTCAACTAGTTCAGATCGCATAAACACACCTCTAAAATAAGGAATATGCATGGCTTTCGCATACGTAAGTAGCTGAATATTAGTTGTCGGACCACCAGGTAGAATAATTATCTCATTTTTGACTTTTTTTTTTTCCGACATTTTGTTATACCCCCACCCTTTTTGTAGGGATTTAGATACAGTCCACGACCCTGCTGCTCCATAGCACGGTTGTGTCGTTGTGTTTCAGATAAAAGTTTGCGTTCATTAGATGCTTGATTGACGGATTTAGCGATACCTGCAGCTCCCCCTGCTAAACTTCCTACTGCAGATAATCCTGCCAGTAATGGGACTAAAAATGGTAAAAATCCTCCCCGTGTCGCTAGCGGTAATATTCGGGGTTTACCGACTTTCCTCCTATACCTGCGAAGTTGTGAAAATTTTTTTTTAACTTTCAACCGTCCGCCAACTTTCTTACTCTTCTTTAATCCTGCCCCCATTTTTAATTTAACTCGCATAGCACGTGCTACTGCCCATGCAGCTGCCCGCTCAAGCCAGGGTGCGTCTCCAGCCTTAACGCGGTGTGATGCCTGTTCAGCAAGTTTTCGGTCAGCGATATGACGTGAATCAAGGTCACTACTTTGTGAATAAGCAATATCGTGTTCGCGACAAAACTTGTCTAATGGGTTGATACCCGGATCCCCGCGAGCTAAACGCTTAGTTAGATGTGTACCCGGACCGCAATACTGATAACCCGGTATGTGTAGTTCAAAAGGTAATGAATTGATAACTCTATTCATCAGACCCCTTCCACCAGATCTCGATCTTGACATTGACCACAATTTCTTATCGTTACACAGTCAATCATATTAGTATTAGTAGAATATATATTGAATTTGTTGGGATTATTTCAGCAATACAACTTTAAAAATAATTCAAAAATGCTGTTTCGCGACAAAGTGATTTGGCGATGAATCAATGTTCATGTACATTTTGGAACTGAGGAAAAAGAAATCACACTCGTCTATAAATACCCTTTGCGTTCAATTGCAGCCAACTCACAACCCAACATGCATTTCATCAAGCAACCATATTCCATTCAAGTCGTTAATCTTGACAGTAAAACCGAATTCAACATTCCAAAGCGGCATGGCCCCCTGTTACCTAGTACAATTAGGTCCATAATTTGCGGCCCATCTAATTGCGGAAAGACAAATGTTGTTGTGAGTTTACTGGAAAGTTGTAACGGTGTTCGCTTTGAGAACGTCTACATCTATTCAAAATCGTTGGAACAACCCAAATATCAATATTTGGAGAAACTTTTATCAAATATCGAAGAAATTGGATTTTTTCCGTTCTCCAACAACTGCGATGTAATCCCACCGACTGAATCACTACCCAACTCAGTGTTCGTGTTTGATGATGTGGCTTGTGACAAGCAGGATGTGATTCGAGAATATTTTTCTATGGGCCGACATGCGCACGTCGATTGTTTCTACCTGTGTCAAACGTATGCGCGAATCCCCAAACATTTGATTCGCGACAACGCGAACGTTCTAATCTTATTTAAACAGGACAATATGAATCTACGTCACGTCTACGACGATCACGTTAACACCGATATGTCGTATGAGACATTCCAGAAACTCTGCGCCATCTGTTGGCAAAAAAAATATGGTTTTCTCGTCATTGTCAAGGATGACCCCTTACAGGCTGGTCGTTATCGTAGGGGGTTCAATGAATACGTCGTCTGGTAATTCGATGCATTCAGTTGCACTTTATCTTCCGAAGTATTACGATCGAAAATAATGTCTGAGTCTGCAGCGCTTGTTGAAAACCTTAAAACGGTTAATAAAAACAATTCGGTTGAGGATGCGAAATTAAAAAAAGCCATCGCACGATCAAGTAAAACAATTCGGGCAAAATACATGGCACTGAAAGTTGGTCAATCGGAAGCTGTCGAGGCTTTGGAAAAAAACCTGGCACCAATCGTAGCACCACTAAAGATGTTAGCAGAGACCAGCAGCATTAATAATCCATCATCGGAACGAAAACCGATAGTACAGGTGAAACGAAAACTTGAGCTAGACGAAGATGAGGACGAGGATCTCAAGCAAAATCGAAATATTCGTTTCAAACCATCCAGCACACCACTGGAAAATCGCAAGAAGAGATTGCAGAGTGCACCTGCTTCGATGGAAACGAACTCAGATCATGATAATAGTGTTTTCTTGCCACTAGAAACCATAGCCCAATCCCATTCTGATGAAGTCACCATGCGGTCAATCCTGGAAACTCCTGAGGGGCGCGAACATGCGATACAATACATTGATGAAAACTTTGGTGAATTGACTAAAACATATTTCAAAGGATTGATTTTCGACACAAAAAATACATTTGACACAACGTTCGGGGTCCGTTTCGTGGACGGATTATGGGTGATTGGTGATTCTACTATTGAAGTGGATAAAAATGATAATATTATAATCAATAATGTTAGGTACAAGGAAACTCCAGGATTGTTGGAATTGATTTTCAAAAGAATTCCCGATGACGACCAATTTGATAACACTGATCTTGCAAAATACAAAAGCATATTGACTGCAACTAACGCCCACAAGCGTGGATATATTTTAAACGGTCAATTGAATGGTAATAAAGGTTATAAATGGAAGTATATAATTGCGAATTTGTTTAATACTCCTGCACGTACCGGCTCTTCCGGAAGAGGTTTGATTCCCAGTAAAATGGTTGTCACTAATAACCGTGTAGATTACGTGCATTGGGACGATCCGAATGAACTTGTAGAGAGATTACGACTTTTGATTGCTTCAAAAACGGCTGGTCACACGGGTCATGACAATGAAATCAAGTCTATTGTTGAAGAACTCCATGAGGCTAAAATTATCGAATAAATACGTGAAACAACTCCACCATTGTGTCAGTGCCGAAATGTCAGTTGATAAATTCGGAAGACATCTTGATTCTAAACGAGCTCCCATACTTCATACACCTAGTAATGGTGGTAATATTTTGCAAGTGAATGGTAATTTCGACTTCGGCGGCAAGAGGTTAACAAATGCAGGTGTTCCAATTGATTCAAGTGATGTCGTCACAAAAGATTACATCGATCGCAATTTTTTGACTTTTACGGATAAAGGCCATTATAATTTGAAAAATAAGCGGTTAAAAAAAGTGCATACACCGCTGGCAGATGATGACGCTGTAAACAAGCAGTACGTAGATGTTGTGAAAGTTCGGGGGCTTCAGCTTACACAGCATGACAACCTCACGTCGGAACAGTTCGATGCGAAGAATTATCGAATAGTTCAAATACATACACCTTTGGCCGACAACGATGCCGCCAACAAAAAATATGTCGATGCACTTCGCATAAATGGGCTGCAACCGGAAGCTGATGGAACTTGGAATTTCAATACCAACCGTTTAAAAAATGTTGACAATCCAGTCAATGAATTTGATGCTGCAAATAAAGCATACGTTGATAATAATAACCGTACGGTAGATGGAAATTATGCGTTCGCTGGTAAACGATTGACTATTGTCGGCGATCCCCAAAACAGTTCTGACACAGCAACAAAATCGTATGTTGATAGGATGATCGCTCAAACAAGGCGTTATGTGGATATCAAACCTACTGTTAAACGAGTAGGTCTTATGGATGATTTCGATTTCGATAACAGATTACTGCGCAACGTGCAAAAACCGGTTCAACCATCAGACGGTGCGAATAAGGAGTACGTTGACTTGCTGCATGACTCGCTCAAAGAGGAACTTCACGTACTTGTTTCACGTATCAATATATATCATTAAGAATGAGTAAGGAGAAACTACAACTGGTGAGAGAACTGCACGCACCGACAAGACGTAATTATCCTCGGAGGAAGGTCATCACTCACGGTTACGATGATTTGTGGCAAGCAGACCTTGTGGATATGCAACCGCATGCAAAGATTAATAATGGATTCAAGTACATACTTACAGTAATCGATGTTCTCTCTAAATTTGCGTGGGCTGTACCACTTAAGACTAAAAGCGGTAAAGATGTGTCCGAAGCCTTCAATACAATTATTTCAGGACCCCGAAAACCTATAAATCTTCAAACTGATAATGGTAAAGAATTTTATAACGGGACGTTCAAGTCTCTTTTATCGAAGCATGCCATTAATCACTATTCTACGTACAGTGTAATGAAGGCTTCTGTAGTTGAACGTTGGAACAGAACACTGAAAAACTCGATGTGGATAGCTTTTACCAGTAATGGATCGTACAATTGGGTTAATATTCTGCAACGATTAGTTTCGGACTATAACAATCGTGTGCACAGAACAATTAGAATGCGACCGCGAAACGTCACACCATCAATTGCAAAAAAACTTCTCAGCACCGTGTACAGCAACATAAAAATCGCTGGTCGAGCAAAGTTTAAAATTGGAGACTCTGTAAGAATTAGTAAATACAAAACTATATTTTCTCGCGGATTCACACCTAATTGGTCAACGGAGGTATTCAAGATAATTAAAGTGCAAGTCACCAATCCTGCATCTTACTTGCTTGAAGATTCTCGCGGACAACCAATTATGGGGAGCTTTTACGAACATGAATTGAAAATAGCTAAATATCCAGATGTACATCTAGTGGAAAAGATCTTACGAAAAAAGGGGAATAATGTATATGTTAAGTGGTTGGGGTTTGATTCTTCACACAATTCATGGATAAATAAGGACAATGTTTTATAATCATGAATGTATTCGACATCAAATAAGTAATTAAAAATGTATTTTACATCAAATAAATAATTATAATCATAAATGTATTTTTGCATCAAATAATAGAAACAACTTCAAGCCACTTCCAAATCCTCTTCAATCCCACTACGCAACTGCTGAGTTGTCGGTATTTTATAATGACCCCAGGGTAATGTATCAGTGGTATCAGGAAGTATGTAACGTTTAGTGTCGTTCGAGCTTAAAGCTATTTTCATCTCACATACTGAATACACTGTATGCAACTTTGAACGTATGCACTGCTGCTGTCTGCTCAAGTCACAGTTTGTCTGCAAGCATTCAACATAATCCTCAAATGTTATTTGTCTTTGGACGACACAATTTTTCACACCTTTAGCTTTTTTTACTTCGTTTTCATCAATTCTAATTGCATACATTTTAGATCTCAAACCTACAAACTCAGTCATTACATTACCATTATTTTCATCTTTCATTAACCCTGGAACTTTTTTATTCATCAGCGGAATATTGTAACAATTATTCACATTATAATCACTCGTGTCAAACCTTTCAATATCGCGTTTCATTATTTTATAAATATCGTCACATTTTATTTCATACACTAAACTATCTGTGTCTGTATATAGGAGCTTGGATTCATCGTGGAATTGAGGTTTCATGTATTCATAATGAAACGAATACAGACACGTTTTGGATATATCCAATATACACATTCCTACGTAAATTGGTTTGAAAAACTTCACCTTCAACTTTCGCAATTCTATCGCAACGAAATTTTCTGAAAAAATCGTTCTTCGATGAAAATTTGGTTTTGAAATTAAAGATTTTGCTCCGTATCTCCCATACCATTTACTGATTAATTTTATATCTACATGATTACGTACATTTTCCATGGTTTTACCAAAAACGGCATTATTCATCAATTTGAAAAGATTTTTTTCAAAATTATTCCTAGCATGTGTGCGCAGATTTGTATTCAAATCGATGTATGAACGCAACCATGCGGACTGTTCAAATTGCAAAATTCGATGTATTTTCGATAATTTTAAACCATGACTTAGACACTGCTTAAGATTTCTATAATGAATGACATATCGCTGTTTATTGTACAAAGTTGCGAGCAATTTCTCATCCTTCGTATTTGGAGCCTTGGTATGGGTGGGGCAGAAAGGTAAATCCTTATGATAATCGTGAAATTCTTCAGAATATTCTAAATCAACTTCCAAAATATATCCCGTTGAGGCGTCATCGGAAATAGATGACACATCAAATTGTGATACATCTGCAAACCACTGAAATTTCCCCGTAGGTAAATGCTGAGACATTGCCCAGCCATATAAATTATTGACATCAAAATACATTAAATATTTTTCCGCGGCATTTACATCATAATTAGCCATGTATCTATTATTCGCGCAACTGTACCTATTCGAACACTGACTCAAACCACCTCGTATACCTCGCTCTACATACAATAACATATCTATATCGGTTAACAACTCCAACCGAATTTTCGTGTACTTGAGCATCGCATCCCAGGTCAATCCAGGAAGTGTATAATAGTATGCTGGATCCAAGTGATAAGTTATCATGCAACTTTTTCTAAAATTTTCAAAGACATCCGCTAACAGTAAAACATCTGTCTTTAAGTATAAATCGCTATATTCACCCAATGTCTGTATATTGAATGATTTCCACACATTAACTGCATGCAAATAATCCTCTTCCAAAATATCACTATTGGTCAATTTATTGTGAAATTTTTCTCTTGGTGGCAGTGTAGTTTCATTCAACCTGCTCACTGAGTTCAAGTAATCATAAGGAAACACTCCTTTTCGCGTCAAAAGTTTAAACTTTGTGGGATTAATATGATCGAATTTGCTTCTCAATATTTGCAACTCATCATCTCCCAAGTATGAACTGAGTTGATCCAAACTGGAACTCATGAATTTAAATGAATCAATGAATCTCAGTTTGAAATGATTTCCTTGAACTTTTTTTGTGAATGAAATATACTTCTCTTTATTAAGAGCTAATACTGACACCCCTCCTTCGAATGCAGTCATTAATTCCGTAATAATAAAATGTGCATCATAGCCACTTAGATTGTGAAATACGATTGGAATTGTTCGTTCATCTTTATAATTCAAATTACACCCCATATGTGCGGGGCCTCTATATCGACCAGTAAAGTGGCAATGATCTCGAACTCGTGTGCATGTAGCGGTGAATGGTCCTCCACATATGTGACAGTGCAGTGCATTGCGATAATGTATAGTTTCACGTTCAGTTAACTGATCCATTTCTCTGAAATTGTTGCAGGTAACTTCCAAGTTATCAGCTATTCTTTTCAATTCCATAACAAACCACTTGGCCGGATTCATGCCTCGATATGATGAATAACGCGATTTCGAGTTATCATACGAACAATGGAAGTAATATCCAACGCTGTATGCGTCATGTTTTTGATATGCATGAGATTTTTTTTCCTGACACTTATCAATTGGTAATTCATTTAATAAACATTCAAAGTCAGCATACACTATAAATGGAACAAACTCCTTGCGGTTGAAATTATTGAACTCTAACCACTTAGTTTCATCATTTGGAAGCTCGACCGCGCAATGATTTAACTTACTGCAGTCAGTCTCATGACTCAGCAATTTTATTTCACTATAAAAAACATGTAAACACCTATCACATACGAATTTTTTTCGCGTTGATTTCGACAACTGCCTGGCAAGCAATCTGGAAAGATTTTTAATCCAGCAAAAGTGTGAGTTTCCACTACTGTTCTGTATCATTAACAAATTAATATGTATTGGCTTTTTATCGTCGGTCAAATACAATGGCTCGATCTTAATATTTTTGCGACCTTTCTTGAGTATGAAAACATTTATAGACAGAGCATTCATTTTCTCGAATTTCGGAATTTGTTTCATCGTCATAGGAAATGAAATGTTTTCCAACTCTAATATTGTTGAGAAATGAGGATATGAACTTGACCGTTCGGAATGATGTGATGTCGGGTATAAAGCGGAAACAACCGCCCAAGCAAAACATGCATCATCCTTAACGTCAACATTAATCACTGCTTTTCGCGCTTTAACGCTGGCGGGTAATTCTACGAAACTCGCTCCACTTAAAGGTACACATCGATTCACATTAACCTCTAAATTAATGAGTCGAATCAGGACCCATCCGCTATCCCTTTCCTGAAATTCTTCCATCTGAGTTATTATTGGTGTGATGACGTGGTCTCTATACCAATTTTGTAGATCCGATGTTAACAAGATTTGAATATTCGCAGTATTGAAACATTTCGTGTCACTTTTTTCTTTTAGGTTAAATTCAGCATTGAGGCTTGTATTTACTTTAATGCAATGATGTTTCCGTAGTGCGTTCCTCATGCGGATCATAACCAAGTATTGAGCATCTTCAAGGAATTGTTTTGGATCAATATGTAGTATGTTAATCACTATACCGGTGCGGATTCGTCCTTTGAATGCGGATTCAATATCCTGCCAACACACTCGACTGCTTCGTGATTCGTGCGCGATATCTCCAATTCCTCGACCGATTCTGATCTGTTGTTTGACTAAAACTCTGAGACTCTTCAGTCGACCAATTCTTGACTCCAAGCTATGTTTAGCCCCACAAGATAAACCAGAATTATTCAATGCACGCCTCAATAAACGTACAGTACTATCACAATTGCGAATCCATCTCCCGATTTTTTCAGGACTATTCAAATCTTTAATCAATCGAAACATTTGACACAATTTATTTTCCATGTGAATGGATAAATCCGATATTGAGGACATTGTATGTCTTCAATACTAATTCTCATGAGATCAAAACATCACTGCGGCTTGAAATTTTATCAATGTTGCAGCACCCCGAGTGTTAACGTATTTATTCTGGAGAATTTTTTTTCTGCTGCAGACATACTGGGGGGGTTTTGAATGTGCCTCACATGTTCACCTTGATTTCTGAGCGGTCGTCTGTCCTGGTTGCTAGTAAGGATTACAACGTGTAATTGTCGTCAAAAAATTTTACAGGTGATTGATAAGCTACCTGTCGTCGGCAGTTAACACCAATCTGTTACCTGATTGAATGCTAGTACTGCACCACTATAACACCAATCTGTTACCTGATTGAATGCTAGTACTGCACCACTAATTATCAGCTCATCTGAGTCGATTGTACCATCGGATAATTCGGCTGAATTAGCATTCTCGTTGTTGCATTTGACGAGCGCGTGCCAGCTGCATCTCTAAGCTCGGAGGCGTAGGTGACATTTTCAGTTTTTTCACATCGATGCACCGCACGTGGAAGATATTCCTTCAGACTGCTCAGCATCGGAATATTTCGGATCGTATGATGTGGATCAAGGCGTTCATCTGCACACTTCACCGCTTGTAGGATTTTTATTCTACCAGCGGTTAAGTATAAATACTGATTGATGCTGCACTCATTAACGGTGGTGAGTTCACAGTGACAATGCATCGCACATTTGTTGACGTTCAGGGATTTCTCGGAATCGACAAAGAATTCGTAGTAAAGGAATTTGCGTCAGTAAGTGCTAAAAACGACCAAATAATACATCTCATATTCAAAGAGCCCTACGATTATATGGAACTATCCGACAAACGAAAAAACTCTGTAAATAGGGCCTCAGAATATCATGGGATGAGTTGGTGGACTGGATACGTTCCATACGTAAATCTTCAACCATTCTTAAATAAACATCTAAAGGAATCGGAGGACCACATTTACTATGTGCAAGGTCACCAGAAATGCATTTGGCTGAAGCAATGGAGCAATGCCAACTTCATTAACATGACATCATTCGGTTGCCCTGGACTGGATTCACTAGGAGTTTCGTATCCACATGAACTGAGGTGCAGTGATCATGGTATGCGATGTGCTGTGAACAACGTTTGTTTATTGAAAAAATGGGCTAGTAGGAATCAATCGAAGATTATTCGCCCCCTGGTTGCTGGGTTTAAAGACTGGAATTAGTGAACTTGAGTGGGGGTGCGCATGTTATGCAATGTGCTGTGAACCACGTTTTATTTATTTAATAGAAATGGGCCAGTACGGATGAATCGAGGATTATTTCCCCTAATCGCTGGGTATAAAAGACTGAGATTAGCATGTCGAGGGTTAGTCTACAAATTGTTCTCGATAAATGAGAATCGCTCGATTGCGGCGAGAATTAAAACTGCGCATAGAATTACTTTTAAATAATATCACCGAAATAAAAACAGTGATTAGAACCAAATCAGATCTCAATCAGGTTATAAGGAAATTGGAGAATATAAATTTGACATGACGAGCACCATGGACTTATCAAAAATTAATAAGATGGGGCGATGTGATGAATACCTTCCGACTAAAAAATTGGCAGATCTGGAAGTACATAAACATTATCCAATCACCACCTTGCGGAAAGTACAAACAAGATTCGGGACAAGAATAACAGTTGACATAGACAACTCGTTTTCATCGTTTCTACCTGCACGTATGTCCAAGGTGTTGATAGATGATGTCGACTTATTCCACAAAATGATACTTGCTGCCGATGAAAATCGTCTTCACATGCACAATCTTGGCGGACTGTATAACCGAATCGAATTTAACTATATGTAAACTATACCTTGATTCATCATTTCTCATGTTTGAAATAAATCATTGATGTGAATTGCTGTTATGATCATTTTAAATCCCCCATCCTTGAGAGAAAGATATGACCATTTGGTTGCATGCACTATAATTAGAACCGGTTTGTTTTTTCACGACAGATGCAATATTATCAACTACTGGCAATCATAAAAATCAAAGTTGTGAACGCTCATTAAGGAGTGCAACTTTGTATTTATCACCTTGAACCAATTAGCAGCAGGTTTCACCACCTCGGCTTACCAATAACGCGTCGGCGCCGACTACTGTGTAAGCACTACTTTATGTGTCTGAACAGATTTGCGAATTGCTGTTATGATCATTTGAATCACCATCCTCGAAAGAGACATCACCATTTGGTTGCATGAACCATAATTAGAACCGGTTTATTTTCACGACAGATGCAGTAATATTTGATGTTTATGTGTCTGAACAGTCGCGTCGACTATTACTCGCAAGGTTGCCAACCTTGAAGATTTTCAATTGAAGTGGGGTGCTTCCATCAGGTATAAAATACGGATTAAGCCGAACACTTTCGCAGTGTGGTACGCGTAAACGATCGCGAAAAAAATTAACGCTCCGATACGATCTCGAAAAAATCTGTAGATTTACGCTAAACACTTTGGAAAAATCGGTAGATTTGCGGCAATGCAATTAATTTCATTTACAACCTGTCGTGTGGGGTTATGATTAGTCCTATTTGATTTGTCAACCGGTTTGACCGAGTTCATTGACATAAAGGCGTCGGTTAGAACCCCTGGTAATCGAGTAAAACTAAAGGTTCTGTCAGACTTTACAGGTAATTTGAAAAAAACGGAGTAGGAAGGACCCTGTACACCTACTGTTGAGGTTAATAAACTGTTTGATTTAAGATTAACCTTTGGTTTTATTTTATATGAATTTGAATATGAGTTGAACCGTTTTACAAGTTTAATAGGAAAATAGAATAATTCTAGAAGCGCCAAGACCACAAAAGACTTACGCGTCTTACTACTATTAACGTTATTCTATTCTGAATGTGCGACCGTGGACACGAGTTAAGAATCTTTCGCGAACAGAAGTTAACTTGTCAAAATTCGATTAGAGATCTGAGCAGAGTAACTACTTGCACGAGTTTTGAATGAAGACTGACGTATGCAAGGCTGCGGTAAGATTGCGGTAGTCTTGTATGGTAAGTGGGGGGGTTTATATAGGCCTTAAAATCTATGTGGTGGGGTTGTTTAGTAAAATACAAATTCTTATCCCACGGTGGACTCTGGCCAGCTGCATATGTTTAATATTTGCGAGTCGGTGCCTGCTTGAGTATGTTTAAATAATATTTCTAGCGAACTCCGGATGTGTCTCATCTGTTTTGGAGTTGAGAGTTTCAGAATCAACACTTGATAAGTGGGTATTGAGTGTTCGGTTTATCTTATATAATTCATATGCGGTTGCTCTGAGTTCACGTAGAGTTTGAATTGCTCTTAGTTTTACCAAGGGGAATTCATTCTCTATTTCTTATAATTATTTCTTATATGGTAGTTGGTTATAACGTTTATAGGTATATAAGATAATATATAAGGTATAGTATATGATGTATGTATAAGGGATATATATAAGGTATAATATATGATATATATATAAGGTGAGTATATGGTGTTAAATGTGTAGTGGTATTCTTATATGAGTTTTAATATATTTCCTCATATGATTATATATATATATATATATATATGTATGAATAGTCTTTCTTATATGGTATAGAGTATTAACGTGAATATATTCTTATGGTTTAGCATGGGTCATACCAGAGGGTAGCAGTGGTGTATATCTTGCATAAGTTTTGCTAATGGTATATTGCCGATTGCTGAGTGTTACTTATCCTCTAGTATGAACTGCTAGTGGTCAGGTAGGTTTCTTATATGCTATGGTTAGATATAATAGGTTAATATTACTAGAGAGTAAAGAAGGAATTTGGTCTGTCAGCGTCCTTCGTTGGTAAGCGAGTGTTCCATATGGTAAGTTGGTGAGAACGTCACAGTGTTCAGATTTCCTTGACGCATGATACAAAGTGGCTGTTTGATTCGTTTTTCAATTTGACCCAGACACACGTGATTTTACGAATGTTTTCCAAGTTCAACGTCAACTTTGACGTCGACAAGGTGTTTCGATCTCTTCGCCGCAATATACAAAGTTGCTCTCCGGTTGATTTCCGATTCTCATCGGTGGGTCAGGTCGTTTTTCAAATGTTTTTCAAGACCGACGTCGACTTTGATCTTGATTTTTTCACATTTTTTTTTTGGGAGCCACGCAATGATTCGAATAATTCCGAGTTGGACGCTCACTTCGACGTTGACGCGGTTTCGCGATCCCCTCGCAGCTCAATACAGAGTTTCCTGCGGTTCATTTCTGATTTTTCGACGGGAGTCACGTGATTTTTCTAATTTTTTCTCAGTCCAACGTCAATCTCGAACCCGAAGCGGAATTTCAATCCCCTCGACGCACGGTACCAAGCTGATCTGTGATTCATTGCCGATTTTTACCCGTGAGTCACGTGGTTTTGATTTCACCAATTTCGACCTTCATAGGGTGTTTAGATTTCCTCGACATACAAAGTGGCTGATTGATTCGTTTCTCAATTTGACCCAGAGACACGTGATTTTACGAATGTTTTCCAAGTTCAACGTCAACTTTGACCGCGACAAGGTGTTTCGATCTTTTCGCCGCAAAATACAAAGTTGCTCTCCGGTTGATTTCCGATTCTCATCGGTGGGCCAGGTCGTTTTTCAAATGTTTTTCAAGACCGACGTCGACTTTGATCTTGATTTTTTCACATTTTTTTTTTGGGAGCCACGTAATGATTCGAATGTTTCCGAGTTGGACGCTAACTTCGACGTTGACGCGGTTTCGCGATCCCCATGCAGCTCGATACAGAGATTCTCTGCGGTTCATTTCTGATTTTTCGACGGGAGTCACGCGATTTTTCGAATGTTTTCTCAGTCCAACGTCAACCTCGAACCCGAAGCGGAATTTCGATCCCCTCGACGCACGGTACCAAGCTGATCTGTGTTTCATTGCCGATTTTTACCCGTGAGTCACGTGATTTTGCTTTCACCAATTTCGACCTTCGCAGGGTGTTTGGATTTCCTCGACGCATGATACAAAGTGGCTGGTTGATTCGTTTTTCGATTTGACCCAGAGACACGTGATTTTACGAATGTTTTCCAAGTTCAACGTCAACTTTGACCTCGACAAGGTGTTTCGATCTCTTCGCCGCAATATACAAAGTTGCTCCTCGGTTTATTTCCGATTCTCATCGGTGGTCCAGGTCGTTTTTCAAATGTTTTTCAAGACCGGCGTCGACTTTGATCTTGATTTTTTCACATTTTTTTTGTCTGAGCCACGTAATGATTCGAATGTTTCCGAGTTGGACGATAACTTCGACGTTGACGCGGTTTCGCGATCCCCATGCAGCTCGATACAGAGTTTCTCTCCGGTTCATTTCTGATTTTTTGACCGGAGTCACGTGATTTTTCGAATGTTCTCTCAGTCCAACGTCAACCTCGAACCCGGAGCCGAATTTCGATCCCCTCAAAGCACGGTACCAAGCTGATCTGTGTTTCATTGCCGATTTTTAACCGTGAGTCACGTGATTTTGCTTTCACCAATTTCGACCTTCGCAGGGTGTTTAGATTTCCTCGACGCATGATACAAAGTGGCTGGTTGATTCGTTTTTCAATTTGACCCAGGAAACGTGATTTTACGAATGTTTTCCAAGTTCAACGTCAACTTTGACCTCGACAAGGTGTTTCGATCTCTTCGCCGCAATATACAAAGTTGCTCTCCGGTTGATTTCCGATTCTCATCGGTAGGTCAGGTCGTTTTTCAAATGTTTTTCAAGATCGACGTTGACTTTGATCTTGATTTTTTCACATTTTTTTTGTGTGATCCACGTAATGATTCGAATGTTTCCGAGTTGGACGCTCAACTTCGACGTTTACGCGGTTTCGCGATCCCCTCGCAGCTCGATACAGAGATTCTCTGCGGTTCATTTCTGATTTTTCGACGGGAGTCACGTGATTTTTCGAATTTTTTCTCAGTCCAACGTCAACCTCGAACCCGAAGCGGAATTTCGATACCCTCGACGCACGGTACCAAGCTGATCTGTGTTTCATTGCCGATTTTTACCCGTGAGTCACGTGATTTTGCTTTCATCAATTTCGACCTTCGCAGGGTGTTTGGATTTCTTCGACGCATGATACAAGGTGGCTGGTTGATTCGTTTTTCAATTTGACCCAGGACACGTGATTTTACGAATGTTCTCCAAGTTCAACGTCAACTTTGACCTCGACAAGGTGTTTCGATCTTTTCGCCGCAATATACAAAGTTGCTCTCCGGTTGATATCGATTCTCATCGGTAGGTCAGCTCGTTTTTGAAATGTTTTTCAAGACCGACGCCGAATTTGGTCTTGATTTTTTCACATTTTTTTTGTGTGAGCCACGTAATGATCCGAATGTTTCCGAGTCGGACGCTCACTTCGACGTTGACGCGGTTTCGCGATCCCCTCGCAGCTCGATACAGAGTTTCTCTCCGGTTCATTTCTGATTTTTCGACCGTAGTCACCTGATTTTGCGAATGTTTTCTCAGTCCAACGTCAACCTCGAACCCGAAGCGGAATTTCGATACCCTCGACGCACGGTACCAAGCTGATCTGTGTTTCATTGCCGATTTTTACCCGTGAGTCACGTGATTTTGCTTTCACCAATTTCGACCTTCGCAGGGTGGTTAGATTTCCTCGACGCATGATACAAAGTGGCTGGTTGATTCGTTTTTCAATTTGACCCAGAGACACGTGATTTTACGAATGTTTTCCAAGTTCAACGTCAACTTTGACCGCGACAAGGTGTTTCGATCTTTTCGCCGCAAAATACAAAGTTGCTCTCCGGTTGATTTCCGATTCTCATCGGTGGGCCAGGTCGTTTTTCAAATGTTTTTCAAGACCGACGTCGACTTTGATCTTGATTTTTTCACATTTTTTTTTTGGGAGCCACGTAATGATTCGAATGTTTCCGAGTTGGACGCTAACTTCGACGTTGACGCGGTTTCGCGATCCCCATGCAGCTCGATACAGAGATTCTCTGCGGTTCATTTCTGATTTTTCGACGGGAGTCACGCGATTTTTCGAATGTTTTCTCAGTCCAACGTCAACCTCGAACCCGAAGCGGAATTTCGATCCCCTCGACGCACGGTACCAAGCTGATCTGTGTTTCATTGCCGATTTTTACCCGTGAGTCACGTGATTTTGCTTTCACCAATTTCGACCTTCGCAGGGTGTTTGGATTTCCTCGACGCATGATACAAAGTGGCTGGTTGATTCGTTTTTCGATTTGACCCAGAGACACGTGATTTTACGAATGTTTTCCAAGTTCAACGTCAACTTTGACCTCGACAAGGTGTTTCGATCTCTTCGCCGCAATATACAAAGTTGCTCCTCGGTTTATTTCCGATTCTCATCGGTGGTCCAGGTCGTTTTTCAAATGTTTTTCAAGACCGGCGTCGACTTTGATCTTGATTTTTTCACATTTTTTTTGTCTGAGCCACGTAATGATTCGAATGTTTCCGAGTTGGACGATAACTTCGACGTTGACGCGGTTTCGCGATCCCCATGCAGCTCGATACAGAGTTTCTCTCCGGTTCATTTCTGATTTTTTGACCGGAGTCACGTGATTTTTCGAATGTTCTCTCAGTCCAACGTCAACCTCGAACCCGGAGCCGAATTTCGATCCCCTCAAAGCACGGTACCAAGCTGATCTGTGTTTCATTGCCGATTTTTAACCGTGAGTCACGTGATTTTGCTTTCACCAATTTCGACCTTCGCAGGGTGTTTAGATTTCCTCGACGCATGATACAAAGTGGCTGGTTGATTCGTTTTTCAATTTGACCCAGGAAACGTGATTTTACGAATGTTTTCCAAGTTCAACGTCAACTTTGACCTCGACAAGGTGTTTCGATCTCTTCGCCGCAATATACAAAGTTGCTCTCCGGTTGATTTCCGATTCTCATCGGTAGGTCAGGTCGTTTTTCAAATGTTTTTCAAGATCGACGTTGACTTTGATCTTGATTTTTTCACATTTTTTTTGTGTGATCCACGTAATGATTCGAATGTTTCCGAGTTGGACGCTCAACTTCGACGTTTACGCGGTTTCGCGATCCCCTCGCAGCTCGATACAGAGATTCTCTGCGGTTCATTTCTGATTTTTCGACGGGAGTCACGTGATTTTTCGAATTTTTTCTCAGTCCAACGTCAACCTCGAACCCGAAGCGGAATTTCGATACCCTCGACGCACGGTACCAAGCTGATCTGTGTTTCATTGCCGATTTTTACCCGTGAGTCACGTGATTTTGCTTTCATCAATTTCGACCTTCGCAGGGTGTTTGGATTTCTTCGACGCATGATACAAGGTGGCTGGTTGATTCGTTTTTCAATTTGACCCAGGACACGTGATTTTACGAATGTTCTCCAAGTTCAACGTCAACTTTGACCTCGACAAGGTGTTTCGATCTTTTCGCCGCAATATACAAAGTTGCTCTCCGGTTGATATCGATTCTCATCGGTAGGTCAGCTCGTTTTTGAAATGTTTTTCAAGACCGACGCCGAATTTGGTCTTGATTTTTTCACATTTTTTTTGTGTGAGCCACGTAATGATCCGAATGTTTCCGAGTCGGACGCTCACTTCGACGTTGACGCGGTTTCGCGATCCCCTCGCAGCTCGATACAGAGTTTCTCTCCGGTTCATTTCTGATTTTTCGACCGTAGTCACCTGATTTTGCGAATGTTTTCTCAGTCCAACGTCAACCTCGAACCCGAAGCGGAATTTCGATACCCTCGACGCACGGTACCAAGCTGATCTGTGTTTCATTGCCGATTTTTACCCGTGAGTCACGTGATTTTGCTTTCACCAATTTCGACCTTCGCAGGGTGGTTAGATTTCCTCGACGCATGATACAAAGTGGCTGGTTGATTCGTTTTTCAATTTGACCCAGAGACACGTGATTTTACGAATGTTTTCCAAGTTCAACGTGAACTTTGACCTCGACAAGGTGTTTCGATCTTTTCGCCGCAATATACAAAGTTTCTCTCCGGTTGATATCGATTCTCATCGGTAGGTCAGCTCGTTTTTCAAATGTTTTTCAAGACCGACGCCGAATTTGGTCTTGATTTTTTCACATTTTTTTTGTGTGAGCCATATAATGTGTTACAGACTGACATGCAGTTATCGCTGAATGAAGGAAACGGGAAGAGAGGAAGCTCTGGATCCGCTTGACCAGTCAACGAAGGTCGACGTTCAGGTTCAACGCACCTCCTTTAGATCCACATGGACGGGCTTACGGGAGGTTAACAGGGAACAGCGATATTATAGGAAGGAATGGTGAAGTATTATTATTAGTCTTACCTTTATTCTAGCTCGACGATCTCGACGATTTTGGGCGTAGCGGGTTGTGATGGGTTGTCAAGATGGTGGATGTCGAAAGATCGCCGTGTCAGAGTTGTTTCTACGGTGTCGACTATGCACCTAGCACCCTGGTAGTCGATGCTGTGCTGGACTATTATTCTTGGAGTTTCTTCTAGATAGCCTCGGAAGGGTCCCTCCGGTAATTCAGCTGGTTGTGGCGAAGGAACTTCGGTGCCCGAGAAACTATTGTCCGTATGATTTGACTGAGGTTGATCGGTTTTCGGTAATATAATAGTGTCACGGCTGTCGCTATCGTCTGGCCCTACGTATAATTCGTTTATGTAGTCTTTTAACCAGTCTGGCGTTGTAGATTTGAGTGACTCTATTAAACGTTGCCGTCTAGCTATAGCCTGGGCTAGACGCGCGTTTGCTCTTTTTCCTGAACGACGTTTGAATTTTCTTTTCTTTATTACAGCTCCATCCATCTACGGGAAAGGGAAGGAGGTGGTTAACGTCGGCTTGGGTTTTGATATCCTCGCCTTGACGTCATGTAAATATAGAAGGGTTTAACGCAAGCTTGGAAAGTAGTTCCTCGCCTGTGCCGCTAAACACGTGTAAGAGACTGAAGCAAGCTTGGATCAGTAAATCCTCGCCTATACGACAGAGTCTTGAAAGAGTGTAAGAAGAGAGAGTTTAACGCAAGCTTGGGAAGTAGTTCCTCGCCTGTGCCGCTAAACGCGTGTAAGAACTGTAGTAAGCTTGGATCGCTGAATCCTCGCCTATACGACAGTCTTGAAATTGTGCGGATATACTGGCTCAGAGACCTAGGTACTTCGCCCGTATATTCGTTTAGTGTAAGGTATTGGATTTTGTAATAATATGAATGAAGGTGTAATTTACCTTGAGTTTGGTTGAGGTTAATAAATTGTTTGATTTAAGATTAACCTTTGGTTTTATTTTATATGAATTTGAATATGAGTTAAACCGTTTTACAAGTTTAATAAGAAAATAGAATAATTCTAGAAGCGCCAAGACCACAAAAGACTTACGCGTCTTACTACTATTAACGTTATTCTATTTTGAATGTGCGACCGTGGACACGAGTTAAGAATCTTTCGCGAGCAGAAGTTAACTTGTCAAAATTCGATTAGAGATCTGAGCAGAGTAACTACTTGCACGAGTTTTGAATGAAGACTGACGTATGCAAGGCTGCGGTAAGATTGCGGTAGTCTTGTGTGGTAAGTGGGGGTTTATATAGGCCTTAAAATCTATGTGGTGGGGTTGTTTAGTTAAATACAAATTCTTAACCCACGGTGGACTCTGGCCAGCTGCATATGTTTAATATTTGCAAGTCGGTGCCTGCTTGGATATGTTTAAATAATATTTCTAGCGAACTCCGGATGTCTCTAATCTGTTTTGAAGTTAAGAGTTTCAAAATCAACACTTGATAAGTGGGTATTGAGTGTTCGGTTTATCTTATATAATTCATATGCGGTTGCTCTGAGTTCACGTAGAGTTTGAATTGCTCTTAGTTTTACCAAGGGGAATTCATACTCTATTTCTTATAATTATTTCTTATATGGTAGTTGGTTATAATATTTTAGGTATATAATATAATATATAGGGTATAGTTTGATATAAGATATATATATATATATAAGGTAAGTATATGATGTTAAATGTGTAGTGGTATTCTTATATGAGTTTTAATATGTTCCCTCATATGAATATATATATGTGTATATATGTATGGATAATACTTGAAGTTAGTAATAATATAGTATAGAGTATTATCATGAATATATTCTTATGGTTTAGCATGGGTCATACCAGAGGGTAGCAGCGGTGTATACCTTGCATTGATATAAGTTTTGCTGGTGATATATTGCCGATTGCTGAGTGTTACTTATCCTCTAGTATGAACTGCTAGTGATAAGGTAGGTTTCTTATATGCTATGGTTAGATATAATAGGTTGATATTACTAGAGAGTAAAGAAGGAATTGAGTCTGTCAGCGTCCTTCGTTGGTAAGCGTGTGTTCCATATGGTAGGTTGGTGAGAACGTCACGAATGATCCGAATGTTTCCGAGTTGGACGCTCACTTCGACGTTGACGCGGTTTCGCGATCCCCTCGCAGCTCGATACAGAGTTTCTCTCCGGTTCATTTCTGATTTTTCGACCGTAGTCACCTGATTTTTCGAATGTTTTCTCAGTCCAACGTCAACCTCGAACCCGAAGCGGAATTTCGATACCCTCGACGCACGGTACCAAGCTGATCTGTGTTTCATTGCCGATTTTTACCCGTGAGTCACGTGATTTTGCTTTCACCAATTTCGACCTTCGCAGGGTGTTTAGATTTCCTCGACGCATGATACAAAGTGGCTGGTTGATTCGTTTTTCAATTTGACCCAGAGACACGTGATTTTACGAATGTTTTCCAAGTTCAACGTCAACTTTGACCTCGACAAGGTGTTTCGATCTCTTCGCCGCAATATACAAAGTTGCTCTCCGGTTGATTTCCGATTCTCATCGCTGGGCCAGGTCGTTTTTCAAATGTTTTTCAAGACCGACGTCGACTTTGATCTTGATTTTTTCGCATTTTTTTTTTGTGAGCCACGCAATGATTCGAATGTTTCCGAGTTGTACGCTCAACTTCGACGTTGACGCGGTTTCGCGATCCCCTCGCAGCTCGATACAGAGATTCTCTGCGGTTCATTTCTGATTTTTCGACGGGAGTCTCGTGATTTTTCGAATTTTTTCTCAGTCCAACGTCAACCTCGAACCCGAAGCGGAATTTCGATCCCCTCGACGAACCGTACCAAGCTGATCTGTGTTTCATTGCCGATTTTTACCCGTGAGTCAGGTGATTTCACTTTCACCAATTTTGACCTTCGCAGGGTGTTTGGATTTCTTCGACGCATGATACAAAGTGGCTGGTTGATTCGTTTTTCAATTTGACCCAGGACACGTGATTTTACGAATGTTTTCCAAGTTCAACGTCAACTTTGACCTCGACAAGGTGTTTCGATCTTTTCGCCGCAATATACAAAGTTTCTCTCCGGTTGATATCGATTCTCATCGGTAGGTCAGCTCGTTTTTCAAATGTTTTTCAAGACCGACGCCGAATTTGGTCTTGATTTTTTCACATTTTTTTTGTGTGAGCCATATAATGATCCGAATGTTTCCGAGTTGGACGC
The DNA here is from genome assembly GCA_963966615.1 of Tenthredo amoena. Classification (NCBI taxonomy): domain Eukaryota; kingdom Metazoa; phylum Arthropoda; class Insecta; order Hymenoptera; family Tenthredinidae; genus Tenthredo; species Tenthredo amoena. Next base: position 10,437,487 of record OZ016490.1, read on the forward strand.
TCACTTCGACGTTTACGCGGTTTCGCGATCCCCTCGCAGCTCGATACAGAGTTTTTCTCCGGTTCATTTCTGATTTTTCGACCGTAGTCACCTGATTTTTCGAATGTTTTCTCAGTCCAACGTCAACCTCGAACCCGAAGCGGAATTTCGATACCCTCGACGCACGGTACCAAGCTGATCTGTGTTTCATTGCCGATTTTTACCCGTGAGTCACGTGATTTTGCTTTCACCAATTTCGACCTTCGCAGGGTGTTTAGATTTCCTCGACGCATGATACAAAGTGGCTGGTTGATTCGTTCTTCAATTTGACCCAGGACACGTGATTTTACGAATGTTTTCCAAGTTCAACGTCAACTTTGACCTCGACAAGGTGTTTCGATCTTTTCGCCGCAATATACAAAGTTTCTCTCCGGTTGATATCGATTCTCATCGGCAGGTCAGCTCGTTTTTCAAATGTTTTTCAAGACCGACGCCGAATTTGGTCTTGATTTTTTCACATTTTTTTTGTGTGAGCCATATAATGATCCGAACGTTTCCGAGTTGGACGCTCACTTCGACGTTGACGCGGTTTCGCGATCCCCTCGCAGCTCGATACAGAGTTTCTCTCCGGTTCATTTCTGATTTTTCGACCGTAGTCACCTGATTTTTCGAATGTTTTCTCAGTCCAACGTCAACCTCGAACCCGAAGCGGAATTTCGATACCCTCGACGCACGGTACCAAGCTGATCTGTGTTTCATTGCCGATTTTTACCCGTGAGTCACGTGATTTTGCTTTCACCAATTTCGACCTTCGCAGGGTGTTTAGATTTCCTCGACGCATGATACAAAGTGGCTGGTTGATTCGTTTTTCAATTTGACCCAGAGACACGTGATTTTACGAATGTTTTCCAAGTTCAACGTCAACTTTGACCTCGACAAGGTGTTTCGATCTCTTCGCCGCAATATACAAAGTTGCTCTCCGGTTGATTTCCGATTCTCATCGCTGGGCCAGGTCGTTTTTCAAATGTTTTTCAAGACCGACGTCGACTTTGATCTTGATTTTTTGCACATTTTTTTTGTGTGAGCCACGTAATGATTCGAATGTTTCCGAGTTGGACGCTAACTTCGACGTTGACGCGGTTTCGCGATCCCCATGCAGCTCGATACAGAGTTTCTCTCCGGTTCATTTCTGATTTTTTGACCGGAGTCACGTGATTTTTCGAATGTTCTCTCAGTCCAACGTCAACCTCGAACCCGAAGCGGAATTTCGATCCCCTCGACGCACGGTACCAAGCTGATCTGTGTTTCATTGCCGATTTTTACCCGTGAGTCACGTGATTTTGCTTTCACCAATTTCGACCTTCGCAGGGTGTTTGGATTTCTTCGACGCATGATACAAGGTGGCTGGTTGATTCGTTTTTCAATTTGACCCAGGACACGTGATTTTACGAATGTTCTCCAAGTTCAACGTCAACTTTGACCTCGACAAGGTGTTTCGAACTTTTCGCCGCAATATACAAAGTTGCTCTCCGGTTGATATCGATTCTCATCGGTAGGTCAGCTCGTTTTTCAAATGTTTTTCAAGACCGACGCCGAATTTGGTCTTGCTTTTTTCACATTTTTTTTGTGGTCGCTATATAATGATCCGAATGTTTCCGAGTTGGACGCTCACTTCGACGTTGACGCGGTTTCGCGATCCCCTCGCAGCTCGATACAGAGTTTCTCTCCGGTTCATTTCTGATTTTTCGACCGTAGTCACCTGATTTTTCGAATGTTTTCTCAGTCCAACGTCAACCTCGAACCCGAAGCGGAATTTCGATACCCTCGACGCACGGTACCAAGCTGATCTGTGTTTCATCGCCGATTTTTACCCGTGAGTCACGTGATTTTGCTTTCACCAATTTCGACCTTCGCAGGGTGTTTAGATTTCCTCGACGCATGATACAAAGTGGCTGGTTGATTCGTTTTTCAATTTGACCCAGAGACACGTGATTTTACGAATGTTTTCCAAGTTCAACGTAAACTTTGACCTCGACAAGGTGTTTCGATCTCTTCGCCGCAATATACAAAGTTGCTCTCCGGTTGATTTTCGATTCTCATCGCTGGGCCAGGTCGTTTTTCAAATGTTTTTCAAGACCGACGTCGACTTTGATCTTGATTTTTTTCACATTTTTTTTGTGTGAGCCACGTAATGATTCGAATGTTCCCGAGTTGGACGCTAACTTCGACGTTGACGCGGTTTCGCGATCCCCATGCAGCTCGATACAGAGTTTCTCTCCGGTTCATTTCTGATTTTTTGACCGGAGTCACGTGATTTTTCGAATGTTCTCTCAGTCCAACGTCAACCTCGAACCCGAAGCGGAATTTCGATCCCCTCGACGCACGGTACCAAGCTGATCTGTGTTTCATTGCCGATTTTTACCCGTGAGTCAGGTGATTTCACTTTCACCAATTTCGACCTTCGCAGGGTGTTTGGATTTCTTCGACGCATGATACAAAGTGGCTGGTTGATTCGTTTTTCAATTTGACCCAGGACACGTGATTTTACGAATGTTTTCCAAGTTCAACGTCAACTTTGACCTCGACAAGGTGTTTCGATCTTTTCGCCGCAATATACAAAGTTTCTCTCCGGTTGATATCGATTCTCATCGGTAGGTCAGCTCGTTTTTCAAATGTTTTTCAAGACCGACGCCGAATTTGGTCTTGATTTTTTCACATTTTTTTTGTGTGAGCCATATAATGATCCGAATGTTTCCGAGTTGGACGCTCACTTCGACGTTGACGCGGTTTCGCGATCCCCTCGCAGCTCGATACAGAGTTTCTCTCCGGTTCATTTCTGATTTTTCGACCGTAGTCACCTGATTTTTCGAATGTTTTCTCAGTCCAACGTCAACCTCGAACCCGAAGCGGAATTTCGATACCCTCGACGCACGATACCAAGCTGATCTGTGTTTCATTGCCGATTTTTACCCGTGAGTCACGTGATTTTGCTTTCACCAATTTCGACCTTCGCAGGGTGTTTAGATTTCCTCGACGCATGATACAAAGTGGCTGGTTGATTCGTTTTTCAATTTGACCCAGAGACACGTGATTTTACGAATGTTTTCCAAGTTCAACGTCAACTTTGACCTTGACAAGGTGTTTCGATCTCTTCGCCGCAATATACAAAGTTGCTCTCCGGTTGATTTCCGATTCTCATCGCTGGGCCAGGTCGTTTTTCAAATGTTTTTCAAGACCGACGTCGACCTTGATCTTGATTTTTTTCACATTTTTTTTGTGTGAGCCACGTAATGATTCGAATGTTTCCGAGTTGGACGCTAACTTCGACGTTGACGCGGTTTCGCGATCCCCATGCAGCTCGATACAGAGTTTCTCTCCGGTTCATTTCTGATTTTTTGACCGGAGTCACGTGATTTTTCGAATGTTCTCTCAGTCCAACGTCAACCTCGAACCCGAAGCGGAATTTCGATCCCCTCGACGCACGGTACCAAGCTGATCTGTGTTTCATTGCCGATTTTTACCCGTGAGTCACGTGATTTTGCTTTCACCAATTTCGACCTTCGCAGGGTGTTTGGATTTCCTCGACGCATGATACAAGGTGGCTGGTTGATTCGTTTTTCAATTTGACCCAGGAAACGTGATTTTACGAATGTTTTCCAAGTTCAACGTCAACTTTGACCTCGACAAGGTGTTTCGATCTCTTCGCCGCAATATACAAAGTTGCTCTCCGGTTGATTTCCGATTCTCATCGGTAGGTCAGGTCGTTTTTCAAATGTTTTTCAAGATCGACGTTGACTTTGATCTTGATTTTTTCACATTTTTTTTGTGTGATTCACGTAATGATTCGAATGTTTCCGAGTTGGACGCTCAACTTCGACGTTGACGCGGTTTCGCGATCCCCTCGCAGCTCGATACAGAGATTCTCTGCGGTTCATTTCTGATTTTTCGACGGGAGTCTCGTGATTTTTCGAATTTTTTCTCAGTCCAACGTCAACCTCGAACCCGAAGCGGAATTTCGATCCCCTCGACGAACCGTACCAAGCTGATCTGTGTTTCATTGCCGATTTTTACCCGTGAGTCAGGTGATTTCACTTTCACCAATTTCGACCTTCGCAGGGTGTTTGGATTTCTTCGACGCATGATACAAAGTGGCTGGTTGATTCGTTTTTCAATTTGACCCAGGACACGTGATTTTACGAATGTTTTCCAAGTTCAACGTCAACTTTGACCTCGACAAGGTGTTTCGATCTTTTCGCCGCAATATACAAAGTTTCTCTCCGGTTGATATCGATTCTCATCGGTAGGTCAGCTCGTTTTTCAAATGTTTTTCAAGACCGACGCCGAATTTGGTCTTGATTTTTTCACATTTTTTTTGTGTGAGCCATATAATGATCCGAATGTTTCCGAGTTGGACGCTCACTTCGACGTTTACGCGGTTTCGCGATCCCCTCGCAGCTCGATACAGAGTTTCTCTCCGGCTCATTTCTGATTTTTTGACCGGAGTCACGTGATTTTTCGAATGTTCTCTCAGTCCAACGTCAACCTCGAACCCAAAGCGGAATTTCGATCCCCTCGACGCACGGTACCAAGCTGATCTGTGTTTCATTGCCGATTTTTACCCGTGAGTCAGGTGATTTCACTTTCACCAATTTCGACCTTCGCAGGGTGTTTGGATTTCTTCGACGCATGATACAAAGTGGCTGGTTGATTCGTTTTTCAATTTGACCCAGGACACGTGATTTTACGAATGTTTTCCAAGTTCAACGTCAACTTTGACCTCGACAAGGTGTTTCGATCTTTTCGCCGCAATATACAAAGTTTCTCTCCGGTTGATATCGATTCTCATCGGTAGGTCAGCTCGTTTTTCAAATGTTTTTCAAGACCGACGCCGAATTTGGTCTTGATTTTTTCACATTTTTTTTGTGTGAGCCATATAATGATCCGAATGTTTCCGAGATGGACGCTCACTTCGACGTTGACGCGGTTTCGCGATCCCCTCGCAGCTCGATACAGAGTTTCTCTCCGGTTCATTTCTGATTTTTCGACCGTAGTCACCTGATTTTTCGAATGTTTTCTCAGTCCAACGTCAACCTCGAACCCGAAGCGGAATTTCGATACCCTCGACGCACGATACCAAGCTGATCTGTGTTTCATTGCCGATTTTCACCCGTGAGTCACGTGATTTTGCTTTCACCAATTTCGACCTTCGCAGGGTGTTTAGATTTCCTCGACGCATGATACAAAGTGGCTGGTTGATTCGTTTTTCAATTTGACCCAGAGACACGTGATTTTACGAATGTTTTCCAAGTTCAACGTCAACTTTGACCTTGACAAGGTGTTTCGATCTCTTCGCCGCAATATACAAAGTTGCTCTCCGGTTGATTTCCGATTCTCATCGCTGGGCCAGGTCGTTTTTCAAATGTTTTTCAAGACCGACGTCGACCTTGATCTTGATTTTTTTCACATTTTTTTTGTGTGAGCCACGTAATGATTCGAATGTTTCCGAGTTGGACGCTAACTTCGACGTTGACGCGGTTTCGCGATCCCCATGCAGCTCGATACAGAGTTTCTCTCCGGTTCATTTCTGATTTTTTGACCGGAGTCACGTGATTTTTCGAATGTTCTCTCAGTCCAACGTCAACCTCGAACCCGAAGCGGAATTTCGATCCCCTCGACGCACGGTACCAAGCTGATCTGTGTTTCATTGCCGATTTTTACCCGTGAGTCACGTGATTTTGCTTTCACCAATTTCGACCTTCGCAGGGTGTTTGGATTTCCTCGACGCATGATACAAGGTGGCTGGTTGATTCGTTTTTCAATTTGACCCAGGAAACGTGATTTTACGAATGTTTTCCAAGTTCAACGTCAACTTTGACCTCGACAAGGTGTTTCGATCTCTTCGCCGCAATATACAAAGTTGCTCTCCGGTTGATTTCCGATTCTCATCGGTAGGTCAGGTCGTTTTTCAAATGTTTTTCAAGATCGACGTTGACTTTGATCTTGATTTTTTCACATTTTTTTTGTGTGATTCACGTAATGATTCGAATGTTTCCGAGTTGGACGCTCAACTTCGACGTTGACGCGGTTTCGCGATCCCCTCGCAGCTCGATACAGAGATTCTCTGCGGTTCATTTCTGATTTTTCGACGGGAGTCTCGTGATTTTTCGAATTTTTTCTCAGTCCAACGTCAACCTCGAACCCGAAGCGGAATTTCGATCCCCTCGACGAACCGTACCAAGCTGATCTGTGTTTCATTGCCGATTTTTACCCGTGAGTCAGGTGATTTCACTTTCACCAATTTCGACCTTCGCAGGGTGTTTGGATTTCTTCGACGCATGATACAAAGTGGCTGGTTGATTCGTTTTTCAATTTGACCCAGGACACGTGATTTTACGAATGTTTTCCAAGTTCAACGTCAACTTTGACCTCGACAAGGTGTTTCGATCTTTTCGCCGCAATATACAAAGTTTCTCTCCGGTTGATATCGATTCTCATCGGTAGGTCAGCTCGTTTTTCAAATGTTTTTCAAGACCGACGCCGAATTTGGTCTTGATTTTTTCACATTTTTTTTGTGTGAGCCATATAATGATCCGAATGTTTCCGAGTTGGACGCTCACTTCGACGTTTACGCGGTTTCGCGATCCCCTCGCAGCTCGATACAGAGTTTTTCTCCGGTTCATTTCTGATTTTTCGACCGTAGTCACCTGATTTTTCGAATGTTTTCTCAGTCCAACGTCAACCTCGAACCCGAAGCGGAATTTCGATACCCTCGACGCACGGTACCAAGCTGATCTGTGTTTCATTGCCGATTTTTACCCGTGAGTCACGTGATTTTGCTTTCACCAATTTCGACCTTCGCAGGGTGTTTAGATTTCCTCGACGCATGATACAAAGTGGCTGGTTGATTCGTTTTTCAATTTGACCCAGGACACGTGATTTTACGAATGTTTTCCAAGTTCAACGTCAACTTTGACCTCGACAAGGTGTTTCGATCTTTTCGCCGCAATATACAAAGTTTCTCTCCGGTTGATATCGATTCTCATCGGCAGGTCAGCTCGTTTTTCAAATGTTTTTCAAGACCGACGCCGAATTTGGTCTTGATTTTTTCACATTTTTTTTGTGTGAGCCATATAATGATCCGAACGTTTCCGAGTTGGACGCTCACTTCGACGTTGACGCGGTTTCGCGATCCCCTCGCAGCTCGATACAGAGTTTCTCTCCGGTTCATTTCTGATTTTTCGACCGTAGTCACCTGATTTTTCGAATGTTTTCTCAGTCCAACGTCAACCTCGAACCCGAAGCGGAATTTCGATCCCCTCGACGCACGGTACCAAGCTGATCTGTGTTTCATTGCCGATTTTTACCCGTGAGTCACGTGATTTTGCTTTCACCAATTTCGACCTTCGCAGGGTGTTTGGATTTCCTCGACGCATGATACAAGGTGGCTGGTTGATTCGTTTTTCAATTTGACCCAGGAAACGTGATTTTACGAATGTTTTCCAAGTTCAACGTCAACTTTGACCTCGACAAGGTGTTTCGATCTCTTCGCCGCAATATACAAAGTTGCTCTCCGGTTGATTTCCGATTCTCATCGGTAGGTCAGGTCGTTTTTCAAATGTTTTTCAAGATCGACGTTGACTTTGATCTTGATTTTTTCACATTTTTTTTGTGTGATTCACGTAATGATTCGAATGTTTCCGAGTTGGACGCTCAACTTCGACGTTGACGCGGTTTCGCGATCCCCTCGCAGCTCGATACAGAGATTCTCTGCGGTTCATTTCTGATTTTTCGACGGGAGTCTCGTGATTTTTCGAATTTTTTCTCAGTCCAACGTCAACCTCGAACCCGAAGCGGAATTTCGATCCCCTCGACGAACCGTACCAAGCTGATCTGTGTTTCATTGCCGATTTTTACCCGTGAGTCAGGTGATTTCACTTTCACCAATTTCGACCTTCGCAGGGTGTTTGGATTTCTTCGACGCATGATACAAAGTGGCTGGTTGATTCGTTTTTCAATTTGACCCAGGACACGTGATTTTACGAATGTTTTCCAAGTTCAACGTCAACTTTGACCTCGACAAGGTGTTTCGATCTTTTCGCCGCAATATACAAAGTTTCTCTCCGGTTGATATCGATTCTCATCGGTAGGTCAGCTCGTTTTTCAAATGTTTTTCAAGACCGACGCCGAATTTGGTCTTGATTTTTTCACATTTTTTTTGTGTGAGCCATATAATGATCCGAATGTTTCCGAGTTGGACGCTCACTTCGACGTTTACGCGGTTTCGCGATCCCCTCGCAGCTCGATACAGAGTTTTTCTCCGGTTCATTTCTGATTTTTCGACCGTAGTCACCTGATTTTTCGAATGTTTTCTCAGTCCAACGTCAACCTCGAACCCGAAGCGGAATTTCGATACCCTCGACGCACGGTACCAAGCTGATCTGTGTTTCATTGCCGATTTTTACCCGTGAGTCACGTGATTTTGCTTTCACCAATTTCGACCTTCGCAGGGTGTTTAGATTTCCTCGACGCATGATACAAAGTGGCTGGTTGATTCGTTTTTCAATTTGACCCAGGACACGTGATTTTACGAATGTTTTCCAAGTTCAACGTCAACTTTGACCTCGACAAGGTGTTTCGATCTTTTCGCCGCAATATACAAAGTTTCTCTCCGGTTGATATCGATTCTCATCGGCAGGTCAGCTCGTTTTTCAAATGTTTTTCAAGACCGACGCCGAATTTGGTCTTGATTTTTTCACATTTTTTTTGTGTGAGCCATATAATGATCCGAACGTTTCCGAGTTGGACGCTCACTTCGACGTTGACGCGGTTTCGCGATCCCCTCGCAGCTCGATACAGAGTTTCTCTCCGGTTCATTTCTGATTTTTCGACCGTAGTCACCTGATTTTTCGAATGTTTTCTCAGTCCAACGTCAACCTCGAACCCGAAGCGGAATTTCGATACCCTCGACGCACGGTACCAAGCTGATCTGTGTTTCATTGCCGATTTTTACCCGTGAGTCACGTGATTTTGCTTTCACCAATTTCGACCTTCGCAGGGTGTTTAGATTTCCTCGACGCATGATACAAAGTGGCTGGTTGATTCGTTTTTCAATTTGACCCAGAGACACGTGATTTTACGAATGTTTTCCAAGTTCAACGTCAACTTTGACCTCGACAAGGTGTTTCGATCTCTTCGCCGCAATATACAAAGTTGCTCTCCGGTTGATTTCCGATTCTCATCGCTGGGCCAGGTCGTTTTTCAAATGTTTTTCAAGACCGACGTCGACTTTGATCTTGATTTTTTCACATTTTTTTTTTGTGAGCCACGCAATGATTCGAATGTTTCCGAGTTGTACGCTCAACTTCGACGTTGACGCGGTTTCGCGATCCCCTCGCAGCTCGATACAGAGATTCTCTGCGGTTCATTTCTGATTTTTCGACGGGAGTCACGTGATTTTTCGAATTTTTTCTCAGTCCAACGTCAACCTCGAACCCGAAGCGGAATTTCGATCACCTCGACGCCCCGTACCAAGCTGATCTGTGTTTCATTGCCGATTTTTACCCGTGAGTCACGTGATTTCACTTTCACCAATTTCGACCTTCGCAGGGTGTTTGGATTTCTTCGACGCATGATACAAAGTGGCTGGTTGATTCGTTTTTCGATTTGACCCAGAGACACGTGATTTCACGAATGTTTTCCAAGTTCAACGTCAACTTTGACCTCGACAAGGTGTTTCGATCTCTTCGCCGCAACATACAAAGTTGCTCTCCGGTTGATTTCCGATTCTCATCGCTGGGCCAGGTCGTTTTTCAAATGTTTTTCAAGACCGACGTCGACTTTGATCTTGATTTTTTCACATTTTTTTTTTGTGAGCCACGCAATGATTCGAATGTTTCCGAGTTGTACGCTCAACTTCGACGTTGACGCGGTTTCGCGATCCCCTCGCAGCTCGATACAGAGATTCTCTGCGGTTCATTTCTGATTTTTCGACGGGAGTCTCGTGATTTTTCGAATTTTTTCTCAGTCCAACGTCAACCTCGAACCCGAAGCGGAATTTCGATCCCCTCGACGAACCGTACCAAGCTGATCTGTGTTTCATTGCCGATTTTTACCCGTGAGTCAGGTGATTTCACTTTCACCAATTTCGACCTTCGCAGGGTGTTTGGATTTCTTCGACGCATGATACAAAGTGGCTGGTTGATTCGTTTTTCAATTTGACCCAGGACACGTGATTTTACGAATGTTTTCCAAGTTCAACGTCAACTTTGACCTCGACAAGGTGTTTTGATCTTTTCGCCGCAATATACAAAGTTTCTCTTCTTCTGCCTCCGAAGCTTTGGGCTGAGCGCATGGAAGAGTTGCAGCTGTTACACGAATGGGTTACCGACAACCTCGATAAAGCGTATCGCCGACAGTCTAGACAGTATAACCGTCATCATCGACCTCCAGCTTTTGCTGTAGGTGATTTAGTATTAAAACGGCATCACGTATTATCTTCCGCAACCCAGCATATCGCAGCCAAACTCGCCCCAAAATTCCATGGTCCTTTCCGCATCACCCGAATCCTCTCACCCGTAGTGCATGAGTTGAGCGACATCAATAGTGGGAAAGTAGTCGGAAAATTACATGTTAAAGATCTGAAACTATATAACCAATCGAACCCCTCTACCGTATAGCTACCGCTCTACAGCCTTGAGTGGGCCAGGATGGAGTATTGGTGGTTGGACCAGCGGGCATTCCGCTATCTTGCTCCGTTCTGCGAGGATCTGGCCGCGATTGGCGATCAGTATCCCGGCCTGGGGATTGCCATAGCCGAGGCAGTACAAGCCGTTCGGATGGAGCTAGACCCCGTGAGGGCCGGCCGACTAGCCCCTGAGATCTTTGACTCAGGTACCCAGACGGACCCGGCCGCTATACGGGAGCAAGGGGTTCAGACCGAGACCCCGGCGCACCGCCATGCGCGACTACAAGTGCGACCCGAGACCAGGGAAAGAGGTACGCAGACGGAGGCGGCGCGTCCCGCTCCGACGCGACCCATCATCAAGGCCCTCCGCCGAGTGAGTTTCGCGACCTCTCCACCGGCTACTATACCGTCGTCGCACCGCTACCGCTTCCCAAGCCCACCCCCGGAACGATTCTTTTACGCCAGGGATGACGACTTCGGGTTCGAGCCCTGTGAACCGCCCGTTAAGCGACTTCCGATCCCGCTGACTCCTGAGCACACCCCGATGGACATCGATTACGCGAGATCCCTACCCACGGACCGATACACCCGAGAGGGTCCGTGGTGCGAAAGCCCACCAGCTACCTACGTGAGACCGGCTCACGAGCGACCAGATTTGCCGCAGTCAAAGGTGCCGCGCACTACCCCGGGGGGAAACCCGACGAAACCCGACCGCGCGACGTCACGCTCCGGCCCGTCTACCGTCAGACCCATCCCCCAGGCCTTTCCTATGGCATGCGCCGTACGGCGCCTGCTGGTGCTGTCATAACTACGGGCATCAGCACCGGGACTGCCCCAGAGCCGGGGACCCAGCATACATTTATTGTTACCGCTGCGGACTGGCCGGGGGCAAGTTATCAGGGTGCCCGTATCGTCGCGGAGACTGGGACGACGAGCACACTAACCCATGAACATCCCGTCTAAAGACAATCGTACCGCCGCCGATACCGCCGTACGATCGGAATAAGCCGCGAGCAAAATCTACTTTCGTTCATATTATTTTACCATAAGCCGCGAGCAAAATCTACCTTCGTTTGTATTATTTACCCTAAGCCTCGAGCAAAACCTACTTTAGTTTATGTTCTCTACCTTAAACCGCGAGCAACTCCATATTAATTTGTACCACCTACCCTTACTTGCTATTACTTGACAATAAATACCGTCTTATACCGCTTAACGGATAGTCTCGATTCAACCTATGTCTCGTATTTACCTCCCAATCCTTAAACGTTAATCGTAAGTATCATGATTCCTATGTCTGCTATCGCTACCTCAGCATCCATATCTTCGTCAGTAAGTCAGAAGACGTCTAGTAATAAGTTTCATCCTCCGTCGATATAGCAAGTTCCTAAGGAGTGTCTTTGTCAGTTTCTCTGTAAAGTTTAGTCTCCGAGACACTTGCCACAGTCAAGATCTTTGTATTTTTTTTTTGTGATATCGCTATCTCAGTATATCCGCTTCGAACCACAGTTCTAGTCGTTTCTAGTCGAAAAACAGCTTATAGTCTTGCCTCTCGTTCAGTAGCGACTACCAACGAAGTCTCGTAGATCCCGCAATCAGCTGTCAACTAAGTAAGTAACCTTTTGTCGGAATTTTTTTTTCTTTGTCGCTAAGTCAGTCATGAAGTCGCTTATTATCGCTCGTGGTATAACAAGAGCAAGAGGCCTTTCCTAGGCCTCCCTTTAGGAGGGAGGAGTTGGCTCCCCGGCGGGGAATCGAACCCTGGTCTCCCGCGTGACAAGCGGGGATACTTACCACTATACTACTTCGTACTTTTACTTTTCGTACTGCCGATTTAGGCGGACGTACTCGCGACTCGGGGCCGGAAAATGAGTGATTATTTATTGTTCGGGAAGAGTGGTGCGGTAAAAAAAAAAAAGGGTTAAAACGCGCGCGAAACCCTCGCCGATTAAGGAAAATAGTGAGGCAAGTGCGTGGGTGCCGAAACAAAGGTACATTAGTTAAGAAAGGGGCAAAGAGCAGCCGTCGGTGAAGAGCATCAACCACCGGCCGAAGAGAGCGAGCCCAGAACTTGTAGAAACCGAGAGGCACTTCAGGCAGGCCTATGCCTCGATCAGTCCAGACAGCCACCAAACATCGGCACGCTTCAACGGATGGCTAACAAAAATGCACCGTCACCGAAATGGGCGAAAGTTTGACCATCAGGTGGCGCCTAAAAGGATCTCGGGGAGGATATTGAAGGCACTCGAGGCGACAGCGCCTTGGAAGGCACCAGGAGAAGACGCCATCCCAGCGGCGCTTTACAAGACCCTGCCGGCGGCGAGGGAGTATATGGTCCGTCACGCAGCCAAACTCTTGAGAGGCGAGGCAAAGATCACCGAAGAGGACGCCAGGGGGACGATCGTCCTGATATACAAGAGTGGGGACACGGATGACCCAAAAAACTACAGGCCAATCTCGCTGTTAAACTCGGACTACAAGATCCTGACCGCTGCGATAACCGGGCTGATTTACGAAGGCCTGGCCGACTGGATGATACTTAGAGAGCAGCTGGCTAGGAAAGGGGTTTGGGGCATAGCCCACGGACTCCTGTGGGACAAAGCCTGCACGCAGGGGGCCCGTCCGTCGCGCAGGGTGAACTATTCAGCGTGGTACGATTTCTCCAAGGCGTATGACACGATTCACCATCACCAACTCCGGAGGCTCATACAGGCTCTACCAGTGCATGACGAGATCAGGAAAACAATGGCAGCGATGATGACCCTGTGGGCAGTGACAATCGAAATAGATAGAAAAAAAACCTCGCCAATCTACGTGAAAAGGGGACTACACCAAGGCGACTCCATGAGCCCCCTCCTGTTTGTGCTAATAACAGCTTTCATACTGAAGGCGGTGAAGACCGACAAGGAGCTAACGAAGGCCGCGAGAGGCAAACAAGAGGTGGCGGCGTTCATGGACGATTTCAAAACCCACGCACCATCGTGGAAGGCAGCTGAGCTAATAACGAAGGTCCTCAAGGCAGCGGCGCAAGAGGTAGGCCTGACGCTGAATATAAGGAAATGCGCCATATATAACAGGGAGGAGGAGGAGGAAGAAGAAGAAGAAGAAGGAGAAGAAGAACAACTGGGCGCCGGGAGTGCGGAGGTCGAAATCCCGTTCCTCCCGAACACCAGGGAGGGATATAAATATCTGGGGATCCACCAAGTGGAGAGGGACACGACACTCAATGAAGAACTGGTGAGGAAGAAAACCCTGGAGGCAACGAGAGAGATCTTCAGCTCACCTATAGCACCAGTTCAGAAAGCCCACTTGTACAACACTACGGTGGCAACGGCGGCGGTGTATGTGCTGGGCAATTTATACCCTAACGAGTCCAGGGCCACTGCAATAAGAAAATGCCGCGAAATAGACACGGCCGTCAGGAGGCTTCTAGTTGAGATGAAGTGGCGAGGGAGAACTGCGTCTAGGCCAACGGTATACCTCCCGCCAACAACGCACGGAGGCATGGGCATTAAATCCCTAGCAGACGAGACCGAACTGCAGCTCGTCAGGAAGGGGATATACCTGCAGCACCACCCGGATATGGCAGGAACAAGATCCACATACGAGAGGCTATCCAGAGCGCAGTGGAGGACTCCAATTTCGGACCTGGAGGCGGTAGTTGAGAAGTATGGGGTGGCACTCCCCGAAAAACAGGGAGACGAACTGATTACCGCATACGCCCGCAGGGTAGCAAAGCTAGTAGCAGAGGAACAGCAGCGCCTATGGGAATAGGACTGGAGGGCAGCCTCCAGATACGCCAGGGTGGCGACAGACCCGAACACCAGAGTCACCTTCCCTGCAACAACGTCGCTGGCAACCGAGGGCTGGATACTCGCGGTAGCCAGATCTGCGGCTGAGGAGCAGATCCAGGGAATGGGGGCCCACCCGGAGCCGAGAAGGAGGTGCAGAAGAGGCTGCGACGCAGAAGAAACATCGTATCATGTCCTCTCCACGTGCCTAACCCCAGAAATCACGGCGAGGCACGATAGTGCCGTACACAAGGTGCTTCAGACCATCTTGGAAGCAACGAACGCGTCGAAGGAGGCTCGATTGGGCCTGAGATTCGGAACGGCATCCCTTTACACGGAATACAGCTGGGGAGGGAGAAGGATAAAACTCCGGGCAGGAGGCAAATGCGTGACCGACCCTATGCTGTATCACAACCGTCCAGACATAGTTGTCCACCTGACCAGCCCTGACGGGACCCTGGTGGATTTTGAGCTTGCAGAATATCCAACTCCAAGAGAGGATAAAAAGAGTCAGATATACGAAGAATTCGACGATCTACATAACAAAAGAAAATGTGGACACGGCTGAAAGGAGTTACAACCTGGTGGACGCGCTGAGCAGACTGCACAGACGACTGGTGCGGTTCGCAGCCCTGGTTGTGGGCACCCTCGGGGAAGTCTGCAGGATGGAGGAGCTCGTGAAGGCCATGGCCATCTTGGCAAAAATGGGAGTCGAGAGGGGACGGGCGAGCAACATGCTGCAACGAATAGCTACGGACGTGGTCAAGGCCTCAGCAGCCTCTATTATGCGAAGGCTGAATCAGCCGCGATAGAACTCCCCCCCCCCTACACTACATCTGAACGATATAACTACTTAGGAATGTTATATTACTGTCTACTTAGTCTGCATTGGATGTTATGTTATATTTCTGTCTATTTGTTATTTATTTATCGATTTAATTATTGACATCTAAGTTAGTCCCTAAAACTAGCCAGTGTATCATAGTTAAGGCAAAAATGAGTTATTCGATTCACATCTGTCAAGTTTTGTATATAAAAGAGGCACACGTGAAACAATGAATGAAAAATCTTTATACTACCGAGGAGGCCCCACGTTGGCCGCCATTTTGTAACGACGGTGTCAGAGATTCACCGCCGCACCCTACGGCGTTCCTCAAATAAAATTCGAAATTACTAAATAAATCTTTCAGCGGTAGTTTTGTTGGGCGCCAGACGCGACTGCGTCGATCACAGATAATTACGATAATTCGGATACAACGATGCAGACAAATTTAGCGGAACGACGGCCTCAAAGCCCACGGTTAGCTCAAATGTACAGCGATAATGGTAGAGTGGGTAGGTTCGCCTTAATTAATTAATAAAATAAAGTTTTGTACACCAGATAAATCCTTCAAGGGAATCCACGATTCCGTATATTCAAGTTTGCAGCGTTAACAATTACTTAGCGGTAACAGATAGACTCCATATAACGAAATAATATCATCGGAAGAAGCTACTAAAACTAATGTAATAGAGACGATATATGATCTGATTTAATATGGGATAAATACGAAATTACCAATAAAATGATATAATTTAACTACGCCTTATTTTTGACGCAGCGGTATAAAAAACAATAACACGCCGGTTGGCTAGCGAGCGCCTTGGAAGTGATACAAAACAAGCTATTATACTACGTTTTAGACTACGTATCATCGAGCGATACGATAGTCTGGCAAGTCCGCTAACACGGCGGCACGCTAGCGATATTAACTAGGGTTTTGGCGATAATACTTTAACAAATGACTCTAACTGATTTTCTTAGATAACAGATTAAATTCAAATAAACTAGCTGAAATTATTAACGAAGGGGTTCGCAATGTACGGAAAATTAGGTATCAACGATACACGATAGATTCGCAGATATGCTGCGGGATTCGGATCAAGGAATTACGATCAAAGAAATTAGGTACTAACTAACTTAGCCTATGACATCTACGTTCAGCCAACCCTCGGGGAGTTGGAAATTAATTAGCGACACACCATGCACAATAATATAATACTAAATACTGAGATAGACCAAAGAAATAGCCACAGAAAAATAGATAGCAGAAATAGACAGAGAAAATAGATTAATCAAGCAGTACAGTAAGTAAGCGGTAAGGTATCAGATAATAAGCATCAACGATAATCGAACAGATAGATCTACTAGCATAGGCAGAGAAAATAGCTACAGCCAGTCACGAAGTCCTTTTGCTGATTTTTCCTCAGAGAGAAATTTACTAATCACGTGGCCCGTAGGCTGCACGCTACACAAACGATACGATAAAGCGGAAAATTCAGCGAGACCTCGTGGCTTTACAAACCGATAGAGCAAAGAAACCTTACCTTAATGAAGATGTGGATTCTCACACACTCACTTAACTTTATCTTTAACTTTAACTCGGCGATAATACTGTAACCGTAAACTTAATAGCGAAAACTTAACGACTAATAACAGCGATTCAATGTAGCGGGAGAGAGGTTTTGACACGTCTGGTTCAGAGGCTAATTGAACGTAGAAGCGTTCAGCCGTTGTCTACGAAGCGTCATTTTGTTGCTGGCCATCAGGCGTAGGGCTCCGCGCTTCTCAGCGGTATCTCAGCCGTTCCTCGAAGCTGGGGTTGCGAGATGACGTGGAGGAAGGTGTGACCTTGGCTCTTACGTAGCGGTACCGTCCTTGCGTCAATAATTCCTCCAGGATGGCTCGACAGCGGCAGACTCACCTGAAGTCGACCTCGCTGCAGCCTCTTGGCAAGATCTAGGTGTCCCTGGATCGGGTCTACACCTCTGTCGATCTGCCAGGAGGTCGCGGGACGCAATTCTCGCCCACTCTCACGTGGCGCATCCTTTTGCGATAACGTTACGCCACGAGCCTTTCTTGGACCAAACGTGGCGTCGGTAATACTAACAGGAGCGGTAGATGGAAGCTGGTGCGTTGACGGGAGGTTGCGGCGTTGTAGCGTACAACCCTGTACGCCGTCGTTGCAGGCCAGATGCTCGGCGGTAAGCGACATCAGCTGACAGGGAGCCGTATGCAGGCCCTGTTCACTCTCAGCGGCATCTTCGTACAAGGTCAACAACCTTCCCTCCAGATGTTGCGGTACTACCCTCGGTACTTTCTAAGGTACAGGTCCCGAGCTGCGTACCATGGAGGCCTCAGTGGCGATAGTCGTAGTCATCTCAGCAGCGGAAGTTCTCGGATGTAATGATTCAATAGTTTAATCTATCTCCTCATCACCTATACAAGAGGGTTTTTGATTTTAAGTAAGATTATTAGTATTAAGGGTTAAGTAAATAATATAAAACAACAACAGGTCATTGAGCTGAGAACCATGAATTCATTTTATTTTTTACGTTTTATGATGGAAAATTCAGCTTTAATGGATTGAAATAATTTCTTTTAGATTTATTTGTCAAATCGTTGATATGAACAAGAGGTTTTGAAAAATTGTTGCAACAGGTCTTGGAGTTATATAAAAATATCAACGATTCAAGAAATATTATGACATTGAGATTTTGCCGAACAGAAATTCAATTATCTTAATTTTAACGGACAACACAGACGACACAGTACTCTTTAAGATGTTGAAAAACATCTGTAGAAAAGAAATAATGATACCGCTAATTTCGAGTACAGACAATGGACATTTGAACACTATAGACAAACATGCGGTATCATGAAATTTACATACACATACATTTATAATTGTACAAAAATGACTCCAGATGACTCCAAAATAACATTATAAGGTGATTCGAATAAATAGTACTACTTATACATTCTCGACAAGTCTCTTAATGACGATGAGTTAATGGCGTGGCCGCATGGTATAATACTTATATTTTGTTCGTAGTTTAAGTTGATCGATGATCTCGTCGTAACATTGTTGTTTCATTCGACGAAGATTGTAGAGAGTATATAAATTTCTGATTATTATTTCGTGAACATTATTACTGATCAGTTTCACATTCCAATGATGATTCTAGATTACAATCAATCAACAACAGTTAGCGACACGTCTGTCTTTCATCACGGCTCAGAGTCGAGAGAGCGAGTCTCCTTCTCTTCCGGCTAACCGGTTTTTATTAGTACTGGAAATCGACTGTGGTGTCGCGTGGCGCACCACATGAGTCAAGTATAGGGCGCTAGCTTTGAATGCATTATATCGTTACACGGAGCGGAAGTTCTCGAAGCGGAAGTCTTGATCTAACTCGTCTCTCTCTCTCTCTCGCCGTACATTAACAAAAAAACACATCAAATTAGTTTAATTCTAATATTCCTTAACTAGGTGTGTCGCTATTATCCCGAGGTTGAGACGTGCTCTACCTCTCTCTCGCGGTATAGGTAGCTGAAAAAATTTGCCGCAAGGGCTACTGTGACGGCAGAAAATCTGCAACGTCACAGTATATATATATATATATTGTAACGAGGCAAAATATTTGCCTCGTAATAGAACAATCGACTCCTCCTCAGACGAAAGCGACCCCGAGAAAATTAGAAATAACCGAAACAAGAGGTCCCCAGCTCAGGTTCCGAAGGTTCCCTAATTTAATTTCTATCGTTTATAACCCTTTATTTTTCCCGTTCCTCTCTATTATCGTACGTGCCGTCTCGACCGGATCAACGAGGGAGATCATCCCTCAATCCCACTACGCCTATCAGGTCACCTGGAAGCCTCAGAGTCAGTAGCCGGGGCGGCCAAGATCATCGTATCCTGAGATACGCCTGGAAGTGCGCTGCATTACGATCTGCCTATCTCCAAGAAAATCCCGCTCCCCTCCCCCTCGGTCTCGTACCGGCCTGGTCCGCCGGTCCACATGCAGATATTTCCGCCTTCCAGGGTATCGCGAAAACATGAGATGCCATCTATCAACCCCCTGGCAAAAGCTCTGAGTGCCAAAGGCCTTGTCAGGCCCGCCACCTCGTCATCGAAGAAAGAAGAACAAAAGCGTCCACCAATTAAATGCATCGCATGCATTTGTCTCTTCCCCCTCCCACTATTTTTTTGATTTGGGTAGTAACCGGCGAAAAACACGTCACTTCTTGTTTGGATATCGTGAGAAAGAGAGCTTTGTTGAATTGGAAATCTTTTTGTTTTTTGCGATTTGTGTCCACCGATAGAAACTTATTTTTTTGTTGTTGTTTTGTGTGTTTAATTTCGATTCTTTTTGGTTTTTCTTTTACTTTCATTTACCTTGTGTGTTGATTTCTTTTATTTGTTTGTTTCGTCCTTTTTATTGGGTGTATTTCTAAAAAACAAAAAAAACTATCTATTTTGTGTTTGTGCCGTCGAGTCCGTATTCCTAAGGTAAGCTTCCAGTCTAAACGACCTTCCGAAACTACCCAAATTAATTTGCCTGATTTAAACTTCTCCCAAAATCTTATCGAATGGTTGCGTTTTAGTTTTCCCTATCCTTTGTAAATCCCCTCAAAATCATTATATTTATAAATGGTGTATCGTTAGATCGATTTTTCTAAGAAGCCTTTGGCCTCAAGATATAGCGTCTTTTCTATCCTTGCATTAAAAGCTTGGGTTTAGTCTTTTATTATTGTTTGAGCCGTTACCTAGCCACGTGTCTCTAGAAAGATCGACCAACGCCTTCTCGATAAGATTCTTCCCCAAACTTGTATACATCCCTCTCATCCTGAGTAGAAATCCCCTAAAACTGCTTTGAAAATCTGAGCTGGTTTATTTAAGATTTTAGATAGTATTATTTGTGTTCCCTTCTGGTGAATTTCTGTAATTTTTTTAATTATTATTGTGTGTTGCCTCATGGCATGGCGTGCCTTGTGTAGTAGTATTCGTGCATGTTCGTGAAAGTTCGTACGGGTTCGCCCCGACGCACTAGATTTTTTCGGTTAATTGTTCTACCTTATCGACGCTTTTAATTGATTTTTAATAGTTCCAAAAAGTATCGACCTTAGCTCCCCCAGATCCCCCTACATTATCGACCTAGTCTTATTCTTTGTTTTGTATCTTATGATTAATTCCTACTGTACCCTAAAGTAGTTCTTTCCTTTGTTTTGTGAATTGTCCTATATTACCATAACCAATACCTCCTCGCTGGTGACCCACATACCTCGTAACTATCATTTGTTTGTCAATTTCGGTCACTGGGTCACAGCTCTCCTGTTCGATTATTTCACGTTGAATAAATTTTTGGGTTTCTTTGTGATTTTTCCATAAACCCTAATTGTATCGTTTCGCCTATATTATTCGCCCCCACGTTCCCCTCACCCTGAACTCGCCGAGTAGTCTCGTTTGGTGTTATCAAATTGTTTGTGTTATTTAAATTTCGAGAATTACGTTTCATTCTTATCATTATTTTATTCTTTTTGTTACCGCGGTACCTTAGGTACCTGGCGCCCAACCTTATATTGTACGTAGATTTCGTGGTTGAATAATTAGTTATTAACTGTCAAATCTCAAATTTACCAAACGGTGGGATTGCCTGTTTTGTGCACGCAGCTGACCTCGATAACCAACCCCCACCCCAATCGTCGGTTTTGCCCGTCACAAATTTGGCGCCCAACGTGGGGCCCACAATAATTATCCCTGATTTCTTTCTTGGCTAATTTCTTCTCTATTTCTCTATCGCTTTGGTATTTATTTGTTTTAAGTAGTTGTTTTAGTAGGTGAAAGTGTTGTTTTATTATTTGAAATGGATCCGACACAAAGTGACCTCCCCATACCCCCTGCGACGATATCTCCTCCCCCTGGCATCAGTTTGCCAGACAATACCGACATGCTAATCTCCCATTTGAGTGGCTTACCCGAGCAAAGTATAAATCAGATGCTTCAGAGGGCATTTTTAAAAACTACCGGTAGTATTGAGTCGCGTAGGTGGCGACTACTCAGAAATTATCAACGTAGCCGAGGATTTAATGTAACTTGGGTCCCCGAAGATGACGAATTTACCCTTTTCGAACAAGCTAATGTTGAGCGCGAGCAAGACCCTGGCGAATTTTTACCCCCCTCGCCCGAAGGAACCATGACCCCGCCTTCCGAATTACCCCCAGTCCCAATAAGTCAGTCCACCATAATTCTAAACCCCCTTAGTCAACCGCGGGTTATCTTCGCGGAAATGCCGGTACCGAGTCAAATAAACGTACGACACGGCCAAGCCCCGGAAAACGTTTCCCTGGATACCACCCCGCGAACCAGTCTTCCTAATCCATTCGCTACATATAATTTACCTTCCAATTTTAACTACCCGCCCCCAAAAGTAACTCCGTGCGAAGACACTATTAATCCTTCACGAATGTCAATTCCCCAGCAGATGACTAACTTTTCTGCCGGGCCGTCAAATTCACTACCCCTTCTGCCCCCTCTTTCTTCCCTACCCCACCAACCCTTCCCTCAAGCTACTAACCTATTGCTGGATGCCCAAGTCCCCAGTCCCCAGCGTTTGATGTCGGAACAATTTTCGACTCACCGGGATAATAATGAAAGATCGAATCACCGATCGAGAAACGAGACCCCCCGCGATTTGCATAATATCGTTTGCCGGTGGAACCTTAATTTTATGGGCACACGCGGTACCAGCGTAGAAGAATTTTTGAAACGGGTAGACGAGTGTCGTCATGGAAGTCACCTGAGTGACCATGATTTGTTTGAAACCCTGCCGTTTATTTTATCAGATAAAGCTTTACATTGGTTCAGGTTGAATCGTTCAGCCTGGACTGGCTGGCAGCCTTTTGTATCGGCCTTCCGTACGCGTTTTGGAGGCATTAACTTCCAGTTTAGAGTCCGAGAAGAGGCGCGTAGGAGGACCCAGGGTCAAGATGAGCCAGTAGCTGATTACCTATTAAGTATTAGGATGATCCTAGCTTATCTAAACCCCCCTCTACCGGAAAGAGAACAATTAGAATTAGCTTTTTCAAATCTATACCCTGAATATCGCCTTTTGCTGTCGCGTGAACATTTTAATACTTTCGAGGAGTTAGAGCGCGCCGGTGAGCAACTTGAGTCTTCCCAAGCGCTAGGCAGATTATACGTACCACCCCACACTGCCGATGACTCTATCCTTCCCGAACACGCTTACATGGGCAAACGTACCCTACCTCGGGCTCGCGTAGCCGCTTTAGAAAATGTCGTCGGCACCGAAACTACCCCCGAAGTTCCAAAACCATCCAATAGTCAAAAGAAAGGTGGAAATAAAGGAGCAAAGAACGCACTTTCCCCGACCGCTACGTCGGAAGAACGTTCCCCAGTAGCAGCAATCCCCTCTACGTCCCTCCTCGCAACGCTACCGCGAACCCTGTAATCCGTAATACCGCACCTGAATCGGTACCAAGGAATACAGTGAGAACCGATACCCGATCCATACCCCCTCTGATGTCCCTAAATGTCGCCCCTCCCACAGTCAACGAAATGCACTGTTGGAATTGTCGTCAAACCGGTCATATGCGTCGCGAATGTCCACAACCCCAATCGCGACATTGTTATCGCTGCGGAGCACCGGGAGTAACTGTCGTGAGTTGTCCTAATTGTGCTGGATCTCGTACGGAAAACCTCTCCGGGAACTGAGGAAAGGGGTATCCTCTTGTTCCCCCCAAAATAAAACCACCCCATCGACTAACCCGCTGATAAATTATAGTCCCATGGTAGCGGCCCTCTCTCATGATACTCGGTATTATTCAGACATATTCATTGATAACCAGCTGGTTAGAGCCCTTTTCGATCCAGGAGCCTGTGTATCTTATATCGGTCGACTATCGCTATATCGTTTCAGCGAAGCACGGGAAATTGCTTCTCGGAATCATCGATCCGAGATCGTTTATCCAAATGGAACGGTCGATACTACTCACGGGGAATTAGCTCTTCCAGTTCATTTTGAAGGTTATCGGAAGGACCTTGTAGTGCGCTTTGCTCCCTCTTTCGAATATGAGGGAATCCTAGGAATGGATTTTGCCAATGCCTTCAATGTAACAGCTAATTTCCAAACCCACTGTTGGAGTAGTCCCAACTCAACCGAAACGCCCTTCTTGACTCGACAAGGAGAACCATTCGGTAACGCAGCCCTGGAAAACTCTGGGATACATCGTGAAAAACCGGGTTCCTCACGAGAGGACCAGACAACTCTCCCAGGAAATACTATCGTACCGTCTCGAAATACTATCGTATCGTCTCTAAATACTATCGTACCGTCTCGAACCCCTATCGTACCGTCTCGAACCCCTATCGTACCGTCTCGAACCCCTATCGTACCGTCTCGAAACCCTATCGTACCGTCTCGAAACCCTATCGTACCGTCTCGAAAACTTATCGTACCGTCTCGGACTCCGTCCCCAAACCCTACCGTACCGTTCCCAAACCCTACCGTATCGTCCCCAAACCCTACCGTATCGTCCTCGAACCCTATCGTCTCGTTCCCGTACCCTACCGTACCGTCTCGAACAATTGTCGCACCCTCTTCGACCCCTATCGTACCGATTCCGAAAGATAGCTCATCGCCTCCCAACACTATCGTCTCGTCGAATTTTCGTCTTGTGGGGGACTTGCCTATCGCCTCGAAGACTTACGCACAAGTCTTAAAGGTTTGTCCTCCAGCGTCCAAGCCCTTGGCGAAAATGTCCGTAAGTTCAACTCCGGTGTCGACAGAATTGCCGCTTCCGTTCAAAACCTCGGGACTTGGAGAGAGGAATTCTCCCAAGAATACCGACGGTTATGTGGATTCCGTAGCAGAACCTCTAACTAAGGAAAACCCTAGTACCCCGGGTGAACTCCAAATCGTCCCCTCAAAACCCAATTCTTCGCATATCGATATCGCTGAGTTAATTACCGATCAATTGAATCAAGTTAACGCGGTATTAGACGAATTAATCCCTCCTTCTTCAGGTTATCCCGGTCTCACCAACTTAACCACCCATAAAATAGATACTCAGAATCACCCCCCGATAAAACAAAGGTACTATCCCGTCTCACCTATAGTTAGGGAAGCCATGTACGAAGAGGTAAATGGTATGTTAGAAGCGGATATTATAGAGCCCTCCAACAGCGAATGGTCCACTCCCGTAGTTATGATTAAAAAGCCTAATGGAAAATATCGATTTTGCTTGGATTTCCGAAAGATTAACGAAATCGCGAAGAAGGACGCGTATCCCTTACCGTATATGACTGCCATTTTAGACAAACTTAGTGAGGCGAAATATATATCGACTATTGATTTAAGTCAAGCTTATCATCAAGTGCCCCTAGATCCCGCGAGTCGCGAAGTATCTGCCTTTACCGTACCGGGTCGTGGTTTATTTCATTTTAAAAGAATGCCTTATGGACTGTCGGGAGCTCCAGCCACCTTCCAAAGGTTGATGGATAAACTCATCGGACCGGAAATGGAACCTTACGTTTTTGTCTATCTAGACGATATTATAATCGTAAATTCGAATTTCGAAGAGCACCTCAAGTGGATGCGAATTGTCCTAAATAGAATTGCCGAGGCCCGTCTAACCATAAATCGGGATAAAAGCTATTTTTGTAGATCTAGCGTGAAGTATCTTGGATTCTTGGTAGATAAGCAAGGCTTACGCGCAGGTCCAGAAAAAGTCTCAGCCATAATCAAATACCCCGCTCCTAGAAACATTAAGCAGGTTCGAAGATTTTTGGGAATGGCTTCCTGGTATCGTAGATTCATTAACGATTTTGCCACCCGAGCACAGGCTTTAACCTCCCTATTAAAGAAAAATCGTAGGTGGTGTTGGGAGGACGAACAGGAACAATCCTTCCAAGACCTAAAGTCCGCGTTAGTTACCGCCCCTACCTTGAATTGCCCAAATTTTTCTGCCCCTTTCTTTCTACAAACCGACGCTAGTGATACTGGAGTTGGAGTCGTTTTAACTCAGACCGTAGACGACCAAGAATATGTCGTAGCGTACGCTAGTAGAAGCCTGACCCCTCCTGAAAGAAAGTATACCGTTACCGAAAAAGAATGTCTGGCTGTGGTATGGGCTATTCGTAAATTCCGTGCCGACCTAGAGGGCTACCGATTCACCGTGATTACCGACCATAGTAGCCTTCGTTGGCTGTATCACCTGAAGAATCCCACAGGACGTTTAGCTCGTTGGGCCTTAGAACTTTTAGAGTACGATTTTGAAATCATACATCCCAAAGGAGCCCTCCATCACGTACCCGATGCCCTCTCTCGTATGTTTGAAGACCCTACCGACGCCATAGCCGCGATTGCCGAAACGACCGATGCTTGGTATAAAAAACGCGTGAAAAACGTAAATTCGCGACAAGAGCAATACCCGGATTGGAAAGTAGAATCAGGACGATTATACTGTCATCGAGTAGATGCCTTGGCAGACCCCCTCCTTCCCGACTTAGATGCTTGGAAACTAGTCCTCCCAACTGAATCCCGAAATACTGCGATTAACGAAAATCATTCTCTACCTACCGCTGGTCATTTAGGAATAGAGAAAACTTATGCCCGAACTGCTTTATTGTACTATTGGCCAGGCATGTATCGAGAGATAGCCGAATTCGTAAGGCATTGTGAAGTTTGCCAAAAGATCAAAGTGGAACAGACCGCTCCCCGAGGATTAATGGGAAACCGAGTCTCAGAACAACCATGGACAATGATCGCGGCAGATATCATGGGCCCGTTTCCCCCTAGCCGTCAAGGCTTTACTTATGTGTTGGTGATCCAGGATTTATTTACCAAG
Organism: Tenthredo amoena; assembly: GCA_963966615.1. Classification (NCBI taxonomy): domain Eukaryota; kingdom Metazoa; phylum Arthropoda; class Insecta; order Hymenoptera; family Tenthredinidae; genus Tenthredo; species Tenthredo amoena. The sequence continues at coordinate 10,463,627 of OZ016490.1, forward strand.
TGGGTAGAAGTCATCGCCCTAAGAAAAGCCAACTCCGCGTACATACTAAAAGCCCTCGAAGAATTAGTTATTTTCCGTTGGGGTACTCCAGAAGTCCTACTTACCGATAATGGTACCGAGTTCGTTAATAAAGTCATGAAACAAGCTTGTGAAGAAATGGGTATCTACCACAGTACCGTTCCCCCTTACCACGCCCAAGCGAACCCAGTAGAAAGAGTCAATAGAGTTTTAAAGACGATGATCGTAGCCTTCATAGAAAATGACCACCGTACTTGGGACCTCCACCTTTCGGAATTTCGTTTCGCCATAAACACCGCCTCCCACAGTTCAACCAAACTAACCCCTGCTTTTCTCAACTTTGGACGCGAACTCCGATCGAATAACCCCCTGAAGAAAAAGGAAGAAGGCCCTGCCCAAATCCAACCAATACCGCCCGAAGTTTGGGAAAACCGAGTTCGCAGGTTATCGGCCTTACATGACCTAGTCGCCAAAAATATGGAAAAATCCTCCGAGCGTCAAGCTAAATACTATAATCGTGGTCGGAAAGACCTAAAATTCTCCGTTGGTGATTTGGTTTGGCGTAGACAGCATGTCCTTTCTTCGGCCGTAGACTTTATAGCCTCAAAACTAGCTCCAAAATTTAAGGGCCCCTGCATGATCTCCAAAGTATTGTCAGCAGTAGTGTATGAACTCGAGGATTGTGATGGAAATCCCGTTGGAAAATCCCATATTAAAGACCTTAAACCCTATCGTACCTTCCCTCCCGTAGAAATCCCGGAGATAAATCCTAGCGACGAACCCACAGAAATATATAACCAAGAAATTCGGCCGCAATTAGAAACTGAATCCCTGAAGCAAATGAATATTGTTCCGATACCAATAATTTCTTTTAGAGAAAATGTGGGGAAAACCGATACCTCGGTATCGCAGCGGGAACCCCAGCAGCCGGCGAAACAAGGGAGAATGGTCGCAGCGGGACGACCCAGGTCGCCCCTACTTCGAAGAACTGGTCTTAAACCCAAACCCCGAGATCGCCGATCACAGGGACCGAGCCCGAATCTCAGCGAATCAACCACCCTGGATCTCGGCCGGCAGGCAACCTCTACCGGCCTCCGGGCACGACCCAAGCCTAACCGAGGGATCGCTGAGCGACTCAGACCCCGAAACCACAAACCCCCGAGCCACCTCTAGTCCCCTATCGACCCCCCGTTCCCAACCCTTCCCAATCCCAGTTCCATACCGACCCTCTTAACAACTACCGTCCCCCCCTGTTCGTAGGCCAATGGCCAGTCTGTTTTACCAAAACGGACAATTCCTGCAAGAAACCGTTACCTCACCCTTAGCGGAGAGAGGGCACCCTTCTTCACCACCCGCGACTCCCAGTCCCGTCTTTCCCACTCCCGGTTCCTACCTAGCAACCCCCCAACCCCCCGTTTCCTCCCGGCCACATTCCAGGCCAATCCCACTATGGCAGACAACCGGGGCCTCAGACATAAGCGGGTTACCCGCCCGTCCTGTGTCCAATTCAACAAGGACCACCCCGGTTCCTCAACCCTCAACCCCGCTGCGGACCCCTGATCTGCCGGCACCGGGTCAGTGCTGGAATTGTCGCGCAACAGGCCATCAATATTCGGCCTGCCCACGACCGCGACAGCGGTCATTCTGCTATGGGTGCGGTCGACTGGCCCATACTAGAAGAACTTGTCCTACCTGCAAGTCCGACTGGCTACAGGAAAATAGAAGAGTCGCAAACACAGCCAATCCCCCTCCTCCGTATCCTCCGATTTTGGTGACCCCCTCCCAGCAAATAGCGATTTTGGGGTCCATCGTACAATTGCTAGGTTCCCTGACCCCTAGATAATAAGTTTCCTTTTTCTTTTTTTTTTTTTCGTTTCTTTTTTTTTCCTCTCGTTGTATTTGTTCTGTTGTATTGTTCTTCGTTTCCTCTCTTTCTTCCCTTCTCGCTCCCGTCCCAACGTTTTTTTTTTTAATATATATATTTGTTTTGATTCAACTACCATTTATTCCTGCTCCTCTTTCGTTTCTTTTCTTGTCTTCCTTTCTAGTGCCCTGTCTACCGTGCCCCCTCTTTCTTAATTACCGTTCCGCTTCCCTTCATTCTTGTTCTCTTATTCCCTTCCTACCATCTATCTTTACCGTTTCTGTCTACCGTTTCTGTCTACCATTCCCCCCCCCCCCCCCCCCCCCCCCCCCTTACCGTAAATATCGTAGATTAATCCTTAAGCGATTTCGCTCGTTAATCGTTATCCAATTTTATGTATTGTTATTGTTTAATTGTTAGCGTACCGTACTTACGTAAAATCCTACTAGTCAGGAAACTGTACTGTTTCGATATTAAGTTCCTCGAGACTGTGATATGACCTAACGTGTAATGTAGTTTTAACTGTAAACCTTCCTCGACTTATGATTGACTGAGGAATGAATGTACTAAGTGCCATATCGTAAACTGTTCAAAGTCAAATCTTAAAACTAAAGAAGAGGGCTAAACCTCTCAATTAGGTAAATCCTAAATAAACCTCCCAGTTATGTTTTCTAATCAATACTTGTCGTTTTAATTAGGTCCTTTCCCTTGAGAATCTTATCGTCATTTTTTTTTGTTGTTCATAGAATTTACTTGGATGTTCACCGAGTAATTTAATTGTCGTTTATGTTTTATGAAATATGACCTGTCGAACTTGAGCTGAAACCTGAAAATTCGGTGAGATTACGAATCACAGATAAACTTACATTGGCCAAATAATGAATTTTTCGGAAGGAGTCGATGGTTTGAGAAGCTTTGTAGATCTCGCTTGGAGACTACACGCTTCGTCTGAGGGGGAGCTTTGTAACGAGGCAAAATATTTGCCTCGTAATAGAACAATCGACTCCTCCTCAGACGAAAGCGACCCCGAGAAAATTAGAAATAACCGAAACAAGAGGTCCCCAGCTCAGGTTCCGAAGGTTCCCTAATTTAATTTCTATCGTTTATAACCCTTTATTTTTCCCGTCCCTCTCTACTATCGTACGTGCCGTCTCGACCGGATCAACGAGGGAGATCATCCCTCAATCCCGCTACGCCTGGCAGGTCACCTGGAAGCCTCAGAGTCAGTAGCCGGGGCGGCCCAGATCATCGTATCCTGAGATACGCCTGGAAGCGCGCTGCATTACGATCTGCCTCTCGCCAAGAATATCCCGCTCCCCTCCCCATCTGTCTCCTACCGGCCTGGTCCACCGGTTCACATGCAGATATTTCCGCCTTCCAGGGTATCGAGAAAACATGAGATGCCATCTATCAACCCCCTGGCAAAAGCTCTGAGCGCCAAAGGCCCTGTCAGGCCCGCCACCTCGTCATCGAAGAAAGAAAAGAAAAACCGTCCACCAATTAAATGCATAGCATGCATTTGTCTCTTCCCCCTCCCACTAATTTTTCAATTTGGGTAGTAACAGGCGGAAACACGCCACTTCTTGTTTGGATATCGTGAGAAAGAGAGCTTTGTTGAATTGAAAATCTTTTTTTTTGCGATTTGTGTCCACCGATAGAAACTTACTTTTTTTTTGTTTTGTGTGTTTAATTTCGATTCTTTTTGGTTTTCCTTTTATTTTCATTTACCTTGTGTGTTGAGTTCTTTTATTTGTTTGTTTCGTCCTTTTTATTGGGTGTATTTCTAAAAAAAAAAAAAAACTATCTATTTTGTGTTTGTGCCGTCGAGTCCGTATTCCTAAGGTAAGCTTCCAGTCTAAACGACCTTCCGAAACTACCCAAATTAATTTGCCTGATTTTAACTTCTCCCAAAATCTTATCGAATGGTTGCGTTTTAGTTTTCCCTATCCTTTGTAAATCCCCTCAAAATCATTATATTTATAAATGGTGTATCGTTAGATCGATTTTTCTAAGAAGCCTTTGGCCTCAAGATATAGCGTCTTTTCTATCCTTGCATTAAAAGCTCGGGTTTAGTCTTTTATTATTGTTTGAGCCGTTACCTAGCCACGTGTCTCTAGAAAGATCGACCAGCGCCTTCTCGATAAGATTCTTCCCCAAACTTGTATACATCCCTCTCATCCTGAGTAGAAATCCCCTAAAAACCCTTTGAAAATCTGAGCTGGTTTATTTAAGATTTTAGACAGTATTATTTGTGTTCCCTTCTGGTGAATTTCTGTAATTTTTAATTATTATTGCGTGTTGCCTTATGGCATGGCGTGCCTTGTGTAGTAGTATTCGTGTATGTTCGTGAAAGTTCGTACGGGTTCGCCCCGACGCATTAGATGTTTCGGTTAATTGTTCTACTTTATCGACGTTTTTTTGATTGATTTTTAATTAGTTCCAACAAGCATCGACCCTAGCTCCCCCAGATCCCCCTATGTTATCGACCTGATCTTATTATTTTCTTTGTACCGCATGAATAATTCCTACTGTATCCGAAGGTAGTTCTTCTCTTTTTTTTTTTTTTTTTTTTGTGAATTGTTCTATATTACCATAACCAATACCTCTTCGCTGGTGACCCATATACCTCGTAACTATCATTTGTTTGTCAATTTCGGTCACTGGGTCACAGCCCTCCTGTTTGATTATTTCACGTTAAATAAATTTTTGGATTTCTTTGTGATTTTTCCATAAACCTTAATTGTATCGTTTCGCCTATATTATTCGCCCCCACGTTCCCCTCACCCTGAACTCGCCGAGTAGTCTCGTTTGGTGTTATCAAATTGTTTGTGTTATTTAAATTTTGAGAATTACGTCGCATTCTTATCATTATTTTATTCTTTTTGTTACCGCGGTACTTTAGGTACCTGGCGCCCAACCTTATATTGTACGTAGATTTCGTGGTTGAATAATTAGTTATTAACTGTCAAATCTCGAATTTACCAAACGGTGGGATTGCCTGTTTTGTGCACGCAGCTGACCTCGATAACCAACCCCCACCCCAATCGTCGGTCTTGCCCGTCACAACGGATATCCAAAAACGGTTCGATTATATGAAAGAAATAATCGACCAAAAAATGGACGACCTAACTCGTAGAATGAGTGTACTGAGTCAAGAAAGCGACGACAACATGGATAATCCATTAGGGTTTCAGCCAATCGAGGCTAATGTTGCAATGCAAGAGTTTAATCAGGCGGAAGAACACCTTGCCGAAATTGATGTTGATACAATGATAGCTGGACTGAACAGCGATCAAAGAAAATATTTGATGATGTTACAAGTATACTGAACTCAGATACAAACACAGATATCCTACGATTATTTATCAGCGGCGCTGGTGGTACTGGCAAGAGTTATCTCATAAAAACCATCAGATACTGGACAAAACAGATACTGGGTAAAGCTACAGCTGTCACAGCACCGACAGGACTGGCAGCTTTCAACATCGACGGACTAACAATACACAGATTATTCCAATTGCCCGTCGAGCATGGAGGTACTCCCAAATATAAAGAACTATCTGATCAGGTCTTAAAGATTCTAAGACAAGAATTAGAAGACGTTGTTCTATTTATTATTGACGAAGTGTCAATGATTTCAAATGTCACTTTCACATACATTCATTTAAGATTGTCTGAAATATTCGACACTAGCAATACAGAAGACGGTTGGTTCGGTGGTAAACATATTATACTCATGGGTGATTTGTTGCAGTTGCCACCTGTGAATGATCACTCAGCCTTTGTAAAATTATCAAAGGACAAAGTACAAAAATGTATAGGCTCTGTGGGAATGATTAATTTATGGTCCCATTTATTTGCATACGATGAGTTAACAACAAATATACGACAGCAAAACGACTCATCGTATCGTGAATTATTGACACGAGTCCGCTTTGGTATGATATCCAATGACGATATAAATATTTTACAATCGAGAAAATTGAAATTTGTGACCGAAACTCTAACTGGTAGGCTTGAAGAACTCTGTGACTATATTAATAAGTTGCCAGTTGATACAGTCTGCTTATTCTCTACCAGAAATCAGTGCGACATTTTAAATACAGCAATGCTTGCGAAAATTCAAGGAAATGAAATAGAACTCAATGCAGAGGATACGGTTGATTGTGTACCGTATTTGAAGAAGAAAATATTCAAACTTTTGAATAAAGAAAACGAGGACAGTTCTCGCACTGCTGGTCTTGCAAAGACAATTACAATCAAAATTGGAGCAAAGGTCATGGTCAGAAGAAACATTGATATAACCGGGGGTCTTGTCAATGGAACGATAGGTCATGTGACCGCGATTTCGAAATCCATATTCGACCCCAGTAAAGTAGAATCATTGACAATTGCTCTGTCATCGGGAAAAGAGTATACTATAGAAAGAGTTTCGACAAAATTTGAAGTGATGGATGGAGCATTTATTTTTAGAAAACAATTTCCCTTGTCCCTTAGTTATGGAATCACAATACACAAGAGTCAAGGACTGAGTTTGACAAGTGTTGTTATGGACATTGGCAATAGCATATTTACATCCGGACAAGCCTATGTCGCTTTGTCAAGAGTCACATCAATCGAAGGATTGCATGTGATCAACTTAGATCCAAATTCTATCAAAATCCAAGAATCTGCATTAGTTGAGTACAATCGACTGAGAAAACTGTTTAGGCCTGAATTACCTGCAATCGACATCCCGCGCGTACAAAAATTAAAAATTAGAGACACGATCTGGTCGATTCCCAAGCATGTCCTTAATGCACAGGCGGAAATAGAGAGCCACACACCCCATTGCGACACAATAAATGTTGTCGGCATGGAAAATGAGGACAATGTTTCTTGTTATGCCAATGCAACCATTCAGTGTATATTTCACTGCGAGATTATTATGCGAGAGTTTAGTAAACGGTAGCACAATGATCCGTTGGAGTTATTAGCTCACTCCTATCTTACGGAGACCACAAAACTGAATTCACTCAGTATTCGCGAATTTGCTGGCGAACAATTCAAAACTCAAACACAACAAGATGCAGCAGAATTTTTGACGGCACTATGTGTCAAATCTGATGTAACGCGTAATGCTATTAAACATCAATTGATCACAACTATTCGATGTAATGATTGCGGTCTCACATCAAGGGACCAGCAACCAAATTATATAGTACCAATTCCAATTGAAAGTAATTCCAATCGAAAGTGTCCAAACAATCTCCAAGATCTGGTTAGATCCTTCTCACGATGGACAAAAATTGACAGCATGTGTGAAAATTGTCACAACAGAAATAAATTACAAAATATTACTATTGCTTCCGTTGCACACATTCTTGTCCTACAGTTACTGCTCTTCTCTTATCAAAATGATGAGGCAACGAAAATTAGCAATTTTAAAATCAATGGTATTCCTACATCAAAAGTAGTACTCGATGGTAACAATTACCGAGTGAATAGTGCAATATTTCACCACGGTGAAAATATCGAGAGTGGTCATTATACCGTTATGTTAAAAGATAAAGTGCATAACTGGTTGAGTGTTAATGATATGCAAGTGCGCAAACTGATTTGGCCACGAGGAGCTAAAGCTGCTTACATATTCATATTGAACAAAGTATAATAGTAGTAATAATAACAATAAAAATAACAAGACTAAATATTAACAATATTACTTGTTCAAATGTCATATATAGTATTAACGAGCGAACAAACAAAATAATCAGCTGGCATTAGTATTAATTATAATAATAATCTTCATTGTTGCATTGTATACAATTAGGCTACATCCTGCAGTCTAAAGACAGCAAGCTATACCAAAATATTATTATGTGGTCATTTTGATTCACTTGAATCACTTGGATTTTGTGACTTGAGCTATTATACATGATGCACTGACCGCGACGAACATTTACAGTGCTTGAGCACGGTTGAAAAAAAGTAAAATCTGATAGAAAATTGAAAAAATAAAGAATTTTTAATGAAATAGAGATAAAACGTACTATGGTTCAAATATACATACATAGCAACATTATTATTATTGTACATCTCTCATAAAATTGAGAAAGTCGTAGTCTATATATTGACTGTCAGACATGTTCAATAATCTCTAATTTACAGAATGATCAGTTGGTGGATATCATATACAAGGTTTGACATAAGCAAGCTACACAATAAAGAGTAGCTCGTTACATAAATGTTGACGACTGACACACAAGGGTTCCACGATAACAATATACAGGGTGACCCAAAATTCCCGCACCACCTTGAATAGGCAGGTACCTTATCGAATTCTAAGACGAAAGTTCCTTTACGAAAACTCTCCAAGGCCAACGGTTTTCGAGTTATTCAAAATCGCGATTGACGAATCAGAGCGTTCCTTATTATCGTAATAGTGCTGGCTCAAGAGCAAGCCATGGGCAGAGCCCGTATCTTTAATATTAGCTTGTACAACCGCTATTTTTTATATTATTGAATTCAATTCGTAGTTCTGGTCGTCCAAGTCTTTTGCACCGTAGTTCCTGACGTCCAGGTCGATGGGATCATGGTTTCCGAGGTCTAGGTTTTATCCGGCGTAGTTCACGTCGACCGCTCCATAGTTTTAGCGGTCCAGGTCGTCCGCTCCATAGTTTTCGGCGGTCTAGGTCAACCGCTCCATAGTGTCAGGAGTCCAGGTCATTCGTTCCATAGTTCTCTGTCGTCTTTGTCGACCGCTCCATAGTTTCAGCGGTCCAGGTCGTCCGCTCCATAGTTTTCGGCCGTCTAGGTCAACCGCTCCATAGTTTCAGCGGTCCAGGTAATTCGTTCCGTAGTTTCAGCCGTCCAGGTCATCTGTTTCATAGTTCTCGGCCGTCTTGGTCAACCGCTCCATAGTTTCAGCCATCCAGGTCATTCACCGCTAAAACTATGGAGCGGTCGACCTGGACGGCCGAAAACTATGGAGCGGATGACCTGGACCGCTAAAACTATGGAGCAGTTGACCTAGACGGCCGAGAACTATGGAGCGAATGACCTGGACCGCTGAAAATATGGAGCGGTTGACGTAAACGGCAAAAAACTATGGAGCGGACGACCTGGACAGCCAAAACTATGGAGCGGTCGACCTAGACGGCCGGGAACTATGAAGCGAATGACCTGGACCGCTGAAAATATGGAGCGGTTGACGTAAACCGCAAAAAACTATGGAGCGTACGACCTGGACCGCTGAAACTATAAAGCGGTCGGCGTAAACTACGCCGGATGAAGCCTAGACGGTGATCCGATCGACCTGAGCATCAGGAACTACGGTGCAATCGACCTGGACGACCGAAAATACAAATTGAATTAAATAATAATGGAAATAGCGGTCGTGCAAGCTAATAAGAAAGATATCACAGGCTCTGCCCATGGCTTGCTTTAGAGCCGGCACTATCACGATGATAAAAAACGCTCTGATTCGTCAATCGCGATTTTGAATAACTCGAAAACCGTTGGCCTTGGAGAGTTTTCGTAAAGGAACTTTCGTCTTGGAATTCGATAAGGTACCTGCCTATTCAAGGTGGTGCGGGAATTTTGGGTCACCCTGTATAGTATAGAGTATGACTATATCCTTATGGTTTAGCACGGGTCATACCAGAGGGTAGCAGTGGTGTATATCTTGCATTGATATAAGTTTTGCTGGTGGTATATTGCCGATTGCTGGGTGTTACTTATCCTCTAGTATGAACTGCTAGTGGTAAGGTAGGTTTCTTATATGCTATGGTTAGATATAATAGGTTAATATTACTAGAGAGTAAAGAAGGAATTGAGTCTGTCAGCGTCCTTCGTTGGTAAGCGTGTGTTCCATATGGTAAGTTGGTGAGAACGTCACACCTCCCCCCTTAGTATCAAATGCTACAGCATTGCTGTGCATTTGACGTAGACGGTTAGTGAGTTCTTCAATTGATGCTGTCTCTGTCTGTTCTGTAGGTGGACTCGTTGGTTGTTGGGGTTGTGCTACTTCGTTTCCTGCCTCTGGGTCTTGTGTTGTCGTCTTTCTTCCAAGGTGAGTAATGAGGTGTGTTGCGGATCCCCACAAGGCTCCCAGTAGGTGTATACTCCAACCGTATATATCATGTATAGTGTATCCGTGTATAATTGTATCTATCACGAATTTGATTATTCGGATTACAATAAAAATGCCTAAGAATCCTGCAGACATTGACCCGAATGACATGAATCCTGACCAAATTCTTTTTCCAGTTGATTCTGCTATTTTATCTAGAGTTGAGTCGTCCATCAGGTTATATATGGAGATTCCTTCTTTCGTTACTGTATGACCTGTTGCTCCTCTTGCTATAGTATTGAGTACTGCTGGTCTTTCGGCAGGGAATAGTAAGTGGTCCCGTAGGTTGTCTAGGTCTTGTTGTCTATATATACCATTCGTTCCTAGTGGTCCTGCACTGATGTATTTCCATGTCATTTTGGTTTTTGGATTTAGCGATTTTGGAGGTATAACGTCTATAGGTGTTGGTGTGAATTTATACCAGGTGTCTTCTATTTTGTACATCGTCGCTAATATGGGGTTGCATTCTTTTTGAGTTCCCACCTTGATTATTATTTTGGATTTTGGTGTTAAGAATAACGAAGTGTTTCTGATCTCGATGGGAAGTTCCGAGTAACAATGGTCCGTTTGTCTGAGGCTGCATTCTATGGGTATGCATTTTATTATATGTACTACTTCTCCGGCAACCGTCGCCATATATCCTGGACCCTGCATTAAGTTATGGGCAAATTCGTCCGGTGATAGTGTAGCTATCGTCAGTGCGTTTCGTATAACTTGTTTTTCTAGTTCGCATTTTTGGGTTATAATGTCTCTGTATAAGGTCGTCAGTTGGTTTCGTATATGTCGTTCGACGTAAATGAATTTTGAGTTTATGTACGTGAATATGTCTATATTTTCTACTTTTACTGCTGTTTTTTGAATAAAGGTGTTACCCTTTGTGGTTTCGAATATGAATAATTTCGGGTGTTCCGTCCTCATTATCGTATAGCCGCAGGTTCGTTTTTCAGTTGTTTTAATTAAAGCGAAGGTAACGTCGTCAGATGCTATTGAGTATATCGTCATAGGGTTGTCCGTTGGTCTGTCCGGTCTTTCAGTTATTTTCGAGACAGTCCCTTCGTATAAGACGTCGTATTCGTTGAACCTACAGTTGTCTTCTGGGGTGTCCGCCCAAAATGAATATCCTCCTTCTTCGTCGAAGCATGTGAGTTTATTCAGTTCGCACGTAACTCCATTTTGTAGCGTGATTTTATTTTCGTCGAGTCTGACCGTCGCCATTTGCATGGTTAGTGTTATTTTAATAGTCGCTTGTACTACGACTTTCGTCCATTGTCCGTATCCGTCATCGAAAAATTCTCCTTCGCAGGCCCCGTCTCTTGTCACGCTTCCTGCCAAGGTTGCTGTTGTCCTAGTCGTTGTATTTCGTTTGATGTTTGTCAGGTATCTGTTATGTCCTATGTTTAATTCGCCTCTCTCTTGCATATGGCGGCATTCTGTTTCGCTAACTTCGCGTATGTATGCTTGTCTGCCCCCTTCGGTGATGGATACGTGGGAGTGCATTCCACAATGATATATTGTCCGGTCGATTTCTACACGGCATTGCATTACTTTCGTTTTCCTAAATTTCGATAGTTGAAGAAGCTGTACGTATGTCTGTTGGATTTCAGGTTTATTTTCAGGTAGGTCGCAGTTTGTCGCGTCGAGTAAACTTAATGTGGTAATGTTGAGTCCGCCCCCGCCGCAGTCATACCCGATTAGTGCTTGGGCTGTTGTAGCTATTAATAGTAGCAGTGGCGTATGTCGCATTGTCAATCCTCTGGAACAGAAGGTTCCATTCGTTCTTTACTCTCGTATATTTCATTGTCTTAAATTATATTCTAGGTTTTGAATTTGAAGTCGGTTTTTTAGAGGCTTGGTCTATTGATATAACGCTTCCCATTATTGCAGATGAGAGTGTTAGCAAAATCTTTGTGTGATTCGTATATGATGATAATTTCATTTGATTGTGTCACTAGGTTTTCTAGCGTGTGTTCATCGTAGTCTATGTCGGTAGTATATGATGTAAACCCGTATATGCGTGGCTCTATTAGTCTTTCATTAACCAATTGCTCTAAAATATCGGCTTCGTATTCTCTTAGTGTTCTACTGATTCCTATTATTATTTTAGAAGCTACTTGTTTTATTTCAATAGTCCGGGGGTTGTTGTCAGCGGTTTTTCTCGTATAGAGGATGAGGAATTCCTGTACTGGTTCGGTTAACCTCATTTTACCTTTGACATAAAATTTTTATTCAAGCCTGGCTATTTTTAACTTATTTCTATGGACTATTCTGTCCCTATTTTTTACTCTGATTTTAATATTTTGGTTGTCTAATATTTCAATGATCTTATATGGTCCTGTATATTGGTCTCCTAGTTTTCCTTTTTGAGGTTCCTTTAGGAGGTATACCTCATCTTGTTCCGTAAGGTGTAATGGGTTTATTTTTCTGTCATAATATTGTTTGGACCTAATCTTTGCCTGTTCCAGATTTTCTTTAGCTAGGTTTTGAATTTCTCTTATTTTGGTATAAAGCTCAATGAGGTAGTCTTCGTACGTTTTATCCGTTAGGGGATCTATTACTTCGTATTCTGAGGGCATTCTTGCCAGTTTACCGAAGACTAGCTCATGAGGAGTATACTTGGTTCCTTCGTGGGTGCTAGTGTTATAAGAGAACATAGCTTGCGCTAACCATTGGTCCCAATTATTATTTTTGTCTACAAATTGCTTTAAATATTCTGTTAGTACGTGATGTGATCGTTCTATAGATCCATTAGATTGAGGGTGGAAAGCAGTAGTCCTTAATTGTTTAATTTTAAATTTTCTGGCGACTTCTTTCATTAAAGAGCTGGTTAAATTAGCGCCTTGATCTGTTAGAATTTGTTTCGGAGCCCCAAATTTGCATATAAGGTGCGTTATAAGGGCGTTCGCTATAGCAATTGAGTTAGTCTCCATTAGTGGTATTGCTAAAGAGTATTTCGAAAGCTGATCTTGTATGGTATGGTATGGATATATTCATTACCTGAGGGTGATATGGGAAGTGGACCTACTATGTCCATTGAAACTTTATCAAAGGCTGAATTTGGGGTGTCTGTTAATGTCATTGGTTGTTTGGTTTTTACCCGAGTTAATTTTTTAGTTTGGCAATTAATACATGTGGATATAAGATCCTGAATTTGTTTTTTCATACCGTCCCAATAATAATTTTGCCTAATCCTAGTGTAGGTTTTAGTCATTCCTTTATGGCCTCCTAAAGCGGAACTATGGTATTCCTGTATTACACCTTCTCGTTCTTCTTCTAGGGGTATTCTTACTAAATTGGTACAAATCTGGATTTGTGTTTCATATTCCTGGCTAATATTTTTCAAGTGGGTTTCTATTTGCTTCCAACTTATTGAATCTATTTGGGATGTTTTTGATATTGAAAAAGATGTTAGGTTAAGTTCATTGAGGACGTCTATGAGTGAATTTATAGCATCGTTGAATATATCTGGGTCAAGCTGCGTTTTTGAATTTTCTTTTATAGGTAGTCCTACAAAAATTTTTGATTTTACCTTTTCTACCTTTGCTCTGCCTAAAGTGAGATCTTTGAATTTTGGTAAAATTTTTGCTTCGTTTAATTCTCGTGAACCGTCGTCGTATGGTTCGCCTTTACAAGTTAGAAAGAAAATAATCGTTCCTTTCTGCATAGAGAGTCTATCGCGAGTATGCGTTATTCTAACCAGGTTTTGCCTGACTTCGTAGTTTCTGGAACTAGGTTCGATTATTTCCTCGTCGTCTGAGTCACTGTCTGTTTCATCTTCGGTTTCGTAGCGTGCGTCTTGTGACTCATTTGATTCTGAATCGGAGAGGTGGTTGCTGAAATTATCTGGTAAGGTTAAATCGTTATTAGGCTGCGTCTCGTTCGTATTTAGTTCGTCTTGTTCTTCTGGGGTATCTGTGGTTGGCAAATTTGAATTATTAAGGTTACAAATTAATATTTCGAAAGGAGGTTTGAATATTTGAGTGAGTGCGTGTTTGACGTGTGGCCAGAAGAGTTTATCGAGTCCGCATCCAATTCGAGGCATCGCTATTCTTGTTATACCTAATTTCATGCAGAGGTTTCGTAGATAGATTAAGCTGGACCTGAGATCTTCGAACTCTGGTTTCTCGTAGCTGCATTTTTTTGTTACTAGGTAGAATAAATATCGTTGACCGTTCTTGATATAGGCTACTTCTCCTATAGTTTTTCGTTGGTTAAATAATGCTGGTAGTTGATTGAAACGGTCCTTAAATTCTCTAGCTATTCCGGCGTTCATTTTAAGATGTTCTGCTACACAGTGGGCTAAAGCATATGAGTCGTCTGTTGTAAAAAGATCTTGGTCAATTTCTGTTACTACGGGTTTTCTAGGAGTGGGGAAGATCGCGTCATCTGAACTGTCGCCTGCTTCTGTCGGTCCCGCGGCCTGTGTTGTTTGTATTATTTGTTTGATATCGTAAGGTATTAAATTATTAGGTACAGGGAGTACGATAGGGTGTGGAGGATTTTCTACATATATTCTGATTTTGTAAAATGGTCCACTAAATAGTTCGAAAAGAGTTGGTTCTATTTGTGACCAGTTTAAATCATTTTCTTCCAGGTCTAGATTTGTGAATGCTAAATGAAAGGTTCCGAATTCCTGAGTTAACTCGTGGAGCAACCTGAGGGCTCCTTCTACGTCTTCTAGTTTTGCTTGATCGGTATCCTTTTCTTTTATGACTAGGTAAATTACCAGTCTACCTTTATGATTGACAGCAGTTGTGACGGTCCCCGACCCTCTACATAACCACATAATTTACCCAAGACCGGAGTAATTTTTCATGTCATTATATACCTATATATCTTACAATACCTTATAATATAATAACCTTCTAGAACCTACTCGCACATATATATATATATACATACATCTCATATTCAAGCTTACTAAGCATGAAGGAATACACCTTCTATACTCAAACTAAATTAACGGAGTATATTCGAACTCCAGCCAGTCTAAGCATAAAACATACTATACTCTAACCAAACTAAAATAATTCTTTATTCAATAATCTTTATTAATATTCATATAATACATGTAGCCATATAAAAGATGGCACATATACCACTATTACATCACATACATACATATATATATATATATCACACAATTAACTATAAAATACTATAAGCCAATATTATAATCCACTAACACTCAGCCTGCTTCCCAGGCATTATACACTCTTAATTTTTAACCAATGACGTAACCACGATAGTATTACCACAGTAGAATAATATCAGGCAGTAAGGCAGCGCAGCTGCAAATTATAAACAAAGCCAAACCTCGGGAACTGTGTACGATAAACACTCCCGCAGCTGCAAATGTTATTAAAACGCAAGCCGTGCTCTTCGGTTACCATAACCCAAGAACACCGCTTCTAAAATATTATATCAACTTCAATTTCAACACGCAGCTGCGGATGTTTATTAAAACGCAAGCCGTGGTCTTGATTTCACGACGCAGCTGCAAATGTTTATTAAAACGCAAGCCGTGGTCTTGATTTCATGGCGCAGCTGCAAATGTTTATTAAAACACAAGCCGTGCTCTTGATTTCATGGCGCAGCTGCAAATGTTTATTAAAACGCAAACCGTGGTCTCAATATCGAGCACAGCTGCAAATGTTTATAAAACGCAAGCCGTGCTCTTCGGTTACTAAAACCCAAGAGCACCGCTCCAAGAAATGATATCATAAGACTCGCTTCATAAACACAGCCGCAAATTGTAAACAGCCGTGCCTTGGGAACCGTATGTAATATTATAATGTAAACGATGACCAAGCTACGGCTGACCTAAACAGTCTCATGTGAAAATAACTCGGGGATTCACAGCGCAAGGCTCCCACCAACGGTCACGTAGGCCGGAGTCACGAGTCTCCCCACTACGAACATTTACTCGCGTATATAAGGAGGCCCACGGGCCAAGAGCAAGCAGTTCAGTAAAAATCACCAGTCAAGACCATTCAGTTTTTCAACCAGTTCAGTAGAGAAGAAGAATTCAGCAAGAGCAGTCAGTTCAGTAAGACCAGCTCATTTCAATCAACCTAGTACCAGTCAGTCGCAAATTAGAAACCTACTACACAGTTATACCAGTTCAACAGTTTTTCCTCAGTTAATAAGTTATTTTCACATAAAGACTACTCTCAATTATTAAATTTCATTAAAATACTTTTATTAAAACAAAGTGAATTCATTGTGCGACCCTCCTAAATCAAAGTAAGTACCCCGAGTATTCTAACTCAACCAGGGCCTGAAAACAATTAGTCTACAGTCACTCAATTTCCATATTCGTCGGTAGCATTAGCCAGCCAAAAGCAACGCTTGCACCCAATTTCCTATATTCAAGGGTAGCATTAGCCAGCCAAGAGCAACGCTTGCACCCAATTTCCATATTCGTGGGTAGCATTAGCCAGCCAAGAGCAACGCTTGCACCCAACTTCCTATATTCGTGGGTAGCATTAGCCAGCCAAGAGCAACGCTTGCACCCAACTTCCTATATTCGTGGGTAGCATTAGCCAGCCATAGAGCAAAGCTTGCACCCAATTATTCTAAATCCTCACACCTTACATGTAGATGAACGTGGACAGACCCAGGAAGAGAAAGAGAAATAATCGACGCGGGGGTAAGGTAAATCAAACAAAGGATTGCCAAGGCACAATTAAAATACCAACAACGATTGGAAGCCTGCCTAGAAAAAGCAATCAGGCTAGGTCCACCGGAGCTCCCAGCCATCTTTGAACGTGTATTCAGCCATCCTCTGGACGACGAGGATACCATAGAACTCAACATCGGGAACCCTCAGGTGCAACCAACCCAAACCACACTCGACGACCTACCCCCTGGTACCTCTCAGACCCAACATTTTATTGAAGATCACGGAAGCCACATCCTTGTGAATACCGTAGAAACCACGACTCGAGTTTTCAACGTTCCACCTTTAACCACCCCATTACCCTCTACGCCCAAAATCGTGGAACTTGTTGATATCGAATAAACTCAAAGAGGTATAATAAAGATCATTTTATTCGATTTACATAATATTTCAATAATTTATGAATACAACCTTTTCCCCTCTGGTAGTCTCCAATCCCAACACTTAGGTGTTAAATTAAGGAGACAAAATATCATTGACTATTACGGTTAATGATATATTTAATTGTCATTATCCACCTGGGTTGTGACAAATTTGGTGACAGCGGCCGGGATTTACCCAAACCAGAGAAAAAGCTTGTATTCGTAAACAAATTTTTGCTAAAATTATAAAATGGCACATGGAACTAGGAGCAAAGACCTCACAATGGATGAATTAGCTAGACTCCAGAAAGACCTAGAAGAAAGAGAAAAAGAAATACAAACTAGGGAAACTCAATTTTTAAAGAAACAGGAAACACTTTCAAAGAAGGAACAAAACGTAGAAAAAACAAATCAAGAATTACAAAATCAGTTAGAAACCATGCAACGCGAATTAAGAGCTCAAGCCGATTTAGAAGAAATGATTAAAAAATTACAACACGAAACCGAGCAACTTAGGACAGAAAAGGAACGCGATCTTAGGCATGAATCAGATAGTACAATTTCGGTCACCCCAGAAAATCTTAATAACGAACCGATAATAGATCAAACTCCGCCGAGACGCGATCCACCTCCTGTACCCGAACAACCGCCCGGTTTTCCTTTACAAATTACGGACGAAATACTGACGCTTAAACGCGAAATAGAAGCATTAAAACAAAATAGGCAAAGCACACCTTCACCAAGGACAATTAGAGTAGAACCAGAAGTCACGATACCAATAAAAGACGCTATTGCCACTATAACAACCTTTAACGGCGACGGAGAAAAATTAAATTCATTTATTAGATCTTGTAAAAGAGCCAGGGACATGATTTCGCCCAACGCAGAAAGCGCTTTCGTACGAGTTTTAAAAAGTAAATTGACAGGCCGAGCTTACGCAGCAATAGAAGACGAAGAATTTGACAGTTTAGAAAGATTCTTAGATTCCTTAGCAGAAATTTTCAGTCCACCAAAATCCATCAATTTCTACAGAGGAGAACTAGCCAATGCATATAAAAAACCGAACGAACACATCATAGATTTCATAAGTAGAGTCAAAGATTTAAAATCTGCAATTTTAGAATCTGAAAGGAGAATCGATGGATATGTTAGCGCAGAAAGACGCGAAGCTATCGATAAAGACGCCCTCGAAAGCTTTCTAGACGGTTTACCCGCAGACTACCGGAACTCACTACAGTTAGCCGGAATCAAAAACTTCAGGGATGCCTGTACAAAGGCTATAGAAATAGGTAAACGTTTCGAACGCGACCGCGAGCGGACAAGATCAGACAAACAAACTAATAACGCGAACGCTAACAGACCTCCATGTAAATTTTGTAAGAAAACAAACCACGAATCAGAAAACTGTCGATTCAAAAATACAAACAACAAACCCTCAAATCCTGAACTTAGTAAGGAAAAGAAACGAACTGATCTGCAACGAACTGACGAAATAAACACGAACCCCAAGGTTCAAAATCCTTCCACTTCTAAAATTTGTTACTATTGTAAATTCCCTGGACACTCGATAGAAAATTGTCGTAAAAGAAAGTATAACGAAGAACGCAACAGGAATACTCAACAAAATCCTAATTATCGGAATCAAAATACAAACCAGGGAAACGAGGCAGGGCCCTCGGGGAATTACGCAACTCCCCGAGAGACGGGCCAATCGCGACAGGTCCACCCGACTCAGGTCCTCGACAACCTACCATTACCACAGTAAATTTGAGCTTAGGTGCAGTACCCACTATAGAAATACAATCGGAGGAATTAATCGGACCTACCGAATTCATGATAGACACAGGGGCTGAACCGAATATTATCAAATATAAATACATAAAAAACAAAAATTCAATAGACACCAACCACATTATACGGATGAGAGGAATCGGGAATAACCTCGTTGACTCCATAGGAAAGGTAACAATCCGGATAGCTAACGAGCCGATAAACCTTCACGTAGTACGCGACGACTTTTCTATTAGGCAAGGTGGAATCTTAGGATCAGCTTTCTTTAGGGAAACGCAAACTACTATCGACTACGGGAACGAATGTCTGATAGTAAACCAACTTAGGATACCCTTCTTGACTAATCCAAATACTATATTAGAAGCTAGAAGTATACAAATCATTAAGGCAAATGTACTAAATTCAGAACTAACCGAAGGATACCTCCCAAGGGTACAAACAACTCCAGGTGTATACCTCGGTGAAGCTATTTACACTGTCCGAAATGGACAAATTCTATTACCGATAATTAATACAACGGAGAAACGATTCAACGTGCAAACTCCAAAATTAAGTTTACTCCCATTCTTAGAGGAAGAACATGACCCCATTACAAAAATGGAGGCAGTCACCTCTCAACAGTACGGATCCGCTCCTACTATTTCGGGCACACATGGACCTACCCTAGGGACTGGCGCAAAATGTGTGAAGCTTAATACAGAATTAGCCAATGCAATCAGCATCTCAGGTGTCAAATTAATTTCGGATTCAACTACCAATTTTGGCCCACACGAGGCAACTTCCAATTTTGGCCCACACGAGGCAACTTCCAATTTTGGCCCACACGAGGCAACTTCCAATTTTGGCCCACACGAGGCAACTTCCAATTTCGGCCTAGACGAGGCAACTTCCAATTTTGGCCCACACGAGGCAACTTCCAATTTCGGCCCAGACGAGGCAACTTCTAATTTTGGCCCACACGAGGCAATTCCCAATTCCAGCCCACACGAGGCGACTTCTTTTTGCCAAATTCCAAACTTCTGCTCTAATGACACAAACACAACTTCTATATTTCTGAACCAAATAGATCCTAACTCACAGGAAGAAGATAGGACGACTAGAATCAAAAAATTACTGCGACTAGAACACCTAAACACAGAAGAAAGGGCTAGCGTAGAAAACCTAATAAAACAAAATTCAGATAGATTCCACATACCAGGCGAGCCGCTAGGATTTACTAACGCAATGAAACACAAAATCACAACAACGGACGATATTCCTATTAATACCAGACAATATAGGTTTCCATCAATCGACAAAGATGAAATTAACAAACAAGTAAAAGAACTCGTAGATAACGACTTGATTAAACCCTCGCTATCTCCGTATAATTCGCCGGTATGGATCGTACCTAAAAAACCTGACTCACAGGGAAACAAAAGATGGCGAATGGTCATCGATTACCGTAAATTGAATGAAAAAACAGTAGGTGACGCCTACCCGCTACCAAACATAGTAGAAATTCTAGATCAGCTAGGAAGCGCTAAGTACTTCTCAGTTTTTGACTTGGCCTCCGGATTCCATCAAATAAAAATGGAAGAATCCGATAAAGACAAAACCGCGTTCACAACTTCACACGGACATTACGAATGGTGCCGTATGCCATTCGGACTAAAAAACGCCCCAGCTACATTTCAAAGACTAATGGACCACGTGTTAACGGGACTACAGGGCAGCGAACTCTTTGTATATTTAGATGACATAGTAATTTACGCAAGTTCTCTTACAGAACACGAACAAAAATTCACTACTTTAATGAACCGTTTAAGAGCAGCTAACCTCTGCCTACAACCAGACAAATGTGAATTTCTCAGAAAAGAAGTAAATTATCTAGGTCACGTAATTAGCGAAGAAGGCCTTAAGCCAGATCCCAAAAAACTAGAAGCAGTCAAAAATTTCCCAATCCCTAAGAACCCGAAAAACATTAAACAATTTTTGGGACTAGCGGGTTATTACAGACGATTCATTCCTAATTTTTCTAAAATTGCTAAACCATTGACGGAACTTTTGAAAAAAGAAATAAAATTTCATTGGGACACAAAGCAACAGAAGGCATTCGAAACTTTGAGGGATAAATTATGCGAAAAACCCATTTTACAATACCCCGACTTCACAAAACCTTTCATTTTAACCACTGACGCCTCAGGTTATGCTATAGGAGGAGTTTTAAGTCAAGGAGACATAGGCAAAGATCTACCCATAGCATACACCTCTAGACTCCTGAACGACGCGGAAAGAAATTACTCTACTATTGAAAAGGAACTTTTAGTCATAGTTTACTGCGTTTTACATTTTCGACCATACCTATATGGGAATAAATTCACTTTAATAACTGACCACAGACCATTAGTATGGTTACATTCGGTAAAAGACCCATCATCTCGACTAGTGAGATGGAGACTCAAATTAGCGGAATATACCTATACCATGCTTTACAAACCTGGACAAATAAATCTTAACGCAGACGCATTGTCTAGAAACCCACCGGAAATTACAAACGAACTACAGGACGAAGAGCCTGCAAATCTTAACGAATTATTACAAGCAACAGAATCGAGCAAAATATTCGAGGCACCCTCGGAATACACCTTAGTACACGTAGCATCACGAAATCTTGAGTTCACGGGACAATTAGCATCAGAATTTTTGACAAGATTTGGACAATTAGATAGATTACGAACTTTCAACACTCCCGTAGGAGGAGTAACAGCATTATACTCTAACAAGGATAAGAGAATGGTCTTGTACCTAGTAATAAAAGAAAGGGATAAAGACAAAGCAAAATTCAAAGACATTAAACAATGCTTATTCAAACTAAAAGAACTCACAACAGAATTTAAAAATTTTTATCTCGCATTTACAAATTTAGAATGTGAAGAGAACGGACTATGGTGGACCAAAATAGAACAATTACTCTTGAAACTTTTCGGCAAGGAACCATATCAAATAAAAATATATAACCCACCATACCCCGTTACCTTCGCAACGCAAGGCATTCAGTCAACAGACGAATCAGACGACGAAATATTCACTCCCACACCTGCTCAGCTAACAAATATTCAGGAGACTACCAGTGACTTATTCCTTATAGACGAATCATATTCACTTGCCCACTGTGTAGCCCAAGACTTATTAATGGGAGCCGGCATAGCCATAGAATTCAAAAACCGCTTCGGTAAGGTTGAAGAACTCAAGAATCAAAATAAAAAGGTAGGAGATGTAGCATACATAAAACACGGGACTAGGTACATCTTTTACTTAATTACGAAAAAGGAAAGTAGGAACAAACCAACGTATGAAAATCTCAAGCAAAGTCTGTACGAACTACGAAGATTATGCATCAAATTTGGAATTCAAAAAATAGCCATGCCAAAAATAGGATGCGGTCTTGATAAATTAAATTGGAATAAAGTTAAGGAAATAATAGCTATAATATTTACAAAACCTTTCAAAATTTTGATAAGTACATACAACCCGCACCGTGACGGCGGTACCACTTCTCGATTCAGCAATAACATAGGACCAGTCGATAACAATACGGACGAAATTGACGATTCCTTGACAAATTTATTTTCTGACAAAAACATAGAAAATAACGACCGCGAAAACGAGGAAGTAGATTCACGAATTTCAGACTCTGTTAGCAATCACAACTCTGAAAATGAGGAAGCACATTCAGAAATTTCAGAAGTTAGTTCAGATACAGAATCCTCAGACGATGAAATATTTGAAGGAAATAGAAATTACGAGCTACGACCCGAAAACTCAGGTCAAATTAGTGAGACACGCGATAGGTTATCCATGCAAAAAGGAAACTGGGTATGTTTTATAACAGTTAAAGGGGAACCATACGACGAAGGCAGTAAGGATCTCTCCCAAGCTAAAAGGTTTCCTAAATTCACAAACATTACCTTAGCCAGAGCCACTGTAAAACAAGTAGGTAACAAGAAATGTATAGGATTACCTATCAAAGAGTCAAAGAATACTCAGCTCGACGAAGAAATATTTAAAGAGGCCTTACGATCATTAATCAATGTCGTTTACGAATTAGCTATTGATGAAATATCAATAGCTCAAACAAACCAAATAGATTCACTATCTTGGAAAACTATCTTAGATTTTATAAAGCAACTATTTGTAGATATACCATGCAAAATTCAAATTTGTAAAAATTTAGTACGCATTCCTGAAGAAGACGAAAGAATAGAAATCTTACAGGAATACCACAGCTCAGCTGTGGGAGGTCATAAAGGTATCACTAAAACCTTTACTAGAATCCGTCAAAATTATTTTTGGAATGGAATGAAAGAACAAATTAGAAATTTCATAAATTCTTGTATAAATTGCCAAACAAAGAAACTTACCAGGGTAAAGACGCGACAACCAATGACTCTTACCGATACCCCGGATACAGCTTTTGAAAAAATTTCCATAGACATTGTGGGTCCTCTACCCATAACCCCCTCAGGAAATGAATACGTCCTAACTATGCAGGACCAACTAACTAAATTCTCATTAGCTATTCCACTCAGGGAAACAACCTCTGTCAGTATAGCAGACGCTTTGGTAAGAAACTTCATTTGCAAATATGGAGCCCCTAAGAAAATCCTCACGGACCAGGGAGCTAATTTAACTAGTTCACTCATGAAAAATATTGCAAAGAAATTCAAAATTAAACAATGTAAAACAACAGCGTTCCATCCTCAATCTAACGGATCCTTAGAACGTTCTCACATAGTCATGACCGAGTACCTGAAACAAGTAATATCAAACAACAGGGACTGGGATCAATGGCTGGATCAAGCAATGTTTTCATATAACACGAGCATACATGAGGGAACGAGATACACCCCATTTGAATTAGTATATGGAAAACTAGCACGTCTACCCTCAGATCACGATATCATTGAATCAATTCAGGACAGAACTTATGAGGAATACTTATTAAATTTATATTACAAAATTCACGAAATTCAAAAATTAGCCAAGCAAAATCTAAACCAAGCTAAGATAAGATCCAAACAGTATTACGACAGGAAAATTAATCCAATAAACCTGTCCATTGGAGATCAAGTCTTTCTACTAAAGGAACCAAAGCTAGGTAAACTAGGGGACCAATATACAGGTCCTCACGAAATAATTGACGTTCTGGATAACCAGAACGTAAAAATCAGGATTAACGGAAAGGATAAAATAGTCCACCGTAATAAGCTTAAAATATCACGTTAAGTAGACATTAAGGGGAAAGACAATCGCACAAGCAATAAGCCCAGCGACAAGATACCCCAATAGTTCTGTAAGTTAATATTAAGTAATAGGCATACGATTTGTTATAGAAAATGAGTGGGAACCACCTACAGGCAGAACCAGTCGTATGGTACATTGTCAAAACGGATAACCGACCTTACGGATACCTGGCATTTAACCCAGAAATACCAAATTATAAAACGTTAACTAGCAATAGGGTATTTGTACCATGGCACCAGGAAGTGCTCGCCAAATTAGTTACGATAAACGCATTCTTTCCAAGAGTTTACCATTATACAACCGAAATCAATAATCAGATAGATGTACTACACGCACTCAGGGAAAGCGCAAAAACTTGCACACCAAATAGCCTGTACCTAGTTAGAAGTACAAGATTCCAGAGAACCTATGTTAAAATCACCAACGAGCTAAAACATAAATTCTATATATTTACACAGGAAACAGCCCTGATCCCCATATTTCAAGATTATGATTCAGACAGCTCCGAATAAGGCAGAATACCCCAATAACTCTATAAATTAATATTAAGTACTAAGCACGCCATTTGTTGTAGAAAATAAAGCTAGTAAGGACACCCTCTGAATATATCATCCTCTATGAGGAAAAAAGGGACCTCAATACTCGAAAAATGGAGGTTGAACAAATATGCAGCAAAATAATACTAAGATTTAGCAGAACCTTAAGTTCATTTGAAATTGAAATTTTGAAATATTTAGCCCACCAAGGATTCCTACTTACCAATACTTATAACTATAACGTATATTCAACACATGAGGGATACCAAGCAGGAACCTTAGAAAGAATAGCAAAACACCCTCTAGAAGTATTGATAATATACGAAAGGGAAGGCAATATCATAAATTGTCTCGTCCAAAATCATGAAAAGCAGCATACCATAAGGGCAATTTCAAGATCTCAATAATACAATATAATAAAACATAAAATAAGAAAACATACAAACAAGATAAATTCATGTTATATATTCGATTTAAGATCATAAATAACTAAATATAAGAAGCATATATATGTTGTATACTCTCTGAGAAAAATTAAACTGGAACCTTCTGTTCCAGAATAAAGGGAAACATGTATCTTGGAATCGCCATGTTGATACTACCTTTCGCCCAAGCCCTCATCGCTTACGATTGTGGACTAGGAAATTTAAATATAACCACCCTCAGTCTTATTGACTCGATGGATTGCGAACTCCCAGAAACAGAACCAAAAATAGATACAATATACGGACAGTTACTACAGTTAACAGACTTTAAGAAAACCAAAGTAATCCAGTGTCGTGTAAAAATAGATAGAACCGCCAGATACTGCGGTATGCACTCTCATACTTCTGAAATAGATAAGGGACACGTAGTATATATAAAAAGAATAAGCTACGAAGCCTGCCATCGAATGCATACCGAAGGAATTCTAACAATAGGCAGTAAGCAATTCACCAATCTCAATGCAAATCAAACCACGAGGATTAGTACGACCTTAGCAGGAAGACTCAGCTCCAACGGCGACTGCGAAGGCGAATTTTTCGACGACGGTTACGGACAATACAGCAAGGTTATAGTAACAGCAGTAATAACTGTTACCCTACAAGTACAAGAAGCGACGGTTCGACTCAACTCCAAAACACTCATATTAAGAAATGGAGTTTCAGAACAACTAGACAAAAGATCGTGCTTCGACGAAGAAGGCGGATACTCATTTTGGGAAGACGTCCCTAACAATGACTGCAAATTCACAGCATATGACGTACTCTACGAGGGATTCATCACAAAAATGACGGATGTAGACCAAAAGGGACCACAGAACCAACCAGAAGTCTACACCATCGCCGCGGACGACCTCACCTTCGCGCTCATCAAGACTACTGAAAAAAAGATTTGCGGATACAACTTGTACCAAACCGAGCACCCGAAACTACTAATATTTGAAACCACTAGAGGTAACACGTTTAAGGAGAAATCAGACCTAGCAGTAGAAAATACAGATATCTTTACATACGTCAACTCTAAATTCGTGTATGTGGAAAAACACATAAGAAATCAAATCAAATCCCTCTACCGCGACGTTATAACTCAAAAGTGTGAACTAGAAAAGCAGGTAATAAGTAACGCACTTACAATAGCAACGCTATCACCGGACGAATTCGCATATAACCTAATGCGTGGACCAGGATATATGGCCACCATAGCAGGTGAAGTCGCACATATTGTAAAATGCACACCTGTAGAATGCCAACTAAGGAAAACAGACTCCTGTTTTTCTGAATTACCAGTCTCAGTAAGGAACACTTCGTTATTTATGACACCAAAATCCAAGATATTAGTTCAAACAGCAACGAGAAAGGAATGTAATCCTATATTAGCAACAATGTACAAGGTAGATAGCACCTGGTACAAATTCATGCCAAGCCCTATGGAAGCAGTACCCCCTCAAGCCATTCAACCCAAAACCAAGATGTCATGGAAATACGTGAACCCAAGTCCTTTAGGAACAAGCGGAATCTACAGCCAAGCCGACCTACAGAAACTAAAGGATCATTTACTATTTCCAGCAGAGAGACCAGCAGTTTTGAACAATTTAGCTAGAGGAGCCACTGGACACGCCGTGGATAACGATGGCATCTCATTCTATAATATGTTAGATGAAGATTCTCTCAACAAAATAGCAGAATCTACCGGGAAAAGACTATGGAACGGATTTGTAGTCTTCGGCTCAGCAACAGCTGGAGTAATGGGTATACTTATTGTACTCAGAATGATAAAATTCGCCGTAGATACCGTAATCCATGGTTATACCCTTCACCACATCTATGGATGGAGTCTTCACGTGATAGGAGCCCTTTGGAGTTCCGTAACACACCTATTGATCTACCTGGCAAAACAACCCAAAGAGGAAGAACAGGAAGACGTGGAAAAGGGCGAGGAACTGCAAGAGATAAAACCCAACGCACCCCAGGACACCACCATAGAAGAACTACAGGAACGACTCAGGAAACGTCAAATGTTGAGCGTAGCCCAAACATTTGAAACCCAGGGGGGAGGTGTGACGGTCCCCGACCCTCTACATAACCACATAATTTACCCAAGACCGGAGTAATTTTTCATGTCATTATATACCTATATATCTTACAATACCTTATAATATAATAACCTTCTAGAACCTACTCGCACATATATATATATATATACATACATCTCATATTCAAGCTTACTAAGCATGAAGGAATACACCTTCTATACTCAAACTAAATTAACGGAGTATATTCGAACTCCAGCCAGTCTAAGCATAAAACATACTATACTCTAACCAAACTAAAATAATTCTTTATTCAATAATCTTTATTAATATTCATATAATACATGTAGCCATATAAAAGATGGCACATATACCACTATTACATCACATACATACATATATATATATATATCACACAATTAACTATAAAATACTATAAGCCAATATTATAATCCACTAACACTCAGCCTGCTTCCCAGGCATTATACACTCTTAATTTTTAACCAATGACGTAACCACGATAGTATTACCACAGTAGAATAATATCAGGCAGTAAGGCAGCGCAGCTGCAAATTATAAACAAAGCCAAACCTCGGGAACTGTGTACGATAAACACTCCCGCAGCTGCAAATGTTATTAAAACGCAAGCCGTGCTCTTCGGTTACCATAACCCAAGAACACCGCTTCTAAAATATTATATCAACTTCAATTTCAACACGCAGCTGCGGATGTTTATTAAAACGCAAGCCGTGGTCTTGATTTCACGACGCAGCTGCAAATGTTTATTAAAACGCAAGCCGTGGTCTTGATTTCATGGCGCAGCTGCAAATGTTTATTAAAACACAAGCCGTGCTCTTGATTTCATGGCGCAGCTGCAAATGTTTATTAAAACGCAAACCGTGGTCTCAATATCGAGCACAGCTGCAAATGTTTATAAAACGCAAGCCGTGCTCTTCGGTTACTAAAACCCAAGAGCACCGCTCCAAGAAATGATATCATAAGACTCGCTTCATAAACACAGCCGCAAATTGTAAACAGCCGTGCCTTGGGAACCGTATGTAATATTATAATGTAAACGATGACCAAGCTACGGCTGACCTAAACAGTCTCATGTGAAAATAACTCGGGGATTCACAGCGCAAGGCTCCCACCAACGGTCACGTAGGCCGGAGTCACGAGTCTCCCCACTACGAACATTTACTCGCGTATATAAGGAGGCCCACGGGCCAAGAGCAAGCAGTTCAGTAAAAATCACCAGTCAAGACCATTCAGTTTTTCAACCAGTTCAGTAGAGAAGAAGAATTCAGCAAGAGCAGTCAGTTCAGTAAGACCAGCTCATTTCAATCAACCTAGTACCAGTCAGTCGCAAATTAGAAACCTACTACACAGTTATACCAGTTCAACAGTTTTTCCTCAGTTAATAAGTTATTTTCACATAAAGACTACTCTCAATTATTAAATTTCATTAAAATACTTTTATTAAAACAAAGTGAATTCATTGTGCGACCCTCCTAAATCAAAGTAAGTACCCCGAGTATTCTAACTCAACCAGGGCCTGAAAACAATTAGTCTACAGTCACTCAATTTCCATATTCGTCGGTAGCATTAGCCAGCCAAAAGCAACGCTTGCACCCAATTTCCTATATTCAAGGGTAGCATTAGCCAGCCAAGAGCAACGCTTGCACCCAATTTCCATATTCGTGGGTAGCATTAGCCAGCCAAGAGCAACGCTTGCACCCAACTTCCTATATTCGTGGGTAGCATTAGCCAGCCAAGAGCAACGCTTGCACCCAACTTCCTATATTCGTGGGTAGCATTAGCCAGCCATAGAGCAAAGCTTGCACCCAATTATTCTAAATCCTCACACCTTACATGTAGATGAACGTGGACAGACCCAGGAAGAGAAAGAGAAATAATCGACGCGGGGGTAAGGTAAATCAAACAAAGGATTGCCAAGGCACAATTAAAATACCAACAACGATTGGAAGCCTGCCTAGAAAAAGCAATCAGGCTAGGTCCACCGGAGCTCCCAGCCATCTTTGAACGTGTATTCAGCCATCCTCTGGACGACGAGGATACCATAGAACTCAACATCGGGAACCCTCAGGTGCAACCAACCCAAACCACACTCGACGACCTACCCCCTGGTACCTCTCAGACCCAACATTTTATTGAAGATCACGGAAGCCACATCCTTGTGAATACCGTAGAAACCACGACTCGAGTTTTCAACGTTCCACCTTTAACCACCCCATTACCCTCTACGCCCAAAATCGTGGAACTTGTTGATATCGAATAAACTCAAAGAGGTATAATAAAGATCATTTTATTCGATTTACATAATATTTCAATAATTTATGAATACAACCTTTTCCCCTCTGGTAGTCTCCAATCCCAACACTTAGGTGTTAAATTAAGGAGACAAAATATCATTGACTATTACGGTTAATGATATATTTAATTGTCATTATCCACCTGGGTTGTGACACAGTTACCCCTCCTATGGGTGTATTATAGGTTTTAAGTTTTTCGATTTGTCCCACGGTTGTTCGGAATAGGGGTCCTAGGCCTCTTTCAAACTTGAAGTCTTGAGATGTTGTATGTACTAACGCGTATCCTTCCGGTGCGTTAAAAATGTCTCCTTTTGAAAGTACGAGTCTATTTATTTCGCTAGGTTTTGAATCTAGAGGTTTTTCTGGAGGATTACGGGAAAGTGCGTCCGCGTTTGCATTTATTCTACCGGGCTTGTAAACCATATTATATTCGTACTCCGCTAACTTTAATCTCCACCTAACTAGACGCGACGTTGGATCTTTTACTGAGTTTAGCCATACCAAGGGTCTATGATCGGTTACTAACGTGAACTTAGTACCGTATACGTATGATCGGAATTGGGAAGTGCAGTAAATTATAGCCAAAAGTTCCTGTTCTATTGTGGAATATCTTTGTTCGGCTGGTTGAAGTAGTCGCGAGGTGTAGGCGATTGGTAAATCTTTTCCTATTTCGCCCTGGCTGAGTACTCCTCCTATCGCTTGTCCTGATGCGTCCGTGGTTATTATAAAAGGTTTCGTGAAGTCCGGGTATTGCAATATTGGTTTTTCGCATAATTTGTCCCGTAATATTTCAAAGGCTTCTTGTTGTTTTTCCTTCCAATTGAAGGGTGTAGTTTTCTTCAAGAGTTCCGTCATTGGTTTTGCGATTTTTGAAAAATTAGGAATGAATCTGGGATAATAGCCTGCTAATCCGAGGAATTGTTTAATATTTTTCGCGTTTTTTGGTACCGGAAAGTTTCTTACTGCTTCTACCTTTTTCGGATCGGGTTTTACTCCGTTTTCGCTTATTACGTGTCCTAAATACATGACTTCTCTTCGGAGGAATTCGCATTTATCCGGTTGTAGTTGAAGGTTAGCTCCGCGTAGTCTTTTCATTAGAAGGTTAAATTTTTGTTCGTGTTCCTGAAGGGAACTGGCATAGAGGACTATGTCATCTAAGTAAACGAATAGTTCATTTCCCTGTAGTCCTGTTAATACGGTGTCCATTAAACGTTGGAAGGTGGCTGGCGCGTTTTTTAGTCCGAACGGCATTCGCGTAAACTCGTAATGTCCGTAGGGGGTAGAGAACGCGGTTTTAGGGCCATCTGCTTCCTTCATTCGTATTTGGTGAAAACCTGAAGCTAAATCGAAGACCGAGAAATATTTTGCGTTGCCTAGTTGGTCTAAAATTTCATTGATATTTGGTAGTGGATATGCGTCTCCGATGGTTTTTTCGTTCAGATTTCTATAGTCAATTACCATTCGCCAACGTTTGTTCCCTTGCGAGTCGGGTTTTTTGGGTACAATCCATACGGGCGAGTTGTATGGGGATAGTGAGGTTTTAATTGAGTTATTTTTTTCCAAGTCCGCGACCTGCTTATTTATTTCTTCCTTGTGAATTGGTGGGAATCTGTATTGTCGCGTATTAACTGGAGTATCGTCCGTTGTGGTTATACCGTGTTCTATCGCGTTGGTCGCTTTTAAGGGTTCGTCGGGTAAATGGAATATATCGACGTTTAGTTGTATTAATTTTTCTACGTGTTTTGTTTCTTCCGGATTTAAGTGTTCTAGCCTGAGTAATGGTTTTATTTGCTCGAATCGTCGGGTCTGTTGGTCACTTAACATATAGGTATGCTTTACATGCGTGATCTTTCCTTGCTCTTGGTTATAGGGGAAAATTTCGACTTCTGGTGTTTCAATTATTATATCCTTTTCTGTGGTATTGATAATTGGAATTATAGCCTGTTCGTTCTGAACGCTAACTAATGCTTCTCCCGCATAAATACCTTCGATGTGGCCTAGCCGCGGTAGGTATCCTTCTCGGAGATTAGTGGTTTCTACGTTTACCTGAATGATTTGTGTGGTACGAGCCTTTATTGTAAATGTGTCTTTAGGTATGAAAGCTGGTGACTGGTCATTGATGGTTAGGCATTCGTTTTCATAATTTATGGTCGCCTTTGTTCCACGAAAGAAGGCTGATCCCAATATTCCGTCTTGTTTGATTCTAAAGTTGTCGTCGACTACGTGAAAGGGTACCGTTTCTCCTGCTATATCTATTTCTGTACTGCCTAAGGATTTAATCAAATTTTCGGTGATGCCTTTCATTTCTATTTTATCTGAGGTGTTTATTTTCTGTCGATCCTTTAAATTTCCTACCTTAATTATATTGGGTTCCGCTCCCGTGTCTATCATTAATTTGGTATTCATTTTTAGGTCTTTAGAATTTATTTTGATCGTGGGTACTGCACCTAAGCTGAGGTTGACGGTTGCGATAGTATTTCTTCCAGGGTTAGCAATGGGTTGACCGTTCGCGTCGGCCCTGTTTCTCGGGGTTTCGCGTTCCCCGAGGGGCCTGCCTCGTTTCCCGAATTCTGTTTGCTAGCCTGGTCGTTCTGTCTTCGTTCGTCGGCCCATTTCTTTTTTCTACATTCGTCGATGTTGTGGCCAGTGTATTTACAGAATTTACATGACTTATTTGGGTCATACGCGCTGCGAGTTGGATCATAATTAGATCGAGGTCTATTATTATTGTTATTATTCCGAGGTTGATTGTCACGCGTTCGTTCATAATTATTATTACGTGAGCCGTTAGTTGGAGTTGGGGTTTCTTGTTCCCTTTTCATGAATCTGCATTTCTCGGTTACGTGTCCTATTTTCTTGCAGTTTAGGCAAACCGGTGGCTCGTTCTTTCGTGAATAAAAACTCGTTTTATCGCCCTGATTATTCGTGAATCTTTCTTTGTCTTTATCGAATTGTTTCCCTATCTCTATAGCCTTAACCGTGGCTTCCGCAAAGGTTCTGACTCCCGCGATTTGGAGTGCGTTCCTATAGTCTGCTGGAAGTCCATCTAGGAAGCTGTCCAATGCTTCTATATCTACGGCTTCTGTGTCTACGTACCCGTTATTTCGTCTTTCTACTTCTAGAAACGCCGTTTTTAGATCCTTGACTCGACTTATGTACTCAATTATATGTTCACCCGTTTTCTTGAAAATGTTTGCTAGTTCACCCCGGTAAAAGTTCGCACTACGGTTTGGGCTAAAGATTTCGAATAGTTTGTCTGAGAAGTCTTGAATATTTTCGAACTCTTCATCCTCCAGTGCTATTGCTGCTCGTCCCGTGAGCTTACCCTTAAGAATTTTTACCAGCGTTATTTCGGCTGAAGGGGCGATCATACCTTTCGCCCGCCTACATGCTCTAGTGAATGCCATGAGGCCCGAAGTGTCCCCGTTAAACGTTGGTACTAATTCGATAGCTTGTTTTATAGTAATTGTATTTTCGGGATTTGAACTAGTGTGCGGAACTGTTCTAACTTCGTGTCTCCTTGAACTTTTCCTGAGAGATTCCATCTCTTGCCTAAGCGTTCTCAATTCTTCGGCTAATGCGTGTATGGGGTTATCGTTGGGTAATTGATTTTGATTTTGCAGAGGAGTGGTTGGTAGTGCAGGAGGATCTGGGGCTGGTCTGACAGGTAAAGTGGGCGTTGCTTCTGTTCCTGGCATATTGACTTGACTTGAGGTTGAGGCTTCGGAGTCTACGTGTGTCATTGTTTCTGAATTATTTGCCCGTGAACCTGAGATTTCATTTCTAAGTCTTTGCGATTCTAACTCTAGTTGTTCTTGGCTTTTAGCTTGTGCTTGTAACATATTTAGTTGTTCTTGTAAATTTCTGTTTCTTTCTGTTAATTCTAGTTCTCTAGCTTGATATGTTTGTTCTTTTGAGCTAATATTCTGTTGTAATTTTATGACTTCTGTTTCCCGTGCTTCTATTTGTTTTAGTTTTTCTGTTAATTCTGAATCCAAGCGTGCTAATTCAGCGGCGTCTAAATTTTTACTTCTTAGTCCTGAAGCCATTTTATTTTATGTTTCGTGTATTTATAATAAAGCTGTTTCCCTGATCGAAAGAATCCCACTTCTGACACCAAAATTATTTACGCGTTGTTACAGACTGACATGCAGTTATCGTTGAATGAAGGAAACGGGAAGAGAGGAAGCTCTGGATCCGCTTGACCAGTCAACGAAGGTCGACGTTCAGGTTCAACGCACCTCCTTTAGATCCACATGGACGGGCTTACGGGAGGTTAACAGGGAACAGTGATATTATAGGAAGGAATGGTGAAGTATTATTATAAGTCTTACCTTTATTCTAGCTCGACGATCTCGATGATTTTGGGCGTAGCGGGTTGTGATGGGTTGTCAAGATGGCGGATGTCGAAAGATCGCCGCGTCAGAGTTGTTTCTACGGTGTTGACTATGCACCTAGCACCCTGATAGTCGATGCTGTGCTGGACTATTGTCCTTGGAGTTTCTTCTAGATAGCCTCGGAAGGGTCCCTCCGGTAATTCAGCTGGTTGTGGCGAAGGAACTTCGGTGCCCGAGAAACTATTGTCCGTATGATTTGACTGAGTTTGATCGGTTTTCGGTAATATAATAGTGTCGCGGCTGTCGCTGTCGTCTGGCCCTACATATAATTCGTTTATGTAGTCTTTTAACCAGTCTGGCGTTGTTGATTTGAGTGACTCTATTAAACGTTGCCGTCTAGCTATAGCCTTGGCTAGACGCGCGTTTGCTCTTTTTCCCGAACGACGTTTGAATTTTCTTTTCTTTATTACAGCTCCATCCATCTACGGGAAAGGGAAGGAGGTGGTTAACGTCGGCTTGGGTTTTGGTATCCTCGCCTTGACGTCATGTAAGTATAGAAGGGTTTAACGCAAGCTTGGAAAGTAGTTCCTCGCCTGTGTCGCTAACCACGTGTAAGAAACTGAAGCAAGCTTGGATCAGTAAATCCTCGCCTATACGACAGAGTCTTGAAATAGTGTAAGAAAGGAGAGTTTAACGCAAGCTTGGAAAGTAGTTCCTCGCCTGTGTCGCTAAACGCGTGTAAGAACTGTAGTAAGCTTGGATCGCTGAATCCTCGCCTATACGACAGTCTTGAAATTGTGTGGATATACTGGCTCAGAGACCTACGTACTTCGGCCGTATATTCGTTAAGTGTAAGGTATTGGATTTTGTAATAATATGAATGAAGGTGTAATTTACCTTGAGTTGGTTGAGGTTAATAAACTGTTTGATTTAAGATTAACCTTTGGTTTTATTTTATATGAATTTGAATATGAGTTAAACCGTTTTACAAGTTTAATAAGAAAATAGAATAATTCTAGAAGCGCCAAGACCACAAAAGACTTACGCGTCTTACTACTATTAACGTTATTCTATTTTGAATGTGCGACCGTGGACACGAGTTAAGAATCTTTCGCGAACAGAAGTTAGCTTGTCAAAATTCGATTAGAGATCTGAGCAGAGTAACTACTTGCACGAGTTTTGAATGAAGACTGACGTATGCAAGGCTGCGGTAAGATTGCGGTAGTCTTGTGTGGTAAGTGGGGGTTTATATAGGCCTTAAAATCTATGTGGTGGGGTTGTTTAGTTAAATACAAATTCTTATCCCACGGTGGACTCTGGCCAGCTGCATATGTTTAATATTTGCAAGTCGGTGCCTGCTTGGATATGTTTAAATAATATTTCTAGCGAACTCCGGATGTGTCTAATCTGTTTTGAAGTTTAGAGTTTCAAAATCAACACTTGATAAGTGGGTATTGAGTGTTCGGTTTATCTTATATAATTCATATGCGGTTGCTCTGAGTTCACGTAGAGTTTGAATTGCTCTTAGTTTTACCAAGAGGAATTCATTCTCTATTTCTTATAATTATTTCTTATATGGTAGTTGGTTATAATGTTTTAGGTATATAGTATAATATATAAGGTATAGTATATGGTATATGTATAAGGTATATATATATAAGGTAAGTATATGATGTTAAATATTCTTATATGAGTTTTAATATATTTCTCATATGATTATATACCGTGCGTTTTCGTGGATGAGCGACATGCCGAGATCCGAAGATAGCCGAACGTACGCCCTATTATATGCAATTAAGGGTACATGTCATATATATATCAGTATTTTTGACATTTGACGGCGAGCTGTCAGCTACTATAGAGGCTACGTGTATTGGCGGCGACGTGTATAGGTTATTCTTTAATCATAAAACTAGCCGAATGTCGCGGATCAGTGATCAATCGATTTCGAATAATTACGTGTGATTGAAGAATAACCTATAAACATTGCGGCCAATAGATATAGAGGCTCTACAGCAACTGACAGCTTGCCGTCAAGGGTCGAGTGTCAGAAATACTGATATATATATGACATGTACCCTTAATTGCATAGAATAGGGCGTAAGTTCGGCTATCTTCGGATCTAGGCATGTCGTTCATCCACGAAAACGCACGGTATATACCGAGAGGAAACCTTGAAAGTTAACACTCAGTCACAGCCAACTCGGCACACTCCAGATTTTTCGTCTGTTTATTGCAGGCTGACCATCCACTATTTTTTTTCACTCTTTCTGGTCGGTAAAGTAGGTGATTGAAGATAATTCATTTCATTAACGTTATTAGTGAATAAATCAAATGTTTTCAATTAATTTTATTACGTTTAACAATTCCAAAAATATCAATAAAACTATGATAATAATAAAACGAACAACAACACGGATATAATGATGATAATGCAAATAAGAACAAGAACAAGAACAAGAACTGTAACAGGAAAGCTAACTGGAACATGAACACGAACACCGGGAACAAATAATAATAATTAAAATGATAATAATATCAAAAACACGAACAGGAACAGGCAAACAAAAACGAACACGAACACCGGGAATGAATAATAATAATGATAATGATAATAATAATATGAAAAAGTACATTAACTTGAATAGTAAAACAAACGTGGACATCAACACCGTGAGCGAAAAATAGTAATAATAGTAAAAACTTCAATGTAGGGGAGGGTGCGGCAAAATGGACCTGTAAACAAAAAAAAAAA
Organism: Tenthredo amoena; assembly: GCA_963966615.1. Taxonomy (NCBI): domain Eukaryota; kingdom Metazoa; phylum Arthropoda; class Insecta; order Hymenoptera; family Tenthredinidae; genus Tenthredo; species Tenthredo amoena. The sequence continues at coordinate 10,500,210 of OZ016490.1, forward strand.
TTGTTGCAAAATTCGAGTATGAATATGAACTTTATTGATACAATTCATGTGAAATTGACGAAAAATCTAGGACTTAAAAAAAAAAAACTAATGACTAAAAAAATTAAAATAAAGAAAAATAGCAGCATAATTCATCATGGCTTTCTGGTTTGCACCCAATATCACACTAATATTGAATGTGCTTCGAGTTTTCTTCAATTCCACATCAATTGTATTAATAAAGTTCTTATTCACACTCAAGTTTTGCAATCAGCCAGTTTTTTTTTTAACGGTCCATTTTCCTCCACCCTCCCCTGCCGCAAGAAGAGAGAATCATTCAAAATTTTATTATTATTATTATTATTATTATTATTATTATTATTCAGAGAAAACCATTCATTCGATGTTCGAAATGGCCTCCACCCATTACCGTGCAGTACCACAGGCGATCGTAGAACGCACCTACTATGTTTGTTAAGTGTTCTGGAGACATGTTTTCCAGAATATTTCTTATTCTCGCCTGTAGTGCTGCACGGTTCTCGATTCTATGTTTCGTGTAAAGTTTATTTTTCATATATGCCCACAGGGCGTAATCAAGGGGCGACATATCCGGTGACCGTGCTGGCCACTCTATGGTCGGACTAGCCCTGCCTATCCATCTATTAGGAAATTCTTGATTTAGGTATTCCCTTACGGGTAAGGTAAAGTGCGCCGGAGCACCATCTTGCTGAAACCATATTGGATGCCCCTGAAAATCCGAATAAAATAATGACATTGACATGAATGTTAATAATATTCACAGTATCATTTTATTTTTAATCAATTTATATTTTATTTGAATCATGTGATGATTGAATTAATTCAAATAATCATAATTGTTATCATTGTTACCACTAATAATATTATTATGATTTTCATTATTGTTATTATTATTTATTATTATTATTATTATTCATCTATTTATCAAATAAATTTCACTTACGTCCGCTTCAATGTCTCTAATCGCAGGTATGATCTGCTCTCTCAATAACTCGAGATATCTTGGTCCGTTTAGATTACCGTTTATGAAAAAAGGCCCGATGATGTGGTGGTCAATCATGCCAACCCAAACATTGACCTTAACGGGGTACTGTGTACCACTTTGGACGAATACGTGCGGATTATGTTGCGCCCATATTCTTGTATTTTGCCGGTTTGGATTGCCAACTAAAAACACCGTACTCTCGTCACTAAAGCATATTCTGATCCCCGGATTTTCGTCGAACAGATTAAGCATTTCCCCGCAGAATATCATTCGTCGTTCTGCGTCACCAGGTAACAGTTCCTGGTGAGCTTGAATCTTGTAGGACTTATATTTCGCTACACGCAAGACCGTTATCACTGATGGCTTAGACACCCCGATTTCTTGGGCGATCTGCTTCGCAGGCTTTGTCGGGTCCTCTTCGACCGACAAACAAATCGCAAACATCGTATCCAAACTCATTGCTCTGTTTGGTTGGGATACTTTTATTAAGTGTCCATCCACTGTTCCCGTATGCTCAAACCTCAAAACAATTTTTCGTATCGCCCCGTACGATGGAATCGGGCGATCTTGAAATTCGGCGGCAAAATGATCGGCAATCCGCCTGTAACTTAACCCTTCGTAGTGCTGCCTCACCATTGCCACTTTTTCTTGGACAGTAAATTTATAATTGGGCATTTTTTAACTTCAAAAATTTACTCAATAACGCACCTGACAACACCTACAACGCTTTGAATACGGGATATTTCTGTAAACAATAATAACCATTTGTTGATTTCACATGTATTGGTTGTCTAGTAACGAAGAATAAACGAATTTAAATTTGCAAAAATTGAATTCTATAGCATTCGATCTTGGCTGATTATTAACGAAAAATTGTTGCCCAAAAAAATGCCCAATTATAAATTTACTGTCCAAGAAAAAGTGGCAATGGTGAGGCAGCACTACGAAGGGTTAAGTTACAGGCGGATTGCCGATCATTTTGCCGCCGAATTTCAAGATCGCCCGATTCCATCGTACGGGGCGATACGAAAAATTGTTTTGAGGTTTGAGCATACGGGAACAGTGGATGGACACTTAATAAAAGTATCCCAACCAAACAGAGCAATGAGTTTGGATACGATGTTTGCGATTTGTTTGTCGGTCGAAGAGGACCCGACAAAGCCTGCGAAGCAGATCGCCCAAGAAATCGGGGTGTCTAAGCCATCAGTGATAACGGTCTTGCGTGTAGCGAAATATAAGTCCTACAAGATTCAAGCTCACCAGGAACTGTTACCTGGTGACGCAGAACGACGAATGATATTCTGCGGGGAAATGCTTAATCTGTTCGACGAAAATCCGGGGATCAGAATATGCTTTAGTGACGAGAGTACGGTGTTTTTAGTTGGCAATCCAAACCGGCAAAATACAAGAATATGGGCGCAACATAATCCGCACGTATTCGTCCAAAGTGGTACACAGTACCCCGTTAAGGTCAATGTTTGGGTTGGCATGATTGACCACCACATCATCGGGCCTTTTTTCATAAACGGTAATCTAAACGGACCAAGATATCTCGAGTTATTGAGAGAGCAGATCATACCTGCGATTAGAGACATTGAAGCGGACGTAAGTGAAATTTATTTGATAAATAGATGAATAATAATAATAATAATAAATAATAATAACAATAATGAAAATCATAATAATATTATTAGTGGTAACAATGATAACAATTATGATTATTTGAATTAATTCAATCATCACATGATTCAAATAAAATATAAATTGATTAAAAATAAAATGATACTGTGAATATTATTAACATTCATGTCAATGTCATTATTTTATTCGGATTTTCAGGGGCATCCAATATGGTTTCAGCAAGATGGTGCTCCGGCGCACTTTACCTTACCCGTAAGGGAATACCTAAATCAAGAATTTCCTAATAGATGGATAGGCAGGGCTAGTCCGACCATAGAGTGGCCAGCACGGTCACCGGATATGTCGCCCCTTGATTACGCCCTGTGGGCATATATGAAAAATAAACTTTACACGAAACATAGAATCGAGAACCGTGCAGCACTACAGGCGAGAATAAGAAATATTCTGGAAAACATGTCTCCAGAACACTTAACAAACATAGTAGGTGCGTTCTACGATCGCCTGTGGTACTGCACGGTAATGGGTGGAGGCCATTTCGAACATCGAATGAATGGTTTTCTCTGAATAATAATAATAATAATAATAATAATAATAATAATAAAATTTTGAATGATTCTCTCTTCTTGCGGCAGGGGAGGGTGGAGGAAAATGGACCGTTAAAAAAAAAACTGGCTGATTGCAAAACTTGAGTGTGAATAAGAACTTTATTAATACAATTGATGTGGAATTGAAGAAAACTCGAAGCACATTCAATATTAGTGTGATATTGGGTGCAAACCAGAAAGCCATGATGAATTATGCTGCTATTTTTCTTTATTTTAATTTTTTTAGTCATTAGTTTTTTTTTTTTAAGTCCTAGATTTTTCGTCAATTTCACATGAATTGTATCAATAAAGTTCATATTCATACTCGAATTTTGCAACAATTTTTTTTTTTGTTTACAGGTCCATTTTGCCGCACCCTCCCCTACATTGAAGTTTTTACTATTATTACTATTTTTCGCTCACGGTGTTGATGTCCACGTTTGTTTTACTATTCAAGTTAATGTACTTTTTCATATTATTATTATCATTATCATTATTATTATTCATTCCCGGTGTTCGTGTTCGTTTTTGTTTGCCTGTTCCTGTTCGTGTTTTTGATATTATTATCATTTTAATTATTATTATTTGTTCCCGGTGTTCGTGTTCATGTTCCAGTTAGCTTTCCTGTTACAGTTCTTGTTCTTGTTCTTGTTCTTATTTGCATTATCATCATTATATCCGTGTTGTTGTTCGTTTTATTATTATCATAGTTTTATTGATATTTTTGGAATTGTTAAACGTAATAAAATTAATTGAAAACATTTGATTTATTCACTAATAACGTTAATGAAATGAATTATCTTCAATCACCTACTTTACCGACCAGAAAGAGTGAAAAAAAATAGTGGATGGTCAGCCTGCAATAAACAGACGAAAAATCTGGAGTGTGCCGAGTTGGCTGTGACTGAGTGTTAACTTTCAAGGTTTCCTCTCGGTATATATATATATGTATGAATAAAGAAATGTATGAATAGTCTTTCTTATATAGTATAGAGTATGACTATATCCTTATGGTTTAGCGCGGGTCATACCAGAGGGTAGCAGTGGTGTATATCTTGCATTGATATAAGTTTTGCTGGTGGTATATTGCCGATTGCTGGGTGTTACTTATCCTCTAGTATGAACTGCTAGTGGTAAGGTAGGTTTCTTATATGCTATGGTTAGATATAATAGGTTAATATTATTAGAGAGTAAAGAAGGAATTGAGTCTGTCAGCGTCCTTCGTTGGTAAGCGTGTGTTCCATATGGTAAGTTGGTGAGAACGTCACACTCCCCTACAAACTATACAGAAAAACTTTTCGATTTGTTTTCTATTTTCCTACGCAAGTCACACGATTTGTCCAATGTTTTCAAAGTTCGAAGTCAACTTGAACCTGGACGCGGTTGTTCGATCTCCTTGACGCATGATACAGAGTCGCTCCTCGATTTATTTCCGATTTGTGTTCCTGAGGTAGCGGATTTTCGGAATGTTTTCCAAGCTCGACGTCAACTCTGAACTGGATGAGGTGTTCCGAATGTTTTTCGAATTCGACGTCATCTTCGACCTCGACGCAGTGTTCCGATCTCTCCGACAAACTATACAAAGACACTATTCGATTCGTTTTCTATTTTCCTACGCAAGTCACGTGTTTTGTCGGATCTTTTTCAAGTTTGACGTCAACTTGGACCAGGACGCGGTTTTGCGTGCTTCCTGCCGCATGATACGGAGTTATTCCTCGATTTATTCCCGATTTCTGTTCCTGAGGTAGCGGATTTTCTAAATGTTTTCAAGGCTCAACGTCAACTCTGAACTCGACGAGGTGTTCCAAATGTTTTCCGAATTCGACGTCATCTTCGACCTCGACGCAGTGTTCCGATCTCTCCGACAAACTATACAAAGACACTATTCGATTCGTTTTCTATTTTCCTACACAAGTCACGTGTTTTGTCGGATCTTTTTCAAGTTTGACGTCAACTTGGACCAGGACGCGGTTTTGCGTGCTTCCTGCCGCATGATACGGAGTTATTCCTCGATTTATTCCCGATTTCTGTTCCTGAGGTAGCGGATTTTCTAAATGTTTTCAAGGCTCAACGTCAACTCTGAACTCGACGAGGTGTTCCAAATGTTTTCCGAATTCGACGTCATCTTCGACCTCGACGCAGTGTTCCGATCTCCCCCACAAACTATACAAAGAAACTTTTTGATTTGTTTTCTATTTTCTTACGCAAGTCACACGATTTGTCCAATGTTTTCAAAGTTCGAAGTCAACTGGAACCTGGAAGCGGTTGTTCGATCTCCTTGCCGCATGATACGGGGTCGCTCTTCGATTTATTCCCGATTTGTGTTCCTGAGGTAGCGGATTTCCGGAATGTTTTCCAAGCTCGACGTCAACTCTGAACTGGATGAGGCGTTCCGAATGTTTTTCGAATTCGACGTCATCTTCGACCTCGACGCAGTGTTCCGATCTCTCCGACAAACTATACAGGGACACTATTCGAGTCGTTTCCGATTTCCCTACGCAAGTCACGTGATTTGTCGAATCTTTTTCAAGTTTGACGTCAACTTGGACCAGAACGCGGTTTTGCGTGCATCTTGCCGCACGATACGGAGTTATTCCTCGATTTATTTCCGATTTCTGTTCCTGAGGTAGCGGATTTTCTAAATCTTTTCAAGGCTCAACGTCAACTCTGAATTCGACGAGGTGTTCCAAATGTTTTCCGAATTCGACGTCTTCTTCGACCTCGACGCAGTGTTCCGATCTCCCCTACAAACTATACAGAAAAACTTTTCGATTTGTTTCCTATTTTCCTACGCAAGTCACACGATTTGTCCAATGTTTTCAAAGTTCGAAGTCAACTGGAACCTGGACGCGGTTGTTCGATCTCCTTGCCGCATGATACAGAGTCGCTCCTCAATTTATTCCCGATTTGTGTTCCTGAAGTAGCGGATTTTCGGAATGTTTTCGAAGCTCGACGTCAACTCTAAACTGGATGAGGTGTTCCGAATGTTTTTCGAATTCGACGTCATCTTCGACCTCGACGCAGTGTTCCGATCTCTCCGACAAACTATACAGAGACACTATTCGAGTCGTTTTCGATTTCCCTACGCAAGTCACGTGATTTGTCGAATCTTTTTCAAGTTCGACGTCAACTTGGACCAGGACGCGGTTTTGCGTGCATCTTGCCGCATGATACGGAGTTATTCCTCGATTTATTTCCGATTTCTGTTCCTGAGGTAGCGGATTTTCTAAATCTTTTCAAGGCTCAACGTCAACTCTGAATTCGACGAGGTGTTCCAGATGTTTTCCGAATTCGACGTCATCTTCGACCTCGACGCAGTGTTCCGATCTCCCCTACAAACTATACAGAAAAACTTTTCGATTCGTTTTCTATTTTTCTACGCAAGTCACGTGATTTGTCGAATCTTTTTCAAAGTTCGAAGTCAACTTGAACCTGGACGCGGTTGTTCGATCTCCTTGCCGCATGATACAGAGTCGCTCCTCGATTTATTCCCGATTTGTGTTCCTGAGGTAGCGGATTTTCGGAATGTTTTCCAAGCTCGACGTCAACTCTGAACTGGATGAGGTGTTCCGAATGTTTTTCGAATTCGACGTCATCTTCGACCTCGACGCAGTGTTCCGATCTCTCCGACAAACTATACAAAGACACTATTCGATTCGTTTTCTATTTTCCTACGCAAGTCACGTGTTTTGTCGGATCTTTTTCAAGTTTGACGTCAACTTGGACCAGGACGCGGTTTTGCGTGCTTCCTGCCGCATGATACGGAGTTATTTCTCGATTTATTTCCGATTTCTGTTCCTGAGGTAGCGGATTTTCTAAATCTTTTCAAGGCTCAACGTCAACTCTGAATTCGACGAGGTGTTCCAAATGTTTTCCGAATCCGACGTCATCTTCGAACTCGACGCAGTGTTCCGATCTCCCCTACAAACTATACAGAAAAACTTTTCGCCTCGTTTTCTATTTTCCTACGCAAGTCACGTGATTTGTCGAATCTTTTTCAAAGTTCGAAGTCAACTTGAACCTGGACGCGGTTGTTCGATCTCCTTGCCGCATGATACAGAGTCGCTCCTCGATTTATTCCCGATTTGTGTTCCTGAGGTAGCGGATTTTCGGAATGTTTTCCAAGCTCGACGTCAACTCTGAACCGGATGAGGTGTTCCGAATGTTTTTCGAATTCGACGTCATCTTCGACCTCGACGCAGTGTTCCGATCTCTCCGACAAACTATACAAAGACACTATTCGATTCGTTTTCTATTTTCCTACGCAAGTCACGTGTTTTGTCGGATCTTTTTCAAGTTTGACGTCAACTTGGACCAGGACGCGGTTTTGCGTGCTTCCTGCCGCATGATACGGAGTTATTCCTCGATTCATCCCCGATTTCTGTTCCTGAGGTAGCGGATTTTCTAAATGTTTTCAAGGCTTAACGTCAACTCTGAACTCGACGAGGTGTTCCAAATGTTTTTCGAATTCGACGTCATCTTCGACCTCGACGCGGTGTTCCGATCTCCCCCACAAACTATACAAAGAAACTTTTTGATTTGTTTTCTATTTTCTTACGCAAGTCACACGATTTGTCCAATGTTTTCAAAGTTCGAAGTCAACTGGAACCTGGAAGCGGTTGTTCGATCTCCTTGCCGCATGATACGGGGTCGCTCCTCGATTTATTCCCGATTTGTGTTCCTGAGGTGGCGGATTTCCGGAATGTTTTCCAAGCTCGACGTCAACTCTGAACTGGATCAGGCGTTCCGAATGTTTTTCGAATTCGACGTCATCTTCGACCTCGACGCAGTGTTCCGATCTCTCCGACAAACTATACAGAGACACTATTCGAGTCGTTTTCGATTTCCCTACGCAAGTCACGTGATTTGTCGAATCTTTTTCAAGTTCGACGTCAACTTGGACCAGGACGCGGTTTTGCGTGCATCTTGCCGCATGATACGGAGTTATTCCTCGATTTATTTCCGATTTCTGTTCCTGAGGTAGCGGATTTTCTAAATCTTTTCAAGGCTCAACGTCAACTCTGAATTCGACGAGGTGTTCCAAATGTTTTCCGAATTCGACGTCATCTTCGACCTCGACGCAGTGTTCCGATCTCCCCTACAAACTATACAGAAAAACTTTTCGATTCGTTTTCTATTTTCCTACGCAAGTCACGTGATTTGTCGAATCTTTTTCAAAGTTCGAAGTCAACTTGAACCTGGACGCGGTTGTTCGATCTCCTTGCCGCATGATACAGAGTCGCTCCTCGATTTATTCCCGATTTGTGTTCCTGAGGTAGCGGATTTTCGGAATGTTTTCCAAGCTCGACGTCAACTCTGAACTGGATGAGGTGTTCCGAATGTTTTTCGAATTCGACGTCATCTTCGACCTCGACGCAGTGTTCCGATCTCTCCGACAAACTATACAAAGACACTATTCGATTCGTTTTCTATTTTCCTACGCAAGTCACGTGTTTTGTCGGATCTTTTTCAAGTTTGACGTCAACTTGGACCAGGACGCGGTTTTGCGTGCTTCCTGCCGCATGATACGGAGTTATTCCTCGATTTATTCCCGATTTCTGTTCCTGAGGTAGCGGATTTTCTAAATCTTTTCAAGGCTCAACGTCAACTCTGAATTCGACGAGGTGTTCCAAATGTTTTCCGAATTCGACGTCATCTTCGACCTCGACGCAGTGTTTCGATCTCCCCTACAAACATACAGAAAAACTTTTCGCCTCGTTTTCTATTTTCCTACGCAAGTCACGTGATTTGTCGAATCTTTTTCAAAGTTCGAAGTCAACTTGAACCTGGACGCGGTTGTTCGATCTCCTTGCCGCATGATACAGAGTCGCTCCTCGATTTATTCCCGATTTGTGTTCCTGAGGTAGCGGATTTTCGGAATGTTTTCCAAGCTCGACGTCAACTCTGAACTGGATGAGGTGTTCCGAATGTTTTTCGAATTCGACGTCATCTTCGACCTCGACGCAGTGTTCCGATCTCTCCGACAAACTATACAAAGACACTATTCGATTCGTTTTCTATTTTCCTACGCAAGTCACGTGTTTTGTCGGATCTTTTTCAAGTTTGACGTCAACTTGGACCAGGACGCGGTTTTGCGTGCTTCCTGCCGCATGATACGGAGTTATTCCTCGATTTATCCCCGATTTCTGTTCCTGAGGTAGCGGATTTTCTAAATGTTTTCAAGGCTTAACGTCAACTCTGAACTCGACGAGGTGTTCCAAATGTTTTCCGAATTCGACGTCATCTTCGACCTCGACGCAGTGTTCCGATCTCCCCCACAAACTATACAAAGAAACTTTTCGATTTGTTTTCTATTTTCTTACGCAAGTCACACGATTTGTCCAATGTTTTCAAAGTTCGAAGTCAACTGGAACCTGGAAGCGGTTGTTCGATCTCCTTGCCGCATGATACGGGGTCGCTCCTCGATTCATTCCCGATTTGTGTTCCTGAGGTGGCGGATTTCCGGAATGTTTTCCAAGCTCGACGTCAACTCTGAACTGGATCAGGCGTTCCGAATGTTTTTCGAATTCAACGTCATCTTCGACCTCGACGCAGTGTTCCGATCTCTCCGACAAACTATACAGAGACACTATTCGAGTCGTTTTCGATTTCCCTACGCAAGTCACGTGATTTGTCGAATCTTTTTCAAGTTCGACGTCAACTTGGACCAGGACGCGGTTTTGCGTGCATCTTGCCGCATGATACGGAGTTATTCCTCGATTTATTTCCGATTTCTGTTCCTGAGGTAGCGGATTTTCTAAATCTTTTCAAGGCTCAACGTCAACTCTGAATTCGACGAGGTGTTCCAAATGTTTTCCGAATTCGACGTCATCTTCGACCTCGACGCAGTGTTCCGATCTCTCCTACAAACTATACAGAAAAACTTTTCGATTCGTTTTCTATTTTCCTACGCAAGTCACGTGATTTGTCGAATCTTTTTCAAAGTTCGAAGTCAACTTGAACCTGGACGCGGTTGTTCGATCTCCTTGCCGCATGATACAGAGTCGCTCCTCGATTTATTCCCGATTTGTGTTCCTGAGGTAGCGGATTTTCGGAATGTTTTCCAAGCTCGACGTCAACTCTGAACTCGATGAGGTGTTCCGAATGTTTTTCGAATTCGACGTCATCTTCGACCTCGACGCAGTGTTCCGATCTCTCCGACAAACTATACAAAGACACTATTCGATTCGTTTTCTATTTTCCTACGCAAGTCACGTGATTTGTCGAATCTTTTTCAAGTTCGACGTTAACTTGGACCAGGACGCGGTTTTGCGTGTATCTTGCCGCATGATACGGAGTTATTCCTCGATTTATTTCCGATTTCTGTTCCTGAGGTAGCGGATTTTCTAAATCTTTTCAAGGCTCAACGTCAACTCTGAATTCGACGAGGTGTTCCAAATGTTTTCCGAATTTGACGTCTTCTTCGACCTCGACGCAGTGTTCCGATCTCCCCTACAAACTATACAGAAAAACTTTTCGATTTGTTTCATATTTTCCTACGCAAGTCACACGATTTGTCCAATGTTTTCAAAGTTCGAAGTCAACTGGAACCTGGAAGCGGTTGTTCGATCTCCTTGCCGCATGATACGGAGTCGCTCCTCGATTTATTTCCGATTTGTGTTCCTGAGGTAGCGGATTTTCGGAATGTTTTCCAAGCTCGACGTCAACTCTGAACTGGATGAGGTGTTCCGAATGTTTTTCGAATTCGACGTCATCTTCGACCTCGACGCAGTGTTCCGATCTCTCCGACAAACTATACAAAGACACTATTCGATTCGTTTTCTATTTTCCTACGCAAGTCACGTGTTTTGTCGGATCTTTTTCAAGTTTGACGTCAACTTGGACCAGGACGCGGTTTTGCGTGCTTCCTGCCGCATGATACGGAGTTATTCCTCGATTTATTCCCGATTTCTGTTCCTGAGGTAGCGGATTTTCTAAATGTTTTCAAGGCTTAACGTCAACTCTGAACTCGACGAGGTGTTCCAAATGTTTTCCGAATTCGACGTCATCTTCGACCTCGACGCAGTGTTCCGATCTCCCCCACAAACTATACAAAGAAACTTTTTGATTTGTTTTCTATTTTCTTACGCAAGTCACACGATTTGTCCAATGTTTTCAAAGTTCGAAGTCAACTGGAACCTGGAAGCGGTTGTTCGATCTCCTTGCCGCATGATACGGGGTCGCTCCTCGATTTATTCCCGATTTGTGTTCCTGAGGTGGCGGATTTCCGGAATGTTTTCCAAGCTCGACGTCAACTCTGAACTGGATCAGGCGTTCCGAATGTTTTTCGAATTCGACGTCATCTTCGACCTCGACGCAGTGTTCCGATCTCTCCGACAAACTATACAGAGACACTATTCGAGTCGTTTTCGATTTCCCTACGCAAGTCACGTGATTTGTCGAATCTTTTTCAAGTTCGACGTCAACTTGGACCAGGACGCGGTTTTGCGTGTATCTTGCCGCATGATACGGAGTTATTCCTCGATTTATTTCCGATTTCTGTTCCTGAGGTAGCGGATTTTCTAAATCTTTTCAAGGCTCAACGTCAACTCTGAATTCGACGAGGTGTTCCAAATGTTTTCCGAATTCGACGTCTTCTTCGACCTCGACGCAGTGTTCCGATCTCCCCTACAAACTATACAGAAAAACTTTTCGATTTGTTTCCTATTTTCCTACGCAAGTCACACGATTTGTCCAATGTTTTCAAAGTTCGAAGTCAACTGGAACCTGGAAGCGGTTGTTCGATCTCCTTGCCGCATGATACGGAGTCGCTCCTCGATTTATTTCCGATTTGTGTTCCTGAGGTAGCGGATTTTCGGAATGTTTTCCAAGCTCGACGTCAACTCTGAACTGGATGAGGTGTTCCGAATGTTTTTCGAATTCAACGTCATCTTCGACCTCGACGCAGTGTTCCGATCTCTCCGACAAACTATACAAAGACACTATTCGATTCGTTTTCTATTTTCCTACGCAAGTCACGTGTTTTGTCGGATCTTTTTCAAGTTTGACGTCAACTTGGACCAGGACGCGGTTTTGCGTGCTTCCTGCCGCATGATACGGAGTTATTCCTCGATTTATTCCCGATCCCTGTTCCTGAGGTAGCGGATTTTCTAAATGTTTTCAAGGCTCAACGTCAACTCTGAACTCGACGAGGTGTTCCAAATGTTTTCCGAATTCGACGTCATCTTCGACCTCGACGCAATGTTCCGATCTCCCCCACAAACTATACAAAGAAACTTTTTGATTTGTTTTCTATTTTCTTACGCAAGTCACACGATTTGTCCAATGTTTTCAAAGTTCGAAGTCAACTGGAACCTGGAAGCGGTTGTTCGATCTCCTTGCCGCATGATACGGGGTCGCTCCTCGATTTATTCCCGATTTGTGTTCCTGAGGTGGCGGATTTCCGGAATGTTTTCCAAGCTCGACGTCAACTCTGAACTGGATCAGGCGTTCCGAATGTTTTTCGAATTCGACGTCATCTTCGACCTCGACGCAGTGTTCCGATCTCTCCGACAAACTATACAGAGACACTATTCGAGTCGTTTTCGATTTCCCTACGCAAGTCACGTGATTTGTCGAATCTTTTTCAAGTTCGACGTCAACTTGGACCAGGACGCGGTTTTGCGTGTATCTTGCCGCATGATACGGAGTTATTCCTCGATTTATTTCCGATTTCTGTTCCTGAGGTAGCGGATTTTCTAAATCTTTTCAAGGCTCAACGTCAACTCTGAATTCGACGAGGTGTTCCAAATGTTTTCCGAATTCGACGTCTTCTTCGACCTCGACGCAGTGTTCCGATCTCCCCTACAAACTATACAGAAAAACTTTTCGATTTGTTTCCTATTTTCCTACGCAAGTCACACGATTTGTCCAATGTTTTCAAAGTTCGAAGTCAACTGGAACCTGGAAGCGGTTGTTCGATCTCCTTGCCGCATGATACGGAGTCGCTCCTCGATTTATTTCCGATTTGTGTTCCTGAGGTAGCGGATTTTCGGAATGTTTTCCAAGCTCGACGTCAACTCTGAACTGGATGAGGTGTTCCGAATGTTTTTCGAATTCGACGTCATCTTCGACCTCGACGCAGTGTTCCGATCTCTCCGACAAACTATACAAAGACACTATTCGATCCGTTTTCTATTTTCCTACGCAAGTCACGTGTTTTGTCGGATCTTTTTCAAGTTTGACGTCAACTTGGACCAGGACGCGGTTTTGCGTGCTTCCTGCCGCATGATACGGAGTTATTCCTCGATTTATTTCCGATTTCTGTTCCTGAGGTAGCGGATTTTCTAAATCTTTTCAAGGCTCAACGTCAACTCTGAATTCGACGAGGTGTTCCAAATGTTTTCCGAATTCGACGTCATCTTCGACCTCGACGCAGTGTTCCGATCTCCCCTACAAACTATACAGAAAAACTTTTCGATTCGTTTTCTATTTTCCTACGCAAGTCACGTGATTTGTCGAATCTTTTTCAAGTTCGACGTTAACTTGGACCAGGACGCGGTTTTGCGTGTATCTTGCCGCATGATACGGAGTTATTCCTCGATTTATTTCCGATTTCTGTTCCTGAGGTAGCGGATTTTCTAAATCTTTTCAAGGCTCAACGTCAACTCTGAATTCGACGAGGTGTTCCAAATGTTTTCCGAATTCGACGTCTTCTTCGACCTCGACGCAGTGTTCCGATCTCCCCTACAAACTATACAGAAAAACTTTTCGATTTGTTTCCTATTTTCCTACGCAAGTCACACGATTTGTCCAATGTTTTCAAAGTTCGAAGTCAACTGGAACCTGGAAGCGGTTGTTCGATCTCCTTGCCGCATGATACGGAGTCGCTCCTCGATTTATTTCCGATTTGTGTTCCTGAGGTAGCGGATTTTCGGAATGTTTTCCAAGCTCGACGTCAACTCTGAACTGGATCAGGCGTTCCGAATAATTTTCGAATTCGACGTCATCTTCGACCTCGACGCAGTGTTCCGATCTCTCCGACAAACTATACAGAGACACTATTCGAGTCGTTTTCGATTTCCCTACGCAAGTCACGTGATTTGTCGAATCTTTTTCAAGTTCGACGTCAACTTGGACCAGGACGCGGTTTTGCGTGCATCTTGCCGCATGATACGGAGTTATTCCTCGATTTATTTCCGATTTCTGTTCCTGAGGTAGCGGATTTTCTAAATCTTTTCAAGGCTCAACGTCAACTCTGAATTCGACGAGGTGTTCCAAATGTTTTCCGAATTCGACGTCATCTTCGACCTCGACGCAGTGTTCCGATCTCCCCTACAAACTATACAGAAAAACTTTTCGATTCGTTTTCTATTTTCCTACGCAAGTCACGTGATTTGTCGAATCTTTTTCAAAGTTCGAAGTCAACTTGAACCTGGACGCAGTTGTTCGATCTCCTTGCCGCATGATACAGAGTCGCTCCTCGATTTATTTCCGATTTGTGTTCCTGAGGTAGCGGATTTTCGGAATGTTTTCCAAGCTCGACGTCAACTCTGAACTGGATGAGGTGTTCCGAATGTTTTTCGAATTCGACGTCATCTTCGACCTCGACGCAGTGTTCCGATCTCTCCGACAAACTATACAAAGACACTATTCGATTCGTTTTCTATTTTCCTACGCAAGTCACGTGTTTTGTCGGATCTTCTTCAAGTTTGACGTCAACTTGGACCAGGACGCGGTTTTGCGTGCTTCCTGCCGCATGATACGGAGTTATTCCTCGACTTATTCCCGATTTCTGTTCCTGAGGTAGCGGATTTTCTAAATGTTTTCAAGGCTTAACGTCAACTCTGAACTCGACGAGGTGTTCCAAATGTTTTCCGAATTCGACGTCATCTTCGACCTCGACGCAGTGTTCCGATCTCCCCCACAAACTATACAAAGAAACTTTTTGATTTGTTTTCTATTTTCTTACGCAAGTCACACGATTTGTCCAATGTTTTCAAAGTTCGAAGTCAACTGGAACCTGGAAGCGGTTGTTCGATCTCCTTGCCGCATGATACGGGGTCGCTCCTCGATTTATTCCCGATTTGTGTTCCTGAGGTGGCGGATTTCCGGAATGTTTTCCAAGCTCGACGTCAACTCTGAACTGGATCAGGCGTTCCGAATGTTTTTCGAATTCGACGTCATCTTCGACCTCGACGCAGTGTTCCGATCTCTCCGACAAACTATACAGAGACACTATTCGAGTCGTTTTCGATTTCCCTACGCAAGTCACGTGATTTGTCGAATCTTTTTCAAGTTCGACGTCAACTTGGACCAGGACGCGGTTTTGCGTGTATCTTGCCGCATGATACGGAGTTATTCCTCGATTTATTTCCGATTTCTGTTCCTGAGGTAGCGGATTTTCTAAATCTTTTCAAGGCTCAACGTCAACTCTGAATTCGACGAGGTGTTCCAAATGTTTTCCGAATTCGACGTCTTCTTCGACCTCGACGCAGTGTTCCGATCTCCCCTACAAACTATACAGAAAAACTTTTCGATTTGTTTCCTATTTTCCTACGCAAGTCACACGATTTGTCCAATGTTTTCAAAGTTCGAAGTCAACTGGAACCTGGAAGCGGTTGTTCGATCTCCTTGCCGCATGATACGGAGTCGCTCCTCGATTTATTTCCGATTTGTGTTCCTGAGGTAGCGGATTTTCGGAATGTTTTCCAAGCTCGACGTCAACTCTGAACTGGATGAGGTGTTCCGAATGTTTTTCGAATTCAACGTCATCTTCGACCTCGACGCAGTGTTCCGATCTCTCCGACAAACTATACAAAGACACTATTCGATCCGTTTTCTATTTTCCTACGCAAGTCACGTGTTTTGTCGGATCTTTTTCAAGTTTGACGTCAACTTGGACCAGGACGCGGTTTTGCGTGCTTCCTGCCGCATGATACGGAGTTATTCCTCGATTTATTCCCGATCCCTGTTCCTGAGGTAGCGGATTTTCTAAATGTTTTCAAGGCTCAACGTCAACTCTGAACTCGACGAGGTGTTCCAAATGTTTTCCGAATTCGACGTCATCTTCGACCTCGACGCAATGTTCCGATCTCCCCCACAAACTATACAAAGAAACTTTTTGATTTGTTTTCTATTTTCTTACGCAAGTCACACGATTTGTCCAATGTTTTCAAAGTTCGAAGTCAACTGGAACCTGGAAGCGGTTGTTCGATCTCCTTGCCGCATGATACGGGGTCGCTCCTCGATTTATTCCCGATTTGTGTTCCTGAGGTGGCGGATTTCCGGAATGTTTTCCAAGCTCGACGTCAACTCTGAACTGGATCAGGCGTTCCGAATGTTTTTCGAATTCGACGTCATCTTCGACCTCGACGCAGTGTTCCGATCTCTCCGACAAACTATACAGAGACACTATTCGAGTCGTTTTCGATTTCCCTACGCAAGTCACGTGATTTGTCGAATCTTTTTCAAGTTCGACGTCAACTTGGACCAGGACGCGGTTTTGCGTGTATCTTGCCGCATGATACGGAGTTATTCCTCGATTTATTTCCGATTTCTGTTCCTGAGGTAGCGGATTTCCTAAATCTTTTCAAGGCTCAACGTCAACTCTGAATTCGACGAGGTGTTCCAAATGTTTTCCGAATTCGACGTCTTCTTCGACCTCGACGCAGTGTTCCGATCTCCCCTACAAACTATACAGAAAAACTTTTCGATTTGTTTCCTATTTTCCTACGCAAGTCACACGATTTGTCCAATGTTTTCAAAGTTCGAAGTCAACTGGAACCTGGAAGCGGTTGTTCGATCTCCTTGCCGCATGATACGGAGTCGCTCCTCGATTTATTTCCGATTTGTGTTCCTGAGGTAGCGGATTTTCGGAATGTTTTCCAAGCTCGACGTCAACTCTGAACTGGATGAGGCGTTCCGAATGTTTTTCGAATTCGACGTCATCTTCGACCTCGACGCAGTGTTCCGATCTCTCCGACAAACTATACAGAGACACTATTCGAGTCGTTTTCGATTTCCCTACGCAAGTCACGTGATTTGTCGAATCTTTTTCAAGTTCGACGTCAACTTGGACCAGGACGCGGTTTTGCGTGCATCTTGCCGCATGATACGGAGTTATTCCTCGATTTATTTCCGATTTCTGTTCCTGAGGTAGCGGATTTTCTAAATCTTTTCAAGGCTCAACGTCAACTCTGAACTCGACGAGGTGTTCCAAATGTTTTCCGAATTCGACGTCATCTTCGACCTCGACGCAGTGTTCCGATCTCCCCTACAAACTATACAGAAAAACTTTTCGATTCGTTTTCTATTTTCCTACGCAAGTCACGTGATTTGTCGAATCTTTTTCAAGTTCGACGTTAACTTGGACCAGGACGCGGTTTTGCGTGTATCTTGCCGCATGATACGGAGTTATTCCTCGATTTATTTCCGATTTCTGTTCCTGAGGTAGCGGATTTTCTAAATCTTTTCAAGGCTCAACGTCAACTCTGAATTCGACGAGGTGTTCCAAATGTTTTCCGAATTCGACGTCTTCTTCGACCTCGACGCAGTGTTCCGATCTCCCCTACAAACTATACAGAAAAACTTTTCGATTTGTTTCCTATTTTCCTACGCAAGTCACACGATTTGTCCAATGTTTTCAAAGTTCGAAGTCAACTGGAACCTGGAAGCGGTTGTTCGATCTCCTTGCCGCATGATACGGAGTCGCTCCTCGATTTATTTCCGATTTGTGTTCCTGAGGTAGCGGATTTTCGGAATGTTTTCCAAGCTCGACGTCAACTCTGAACTGGATGAGGTGTTCCGAATGTTTTTCGAATTCGACGTCATCTTCGACCTCGACGCAGTGTTCCGATCTCTCCGACAAACTATACAAAGACACTATTCGATTCGTTTTCTATTTTCCTACGCAAGTCACGTGTTTTGTCGGATCTTTTTCAAGTTTGACGTCAACTTGGACCAGGACGCGGTTTTGCGTGCTTCCTGCCGCATGATACGGAGTTATTCCTCGATTTATTTCCGATTTCTGTTCCTGAGGTAGCGGATTTTCTAAATCTTTTCAAGGCTCAACGTCAACTCTGAATTCGACGAGGTGTTCCAAATGTTTTCCGAATTCGACGTCATCTTCGACCTCGACGCAGTGTTCCGATCTCCCCTACAAACTATACAGAAAAACTTTTCGATTCGTTTTCTATTTTCCTACGCAAGTCACGTGATTTGTCGAATCTTTTTCAAGTTCGACGTTAACTTGGACCAGGACGCGGTTTTGCGTGTATCTTGCCGCATGATACGGAGTTATTCCTCGATTTATTTCCGATTTCTGTTCCTGAGGTAGCGGATTTTCTAAATCTTTTCAAGGCTCAACGTCAACTCTGAATTCGACGAGGTGTTCCAAATGTTTTCCGAATTCGACGTCTTCTTCGACCTCGACGCAGTGTTCCGATCTCCCCTACAAACTATACAGAAAAACTTTTCGATTTGTTTCCTATTTTCCTACGCAAGTCACACGATTTGTCCAATGTTTTCAAAGTTCGAAGTCAACTGGAACCTGGAAGCGGTTGTTCGATCTCCTTGCCGCATGATACGGAGTCGCTCCTCGATTTATTTCCGATTTGTGTTCCTGAGGTAGCGGATTTTCGGAATGTTTTCCAAGCTCGACGTCAACTCTGAACTGGATGAGGTGTTCCGAATGTTTTTCGAATTCGACGTCATCTTCGACCTCGACGCAGTGTTCCGATCTCTCCGACAAACTATACAAAGACACTATTCGATTCGTTTTCTATTTTCCTACGCAAGTCACGTGTTTTGTCGGATCTTTTTCAAGTTTGACGTCAACTTGGACCAGGACGCGGTTTTGCGTGCTTCCTGCCGCATGATACGGAGTTATTCCTCGATTTATTCCCGATTTCTGTTCCTGAGGTAGCGGATTTTCTAAATGTTTTCAAGGCTTAACGTCAACTCTGAACTCGACGGGGTGTTCCAAATGTTTTCCGAATTCGACGTCATCTTCGACCTCGACGCAGTGTTCCGATCTCTCCGACAAACTATACAAAGACACTATTCGATTCGTTTTCTATTTTCCTACGCAAGTCACGTGTTTTGTCGGATCTTTTTCAAGTTTGACGTCAACTTGGACCAGGACGCGGTTTTGCGTGCTTCCTGCCGCATGATACGGAGTTATTCCTCGATTTATTTCCGATTTCTGTTCCTGAGGTAGCGGATTTTCTAAATCTTTTCAAGGCTCAACGTCAACTCTGAATTCGACGAGGTTTTCCAAATGTTTTCCGAATTCGACGTCATCTTCGAACTCGACGCAGTGTTCCGATCTCCCCTACAAACTATACAGAAAAACTTTTCGCCTCGGTTTCTATTTTCCTACGCAAGTCACGTGATTTGTCGAATCTTTTTCAAAGTTCGAAGTCAACTTGAACCTGGACGCGGTTGTTCGATCTCCTTGCTGCATGATACAGAGTCGCTCCTCGATTTATTCCCGATTTGTGTTCCTGAGGTAGCGGATTTTCGGAATGTTTTCCAAGCTCGACGTCAACTCTGAACCGGATGAGGTGTTCCGAATGTTTTTCGAATTCGACGTCATCTTCGACCTCGACGCAGTGTTCCGATCTCTCCGACAAACTATACAAAGACACTATTCGATTCGTTTTCTATTTTCCTACGCAAGTCACGTGTTTTGTCGGATCTTTTTCAAGTTTGACGTCAACTTGGACCAGGACGCGGTTTTGCGTGCTTCCTGCCGCATGATACGGAGTTATTCCTCGATTTATCCCCGATTTCTGTTCCTGAGGTAGCGGATTTTCTAAATGTTTTCAAGGCTTAACGTCAACTCTGAACTCGACGAGGTGTTCCAAATGTTTTTCGAATTCGACGTCATCTTCGACCTCGACGCGGTGTTCCGATCTCCCCCACGAACTATACAAAGAAACTTTTTGATTTGTTTTCTATTTTCTTACGCAAGTCACACGATTTGTCCAATGTTTTCAAAGTTCGAAGTCAACTGGAACCTGGAAGCGGTTGTTCGATCTCCTTGCCGCATGATACGGGGTCGCTCCTCGATTTATTCCCGATTTGTGTTCCTGAGGTGGCGGATTTCCGGAATGTTTTCCAAGCTCGACGTCAACTCTGAACTGGATCAGGCGTTCCGAATGTTTTTCGAATTCGACGTCATCTTCGACCTCGACGCAGTGTTCCGATCTCTCCGACAAACTATACAGAGACACTATTCGAGTCGTTTTCGATTTCCCTACGCAAGTCACGTGATTTGTCGAATCTTTTTCAAGTTCGACGTCAACTTGGACCAGGACGCGGTTTTGCGTGCTTCCTGCCGCATGATACGGAGTTATTCCTCGATTTATTCCCGATTTCTGTTCCTGAGGTAGCGGATTTTCTAAATCTTTTCAAGGCTCAACGTCAACTCTGAATTCGACGAGGTGTTCCAAATGTTTTCCGAATTCGACGTCATCTTCGACCTCGACGCAGTGTTCCGATCTCCCCTACAAACATACAGAAAAACTTTTCGCCTCGTTTTCTATTTTCCTACGCAAGTCACGTGATTTGTCGAATCTTTTTCAAAGTTCGAAGTCAACTTGAACCTGGACGCGGTTGTTCGATCTCCTTGCCGCATGATACAGAGTCGCTCCTCGATTTATTCCCGATTTGTGTTCCTGAGGTAGCGGATTTTCGGAATGTTTTCCAAGCTCGACGTCAACTCTGAACTGGATGAGGTGTTCCGAATGTTTTTCGAATTCGACGTCATCTTCGACCTCGACGCAGTGTTCCGATCTCTCCGACAAACTATACAAATACACGATTCGATTCGTTTTCTATTTTCCTACGCAAGTCACGTGTTTTGTCGGATCTTTTTCAAGTTTGACGTCAACTTGGACCAGGACGCGGTTTTGCGTGCTTCCTGCCGCATGATACGGAGTTATTCCTCGATTTATCCCCGATTTCTGTTCCTGAGGTAGCGGATTTTCTAAATGTTTTCAAGGCTTAACGTCAACTCTGGACTCGACGAGGTGTTCCAAATGTTCTCCGAATTCGACGTCATCTTCGACCTCGACGCAGTGTTCCGATCTCCCCCACAAACTATACAAAGAAACTTTTCGATTTGTTTTCTATTTTCTTACGCAAGTCACACGATTTGTCCAATGTTTTCAAAGTTCGAAGTCAACTGGAACCTGGAAGCGGTTGTTCGATCTCCTTGCCGCATGATACGGGGTCGCTCCTCGATTCATTCCCGATTTGTGTTCCTGAGGTGGCGGATTTCCGGAATGTTTTCCAAGCTCGACGTCAACTCTGAACTGGATCAGGCGTTCCGAATGTTTTTCGAATTCGACGTCTTCTTCGACCTCGACGCAGTGTTCCGATCTCTCCGACAAACTATACAGAGACACTATTCGAGTCGTTTTCGATTTCCCTACGCAAGTCACGTGATTTGTCGAATCTTTTTCAAGTTCGACGTCAACTTGGACCAGGACGCGGTTTTGCGTGCATCTTGCCGCATGATACGGAGTTATTCCTCGATTTATTTCCGATTTCTGTTCCTGAGGTAGCGGATTTTCTAAATCTTTTCAAGGCTCAACGTCAACTCTGAATTCGACGAGGTGTTCCAAATGTTTTCCGAATTCGACGTCATCTTCGACCTCGACGCAGTGTTCCGATCTCCCCTACAAACTATACAGAAAAACTTTTCGATTCGTTTTCTATTTTCCTACGCAAGTCACGTGATTTGTCGAATCTTTTTCAAAGTTCGAAGTCAACTTGAACCTGGACGCGGTTGTTCGATCTCCTTGCCGCATGATACAGAGTCGCTCCTCGATTTATTCCCGATTTGTGTTCCTGAGGTAGCGGATTTTCGGAATGTTTTCCAAGCTCGACGTCAACTCTGAACTGGATGAGGTGTTCCGAATGTTTTTCGAATTCGACGTCATCTTCGACCTCGACGCAGTGTTCCGATCTCTCCGACAAACTATACAAAGACACTATTCGATTCGTTTTCTATTTTCCTACGCAAGTCACGTGTTTTGTCGGATCTTTTTCAAGTTTGACGTCAACTTGGACCAGGACGCGGTTTTGCGTGCTTCCTGCCGCATGATACGGAGTTATTCCTCGATTTATTCCCGATTTCTGTTCCTGAGGTAGCGGATTTTCTAAATCTTTTCAAGGCTCAACGTCAACTCTGAATTCGACGAGGTGTTCCAAATGTTTTCCGAATTCGACGTCATCTTCGACCTCGACGCAGTGTTCCGATCTCCCCTACAAACATACAGAAAAACTTTTCGCCTCGTTTTCTATTTTCCTACGCAAGTCACGTGATTTGTCGAATCTTTTTCAAAGTTCGAAGTCAACTTGAACCTGGACGCGGTTGTTCGATCTCCTTGCCGCATGATACAGAGTCGCTCCTCGATTTATTCCCGATTTGTGTTCCTGAGGTAGCGGATTTTCGGAATGTTTTCCAAGCTCGACGTCAACTCTGAACTGGATGAGGTGTTCCGAATGTTTTTCGAATTCGACGTCATCTTCGACCTCGACGCAGTGTTCCGATCTCTCCGACAAACTATACAAAGACACGATTCGATTCGTTTTCTATTTTCCTACGCAAGTCACGTGTTTTGTCGGATCTTTTTCAAGTTTGACGTCAACTTGGACCAGGACGCGGTTTTGCGTGCTTCGTGCCGCATGATACGGAGTTATTCCTCGATTTATCCCCGATTTCTGTTCCTGAGGTAGCGGATTTTCTAAATGTTTTCAAGGCTTAACGTCAACTCTGGACTCGACGAGGTGTTCCAAATGTTCTCCGAATTCGACGTCATCTTCGACCTCGACGCAGTGTTCCGATCTCCCCCACAAACTATACAAAGAAACTTTTCGATTTGTTTTCTATTTTCTTACGCAAGTCACACGATTTGTCCAATGTTTTCAAAGTTCGAAGTCAACTGGAACCTGGAAGCGGTTGTTCGATCTCCTTGCCGCATGATACGGGGTCGCTCCTCGATTCATTCCCGATTTGTGTTCCTGAGGTGGCGGATTTCCGGAATGTTTTCCAAGCTCGACGTCAACTCTGAACTGGATCAGGCGTTCCGAATGTTTTTCGAATTCGACGTCTTCTTCGACCTCGACGCAGTGTTCCGATCTCTCCGACAAACTATACAGAGACACTATTCGAGTCGTTTTCGATTTCCCTACGCAAGTCACGTGATTTGTCGAATCTTTTTCAAGTTCGACGTCAACTTGGACCAGGACGCGGTTTTGCGTGCATCTTGCCGCATGATACGGAGTTATTCCTCGATTTATTTCCGATTTCTGTTCCTGAGGTAGCGGATTTTCTAAATCTTTTCAAGGCTCAACGTCAACTCTGAATTCGACGAGGTGTTCCAAATGTTTTCCGAATTCGACGTCATCTTCGACCTCGACGCAGTGTTCCGATCTCCCCTACAAACTATACAGAAAAACTTTTCGATTCGTTTTCTATTTTCCTACGCAAGTCACGTGATTTGTCGAATCTTTTTCAAAGTTCGAAGTCAACTTGAACCTGGACGCGGTTGTTCGATCTCCTTGCCGCATGATACAGAGTCGCTCCTCGATTTATTCCCGATTTGTGTTCCTGAGGTAGCGGATTTTCGGAATGTTTTCCAAGCTCGACGTCAACTCTGAACTGGATGAGGTGTTCCGAATGTTTTTCGAATTCGACGTCATCTTCGACCTCGACGCAGTGTTCCGATCTCTCCGACAAACTATACAAAGACACTATTCGATTCGTTTTCTATTTTCCTACGCAAGTCACGTGTTTTGTCGGATCTTTTTCAAGTTTGACGTCAACTTGGACCAGGACGCGGTTTTGCGTGCTTCCTGCCGCATGATACGGAGTTATTCCTCGATTTATTTCCGATTTCTGTTCCTGAGGTAGCGGATTTTCTAAATCTTTTCAAGGCTCAACGTCAACTCTGAATTCGACGAGGTGTTCCAAATGTTTTCCGAATTCGACGTCTTCTTCGACCTCGACGCAGTGTTCCGATCTCCCCTACAAACTATACAAAAAAACTTTTCGATTTGTTTCCTATTTTCCTACGCAAGTCACACGATTTGTCCAATGTTTTCAAAGTTCGAAGTCAACTGGAACCTGGAAGCGGTTGTTCGATCTCCTTGCCGCATGATACGGAGTCGCTCCTCGATTCATTTCCGATTTGTGTTCCTGAGGTAGCGGATTTTCGGAATGTTTTCCAAGCTCGACGTCAACTCTGAACTGGATGAGGTGTTCCGAATGTTTTTCGAATTCGACGTCATCTTCGACCTCGACGCAGTGTTGCGATCTCTCCGACAAACTATACAAAGACACTATTCGATTCGTTTTCTATTTTCCTACGCAAGTCACGTGTTTTGTCGGATCTTTTTCAAGTTTGACGTCAACTTGGACCAGGACGCGGTTTTGCGTGCTTCCTGCCGCATGATACGGAGTTATTCCTCGATTTATCCCCGATTTCTGTTCCTGAGGTAGCGGATTTTCTAAATGTTTTCAAGGCTTAACGTCAACTCTGAACTCGACGAGGTGTTCCAAATGTTTTCCGAATTCGACGTCATCTTCGACCTCGACGCAGTGTTCCGATCTCCCCCACAAACTATACAAAGAAACTTTTTGATTTGATTTCTATTTTCTTACGCAAGTCACACGATTTGTCCAATGTTTTCAAAGTTCGAAGTCAACTGGAACCTGGAAGCGGTCGTTCGATCTCCTTGCCGCATGATACGGGGTCGCTCCTCGATTCATTCCCGATTTGTGTTCCTGAGGTGGCGGATTTCCGGAATGTTTTCCAAGCTCGACGTCAACTCTGAACTGGATCAGGCGTTCCGAATGTTTTTCGAATTCGACGTCATCTTCGACCTCGACGCAGTGTTCCGATCTCTCCGACAAACTATACAGAGACACTATTCGAGTCGTTTTCGATTTCCCTACGCAAGTCACGTGATTTGTCGAATCTTTTTCAAGTTCGACGTCAACTTGGACCAGGACGCGGTTTTGCGTGCATCTTGCCGCATGATACGGAGTTATTCCTCGATTTATTTCCGATTTCTGTTCCTGAGGTAGCGGATTTTCTAAATCTTTTCAAGGCTCAACGTCAACTCTGAATTCGACGAGGTGTTCCAAATGTTTTCCGAATTCGACGTCATCTTCGACCTCGACGCAGTGTTCCGATCTCCCCTACAAACTATACAGAAAAACTTTTCGATTCGTTTTCTATTTTCCTACGCAAGTCACGTGATTTGTCGAATCTTTTTCAAGTTCGACGTTAACTTGGACCAGGACGCGGTTTTGCGTGTATCTTGCCGCATGATACGGAGTTATTCCTCGATTTATTTCCGATTTCTGTTCCTGAGGTAGCGGATTTTCTAAATCTTTTCAAGGCTCAACGTCAACTCTGAATTCGACGAGGTGTTCCAAATGTTTTCCGAATTCGACGTCTTCTTCGACCTCGACGCAGTGTTCCGATCTCCCCTACAAACTATACAGAAAAACTTTTCGATTTGTTTCCTATTTTCCTACGCAAGTCACACGATTTGTCCAATGTTTTCAAAGTTCGAAGTCAACTGGAACCTGGAAACGGTTGTTCGATCTCCTTGCCGCATGATACGGAGTCGCTCCTCGATTTATTTCCGATTTGTGTTCCTGAGGTAGCGGATTTTCGGAATGTTTTCCAAGCTCGACGTCAACTCTGAACTGGATGAGGTGTTCCGAATGTTTTTCGAATTCGACGTCATCTTCGACCTCGACGCAGTGTTCCGATCTCTCCGACAAACTATACAAAGACACTATTCGATTCGTTTTCTATTTTCCTACGCAAGTCACGTGTTTTGTCGGATCTTTTTCAAGTTTGACGTCAACTTGGACCAGGACGCGGTTTTGCGTGCTTCCTGCCGCATGATACGGAGTTATTCCTCGATTTATTTCCGATTTCTGTTCCTGAGGTAGCGGATTTTCTAAATGTTTTCAAGGCTTAACGTCAACTCTGAACTCGACGAGCTGTTCCAAATGTTTTCCGAATTCGACGTCATCTTCGACCTCGACGCAGTGTTCCGATCTCCCCCACAAACTATACAAAGAAACTTTTTGATTTGTTTTCTATTTTCTTACGCAAGTCACACGATTTGTCCAATGTTTTCAAAGTTCGAAGTCAACTGGAACCTGGAAGCGGTTGTTCGATCTCCTTGCCGCATGATACGGGGTCGCTCCTCGATTTATTCCCGATTTGTGTTCCTGAGGTGGCGGATTTCCGGAATGTTTTCCAAGCTCGACGTCAACTCTGAACTGGATCAGGCGT
Source organism: Tenthredo amoena (assembly GCA_963966615.1). Classification (NCBI taxonomy): domain Eukaryota; kingdom Metazoa; phylum Arthropoda; class Insecta; order Hymenoptera; family Tenthredinidae; genus Tenthredo; species Tenthredo amoena. The sequence continues at coordinate 10,526,711 of OZ016490.1, forward strand.
TCCGAATGTTTTTCGAATTCGACGTCATCTTCGACCTCGACGCAGTGTTCCGATCTCTCCGACAAACTATACAGAGACACTATTCGAGTCGTTTTCGATTTCCCTACGCAAGTCACGTGATTTGTCGAATCTTTTTCAAGTTTGACGTCGACTTGGACCAGGACGCGGTTTTGCGTGTATCTTGCCGCATGATACGGAGTTATTCCTCGATTTATTTCCGATTTCTGTTCCTGAGGTAGCGGATTTTCTAAATCTTTTCAAGGCTCAACGTCAACTCTGAATTCGACGAGGTGTTCCAAATGTTTTCCGAATTCGACGTCATCTTCGACCTCGACGCAATGTTCCGATCTCCTCCACAAACTATACAAAGAAACTTTTTGATTTGTTTTCTATTTTCTTACGCAAGTCACACGATTTGTCCAATGTTTTCAAAGTTCGAAGTCAACTGGAACCTGGAAGCGGTTGTTCGATCTCCTTGCCGCATGATACGGGGTCGCTCCTCGATTTATTCCCGATTTGTGTTCCTGAGGTAGCGGATTTCCGGAATGTTTTCCAAGCTCGACGTCAACTCCGAACTGGATGAGGCGTTCCGAATGTTTTTCGAATTCGACGTCATCTTCGACCTCGACGCAGTGTTCCGATCTCTCCGACAAACTATACAGAGACACTATTCGAGTCGTTTTCGATTTCCCTACGCAAGTCACGTGATTTGTCGAATCTTTTTCAAGTTCGACGTCAACTTGGACCAGGACGCGGTTTTGCGTGCATCTTGCCGCATGATACGGAGTTATTCCTCGATTTATTTCCGATTTCTGTTCCTGAGGTAGCGGATTTTCTAAATCTTTTCAAGGCTCAACGTCAACTCTGAATTCGACGAGGTGTTCCAAATGTTTTCCGAATTCGACGTCATCTTCGACCTCGACGCAGTGTTCCGATCTCCCCCACAAACTATACAAAGAAACTTTTTGATTTGATTTCTATTTTCTTACGCAAGTCACACGATTTGTCCAATGTTTTCAAAGTTCGAAGTCAACTGGAACCTGGAAGCGGTCGTTCGATCTCCTTGCCGCATGATACGGGGTCGCTCCTCGATTCATTCCCGATTTGTGTTCCTGAGGTGGCGGATTTCCGGAATGTTTTCCAAGCTCGACGTCAACTCTGAACTGGATCAGGCGTTCCGAATGTTTTTCGAATTCGACGTCATCTTCGACCTCGACGCAGTGTTCCGATCTCTCCGACAAACTATACAGAGACACTATTCGAGTCGTTTTCGATTTCCCTACGCAAGTCACGTGATTTGTCGAATCTTTTTCAAGTTCGACGTCAACTTGGACCAGGACGCGGTTTTGCGTGCATCTTGCCGCATGATACGGAGTTATTCCTCGATTTATTTCCGATTTCTGTTCCTGAGGTAGCGGATTTTCTAAATGTTTTCAAGGCTTAACGTCAACTCTGGACTCGACGAGGTGTTCCAAATGTTTTCCGAATTCGACGTCATCTTCGACCTCGACGCAGTGTTCCGATCTCCCCCACAAACTATACAAAGAAACTTTTCGATTTGTTTTCTATTTTCTTACGCAAGTCACACGATTTGTCCAATGTTTTCAAAGTTCGAAGTCAACTGGAACCTGGAAGCGGTTGTTCGATCTCCTTGCCGCATGATACGGGGTCGCTCCTCGATTCATTCCCGATTTGTGTTCCTGAGGTGGCGGATTTCCGGAATGTTTTCCAAGCTCGACGTCAACTCTGAACTGGATCAGGCGTTCCGAATGTTTTTCGAATTCGACGTCATCTTCGACCTCGACGCAGTGTTCCGATCTCTCCGACAAACTATACAGAGACACTATTCGAGTCGTTTTCGATTTCCCTACGCAAGTCACGTGATTTGTCGAATCTTTTTCAAGTTCGACGTCAACTTGGACCAGGACGCGGTTTTGCGTGCATCTTGCCGCATGATACGGAGTTATTCCTCGATTTATTTCCGATTTCTGTTCCTGAGGTAGCGGATTTTCTAAATCTTTTCAAGGCTCAACGTCAACTCTGAATTCGACGAGGTGTTCCAAATGTTTTCCGAATTCGACGTCATCTTCGACCTCGACGCAGTGTTCCGATCTCCCCTACAAACTATACAGAAAAACTTTTCGATTCGTTTTCTATTTTCCTACGCAAGTCACGTGATTTGTCGAATCTTTTTCAAAGTTCGAAGTCAACTTGAACCTGGACGCGGTTGTTCGATCTCCTTGCCGCATGATACAGAGTCGCTCCTCGATTTATTCCCGATTTGTGTTCCTGAGGTAGCGGATTTTCGGAATGTTTTCCAAGCTCGACGTCAACTCTGAACTGGATGAGGTGTTCCGAATGTTTTTCGAATTCGACGTCATCTTCGACCTCGACGCAGTGTTCCGATCTCTCCGACAAACTATACAAAGACACTATTCGATTCGTTTTCTATTTTCCTACGCAAGTCACGTGTTTTGTCGGATCTTCTTCAAGTTTGACGTCAACTTGGACCAGGACGCGGTTTTGCGTGCTTCCTGCCGCATGATACGGAGTTATTCCTCGACTTATTCCCGATTTCTGTTCCTGAGGTAGCGGATTTTCTAAATGTTTTCAAGGCTTAACGTCAACTCTGAACTCGACGAGGTGTTCCAAATGTTTTCCGAATTCGACGTCATCTTCGACCTCGACGCAGTGTTCCGATCTCCCCCACAAACTATACAAAGAAACTTTTTGATTTGTTTTCTATTTTCTTACGCAAGTCACACGATTTGTCCAATGTTTTCAAAGTTCGAAGTCAACTGGAACCTGGAAGCGGTTGTTCGATCTCCTTGCCGCATGATACGGGGTCGCTCCTCGATTTATTCCCGATTTGTGTTCCTGAGGTGGCGGATTTCCGGAATGTTTTCCAAGCTCGACGTCAACTCTGAACTGGATCAGGCGTTCCGAATGTTTTTCGAATTCGACGTCATCTTCGACCTCGACGCAGTGTTCCGATCTCTCCGACAAACTATACAGAGACACTATTCGAGTCGTTTTCGATTTCCCTACGCAAGTCACGTGATTTGTCGAATCTTTTTCAAGTTCGACGTCAACTTGGACCAGGACGCGGTTTTGCGTGTATCTTGCCGCATGATACGGAGTTATTCCTCGATTTATTTCCGATTTCTGTTCCTGAGGTAGCGGATTTTCTAAATCTTTTCAAGGCTCAACGTCAACTCTGAATTCGACGAGGTGTTCCAAATGTTTTCCGAATTCGACGTCTTCTTCGACCTCGACGCAGTGTTCCGATCTCCCCTACAAACTATACAGAAAAACTTTTCGATTTGTTTCCTATTTTCCTACGCAAGTCACACGATTTGTCCAATGTTTTCAAAGTTCGAAGTCAACTGGAACCTGGAAGCGGTTGTTCGATCTCCTTGCCGCATGATACGGAGTCGCTCCTCGATTTATTTCCGATTTGTGTTCCTGAGGTAGCGGATTTTCGGAATGTTTTCCAAGCTCGACGTCAACTCTGAACTGGATGAGGTGTTCCGAATGTTTTTCGAATTCAACGTCATCTTCGACCTCGACGCAGTGTTCCGATCTCTCCGACAAACTATACAAAGACACTATTCGATCCGTTTTCTATTTTCCTACGCAAGTCACGTGTTTTGTCGGATCTTTTTCAAGTTTGACGTCAACTTGGACCAGGACGCGGTTTTGCGTGCTTCCTGCCGCATGATACGGAGTTATTCCTCGATTTATTCCCGATCCCTGTTCCTGAGGTAGCGGATTTTCTAAATGTTTTCAAGGCTCAACGTCAACTCTGAACTCGACGAGGTGTTCCAAATGTTTTCCGAATTCGACGTCATCTTCGACCTCGACGCAATGTTCCGATCTCCCCCACAAACTATACAAAGAAACTTTTTGATTTGTTTTCTATTTTCTTACGCAAGTCACACGATTTGTCCAATGTTTTCAAAGTTCGAAGTCAACTGGAACCTGGAAGCGGTTGTTCGATCTCCTTGCCGCATGATACGGGGTCGCTCCTCGATTTATTCCCGATTTGTGTTCCTGAGGTGGCGGATTTCCGGAATGGTTTCCAAGCTCGACGTCAACTCTGAACTGGATCAGGCGTTCCGAATGTTTTTCGAATTCGACGTCATCTTCGACCTCGACGCAGTGTTCCGATCTCTCCGACAAACTATACAGAGACACTATTCGAGTCGTTTTCGATTTCCCTACGCAAGTCACGTGATTTGTCGAATCTTTTTCAAGTTCGACGTCAACTTGGACCAGGACGCGGTTTTGCGTGTATCTTGCCGCATGATACGGAGTTATTCCTCGATTTATTTCCGATTTCTGTTCCTGAGGTAGCGGATTTCCTAAATCTTTTCAAGGCTCAACGTCAACTCTGAATTCGACGAGGTGTTCCAAATGTTTTCCGAATTCGACGTCTTCTTCGACCTCGACGCAGTGTTCCGATCTCCCCTACAAACTATACAGAAAAACTTTTCGATTTGTTTCCTATTTTCCTACGCAAGTCACACGATTTGTCCAATGTTTTCAAAGTTCGAAGTCAACTGGAACCTGGAAGCGGTTGTTCGATCTCCTTGCCGCATGATACGGAGTCGCTCCTCGATTTATTTCCGATTTGTGTTCCTGAGGTAGCGGATTTTCGGAATGTTTTCCAAGCTCGACGTCAACTCTGAACTGGATGAGGCGTTCCGAATGTTTTTCGAATTCGACGTCATCTTCGACCTCGACGCAGTGTTCCGATCTCTCCGACAAACTATACAGAGACACTATTCGAGTCGTTTTCGATTTCCCTACGCAAGTCACGTGATTTGTCGAATCTTTTTCAAGTTCGACGTCAACTTGGACCAGGACGCGGTTTTGCGTGCATCTTGCCGCATGATACGGAGTTATTCCTCGATTTATTTCCGATTTCTGTTCCTGAGGTAGCGGATTTTCTAAATCTTTTCAAGGCTCAACGTCAACTCTGAACTCGACGAGGTGTTCCAAATGTTTTCCGAATTCGACGTCATCTTCGACCTCGACGCAGTGTTCCGATCTCCCCTACAAACTATACAGAAAAACTTTTCGATTCGTTTTCTATTTTCCTACGCAAGTCACGTGATTTGTCGAATCTTTTTCAAGTTCGACGTTAACTTGGACCAGGACGCGGTTTTGCGTGTATCTTGCCGCATGATACGGAGTTATTCCTCGATTTATTTCCGATTTCTGTTCCTGAGGTAGCGGATTTTCTAAATCTTTTCAAGGCTCAACGTCAACTCTGAATTCGACGAGGTGTTCCAAATGTTTTCCGAATTCGACGTCTTCTTCGACCTCGACGCAGTGTTCCGATCTCCCCTACAAACTATACAGAAAAACTTTTCGATTTGTTTCCTATTTTCCTACGCAAGTCACACGATTTGTCCAATGTTTTCAAAGTTCGAAGTCAACTGGAACCTGGAAGCGGTTGTTCGATCTCCTTGCCGCATGATACGGAGTCGCTCCTCGATTTATTTCCGATTTGTGTTCCTGAGGTAGCGGATTTTCGGAATGTTTTCCAAGCTCGACGTCAACTCTGAACTGGATGAGGTGTTCCGAATGTTTTTCGAATTCGACGTCATCTTCGACCTCGACGCAGTGTTCCGATCTCTCCGACAAACTATACAAAGACACTATTCGATTCGTTTTCTATTTTCCTACGCAAGTCACGTGTTTTGTCGGATCTTTTTCAAGTTTGACGTCAACTTGGACCAGGACGCGGTTTTGCGTGCTTCCTGCCGCATGATACGGAGTTATTCCTCGATTTATTTCCGATTTCTGTTCCTGAGGTAGCGGATTTTCTAAATCTTTTCAAGGCTCAACGTCAACTCTGAATTCGACGAGGTGTTCCAAATGTTTTCCGAATTCGACGTCATCTTCGACCTCGACGCAGTGTTCCGATCTCCCCTACAAACTATACAGAAAAACTTTTCGATTCGTTTTCTATTTTCCTACGCAAGTCACGTGATTTGTCGAATCTTTTTCAAGTTTGACGTTAACTTGGACCAGGACGCGGTTTTGCGTGTATCTTGCCGCATGATACGGAGTTATTCCTCGATTTATTTCCGATTTCTGTTCCTGAGGTAGCGGATTTTCTAAATCTTTTCAAGGCTCAACGTCAACTCTGAATTCGACGAGGTGTTCCAAATGTTTTCCGAATTCGACGTCTTCTTCGACCTCGACGCAGTGTTCCGATCTCCCCTACAAACTATACAGAAAAACTTTTCGATTTGTTTCCTATTTTCCTACGCAAGTCACACGATTTGTCCAATGTTTTCAAAGTTCGAAGTCAACTGGAACCTGGAAGCGGTTGTTCGATCTCCTTGCCGCATGATACGGAGTCGCTCCTCGATTTATTTCCGATTTGTGTTCCTGAGGTAGCGGATTTTCGGAATGTTTTCCAAGCTCGACGTCAACTCTGAACTGGATGAGGTGTTCCGAATGTTTTTCGAATTCGACGTCATCTTCGACCTCGACGCAGTGTTCCGATCTCTCCGACAAACTATACAAAGACACTATTCGATTCGTTTTCTATTTTCCTACGCAAGTCACGTGTTTTGTCGGATCTTTTTCAAGTTTGACGTCAACTTGGACCAGGACGCGGTTTTGCGTGCTTCCTGCCGCATGATACGGAGTTATTCCTCGATTTATTCCCGATTTCTGTTCCTGAGGTAGCGGATTTTCTAAATGTTTTCAAGGCTTAACGTCAACTCTGAACTCGACGGGGTGTTCCAAATGTTTTCCGAATTCGACGTCATCTTCGACCTCGACGCAGTGTTCCGATCTCTCCGACAAACTATACAAAGACACTATTCGATTCGTTTTCTATTTTCCTACGCAAGTCACGTGTTTTGTCGGATCTTTTTCAAGTTTGACGTCAACTTGGACCAGGACGCGGTTTTGCGTGCTTCCTGCCGCATGATACGGAGTTATTCCTCGATTTATTTCCGATTTCTGTTCCTGAGGTAGCGGATTTTCTAAATCTTTTCAAGGCTCAACGTCAACTCTGAATTCGACGAGGTTTTCCAAATGTTTTCCGAATTCGACGTCATCTTCGAACTCGACGCAGTGTTCCGATCTCCCCTACAAACTATACAGAAAAACTTTTCGCCTCGGTTTCTATTTTCCTACGCAAGTCACGTGATTTGTCGAATCTTTTTCAAAGTTCGAAGTCAACTTGAACCTGGACGCGGTTGTTCGATCTCCTTGCTGCATGATACAGAGTCGCTCCTCGATTTATTCCCGATTTGTGTTCCTGAGGTAGCGGATTTTCGGAATGTTTTCCAAGCTCGACGTCAACTCTGAACCGGATGAGGTGTTCCGAATGTTTTTCGAATTCGACGTCATCTTCGACCTCGACGCAGTGTTCCGATCTCTCCGACAAACTATACAAAGACACTATTCGATTCGTTTTCTATTTTCCTACGCAAGTCACGTGTTTTGTCGGATCTTTTTCAAGTTTGACGTCAACTTGGACCAGGACGCGGTTTTGCGTGCTTCCTGCCGCATGATACGGAGTTATTCCTCGATTTATCCCCGATTTCTGTTCCTGAGGTAGCGGATTTTCTAAATGTTTTCAAGGCTTAACGTCAACTCTGAACTCGACGAGGTGTTCCAAATGTTTTTCGAATTCGACGTCATCTTCGACCTCGACGCGGTGTTCCGATCTCCCCCACGAACTATACAAAGAAACTTTTTGATTTGTTTTCTATTTTCTTACGCAAGTCACACGATTTGTCCAATGTTTTCAAAGTTCGAAGTCAACTGGAACCTGGAAGCGGTTGTTCGATCTCCTTGCCGCATGATACGGGGTCGCTCCTCGATTTATTCCCGATTTGTGTTCCTGAGGTGGCGGATTTCCGGAATGTTTTCCAAGCTCGACGTCAACTCTGAACTGGATCAGGCGTTCCGAATGTTTTTCGAATTCGACGTCATCTTCGACCTCGACGCAGTGTTCCGATCTCTCCGACAAACTATACAGAGACACTATTCGAGTCGTTTTCGATTTCCCTACGCAAGTCACGTGATTTGTCGAATCTTTTTCAAGTTCGACGTCAACTTGGACCAGGACGCGGTTTTGCGTGCTTCCTGCCGCATGATACGGAGTTATTCCTCGATTTATTCCCGATTTCTGTTCCTGAGGTAGCGGATTTTCTAAATCTTTTCAAGGCTCAACGTCAACTCTGAATTCGACGAGGTGTTCCAAATGTTTTCCGAATTCGACGTCATCTTCGACCTCGACGCAGTGTTCCGATCTCCCCTACAAACATACAGAAAAACTTTTCGCCTCGTTTTCTATTTTCCTACGCAAGTCACGTGATTTGTCGAATCTTTTTCAAAGTTCGAAGTCAACTTGAACCTGGACGCGGTTGTTCGATCTCCTTGCCGCATGATACAGAGTCGCTCCTCGATTTATTCCCGATTTGTGTTCCTGAGGTAGCGGATTTTCGGAATGTTTTCCAAGCTCGACGTCAACTCTGAACTGGATGAGGTGTTCCGAATGTTTTTCGAATTCGACGTCATCTTCGACCTCGACGCAGTGTTCCGATCTCTCCGACAAACTATACAAATACACGATTCGATTCGTTTTCTATTTTCCTACGCAAGTCACGTGTTTTGTCGGATCTTTTTCAAGTTTGACGTCAACTTGGACCAGGACGCGGTTTTGCGTGCTTCCTGCCGCATGATACGGAGTTATTCCTCGATTTATCCCCGATTTCTGTTCCTGAGGTAGCGGATTTTCTAAATGTTTTCAAGGCTTAACGTCAACTCTGGACTCGACGAGGTGTTCCAAATGTTCTCCGAATTCGACGTCATCTTCGACCTCGACGCAGTGTTCCGATCTCCCCCACAAACTATACAAAGAAACTTTTCGATTTGTTTTCTATTTTCTTACGCAAGTCACACGATTTGTCCAATGTTTTCAAAGTTCGAAGTCAACTGGAACCTGGAAGCGGTTGTTCGATCTCCTTGCCGCATGATACGGGGTCGCTCCTCGATTCATTCCCGATTTGTGTTCCTGAGGTGGCGGATTTCCGGAATGTTTTCCAAGCTCGACGTCAACTCTGAACTGGATCAGGCGTTCCGAATGTTTTTCGAATTCGACGTCTTCTTCGACCTCGACGCAGTGTTCCGATCTCTCCGACAAACTATACAGAGACACTATTCGAGTCGTTTTCGATTTCCCTACGCAAGTCACGTGATTTGTCGAATCTTTTTCAAGTTCGACGTCAACTTGGACCAGGACGCGGTTTTGCGTGCATCTTGCCGCATGATACGGAGTTATTCCTCGATTTATTTCCGATTTCTGTTCCTGAGGTAGCGGATTTTCTAAATCTTTTCAAGGCTCAACGTCAACTCTGAATTCGACGAGGTGTTCCAAATGTTTTCCGAATTCGACGTCATCTTCGACCTCGACGCAGTGTTCCGATCTCCCCTACAAACTATACAGAAAAACTTTTCGATTCGTTTTCTATTTTCCTACGCAAGTCACGTGATTTGTCGAATCTTTTTCAAAGTTCGAAGTCAACTTGAACCTGGACGCGGTTGTTCGATCTCCTTGCCGCATGATACAGAGTCGCTCCTCGATTTATTCCCGATTTGTGTTCCTGAGGTAGCGGATTTTCGGAATGTTTTCCAAGCTCGACGTCAACTCTGAACTGGATGAGGTGTTCCGAATGTTTTTCGAATTCGACGTCATCTTCGACCTCGACGCAGTGTTCCGATCTCTCCGACAAACTATACAAAGACACTATTCGATTCGTTTTCTATTTTCCTACGCAAGTCACGTGTTTTGTCGGATCTTTTTCAAGTTTGACGTCAACTTGGACCAGGACGCGGTTTTGCGTGCTTCCTGCCGCATGATACGGAGTTATTCCTCGATTTATTCCCGATTTCTGTTCCTGAGGTAGCGGATTTTCTAAATCTTTTCAAGGCTCAACGTCAACTCTGAATTCGACGAGGTGTTCCAAATGTTTTCCGAATTCGACGTCATCTTCGACCTCGACGCAGTGTTCCGATCTCCCCTACAAACATACAGAAAAACTTTTCGCCTCGTTTTCTATTTTCCTACGCAAGTCACGTGATTTGTCGAATCTTTTTCAAAGTTCGAAGTCAACTTGAACCTGGACGCGGTTGTTCGATCTCCTTGCCGCATGATACAGAGTCGCTCCTCGATTTATTCCCGATTTGTGTTCCTGAGGTAGCGGATTTTCGGAATGTTTTCCAAGCTCGACGTCAACTCTGAACTGGATGAGGTGTTCCGAATGTTTTTCGAATTCGACGTCATCTTCGACCTCGACGCAGTGTTCCGATCTCTCCGACAAACTATACAAAGACACGATTCGATTCGTTTTCTATTTTCCTACGCAAGTCACGTGTTTTGTCGGATCTTTTTCAAGTTTGACGTCAACTTGGACCAGGACGCGGTTTTGCGTGCTTCGTGCCGCATGATACGGAGTTATTCCTCGATTTATCCCCGATTTCTGTTCCTGAGGTAGCGGATTTTCTAAATGTTTTCAAGGCTTAACGTCAACTCTGGACTCGACGAGGTGTTCCAAATGTTCTCCGAATTCGACGTCATCTTCGACCTCGACGCAGTGTTCCGATCTCCCCCACAAACTATACAAAGAAACTTTTCGATTTGTTTTCTATTTTCTTACGCAAGTCACACGATTTGTCCAATGTTTTCAAAGTTCGAAGTCAACTGGAACCTGGAAGCGGTTGTTCGATCTCCTTGCCGCATGATACGGGGTCGCTCCTCGATTCATTCCCGATTTGTGTTCCTGAGGTGGCGGATTTCCGGAATGTTTTCCAAGCTCGACGTCAACTCTGAACTGGATCAGGCGTTCCGAATGTTTTTCGAATTCGACGTCTTCTTCGACCTCGACGCAGTGTTCCGATCTCTCCGACAAACTATACAGAGACACTATTCGAGTCGTTTTCGATTTCCCTACGCAAGTCACGTGATTTGTCGAATCTTTTTCAAGTTCGACGTCAACTTGGACCAGGACGCGGTTTTGCGTGCATCTTGCCGCATGATACGGAGATATTCCTCGATTTATTTCCGATTTCGGTTCCTGAGGTAGCGGATTTTCTAAATCTTTTCAAGGCTCAACGTCAACTCTGAATTCGACGAGGTGTTCCAAATGTTTTCCGAATTCGACGTCATCTTCGACCTCGACGCAGTGTTCCGATCTCCCCTACAAACTATACAGAAAAACTTTTCGATTCGTTTTCTATTTTCCTACGCAAGTCACGTGATTTGTCGAATCTTTTTCAAAGTTCGAAGTCAACTTGAACCTGGACGCGGTTGTTCGATCTCCTTGCCGCATGATACAGAGTCGCTCCTCGATTTATTCCCGATTTGTGTTCCTGAGGTAGCGGATTTTCGGAATGTTTTCCAAGCTCGACGTCAACTCTGAACTGGATGAGGTGTTCCGAATGTTTTTCGAATTCGACGTCATCTTCGACCTCGACGCAGTGTTCCGATCTCTCCGACAAACTATACAAAGACACTATTCGATTCGTTTTCTATTTTCCTACGCAAGTCACGTGTTTTGTCGGATCTTTTTCAAGTTTGACGTCAACTTGGACCAGGACGCGGTTTTGCGTGCTTCCTGCCGCATGATACGGAGTTATTCCTCGATTTATTTCCGATTTCTGTTCCTGAGGTAGCGGATTTTCTAAATCTTTTCAAGGCTCAACGTCAACTCTGAATTCGACGAGGTGTTCCAAATGTTTTCCGAATTCGACGTCTTCTTCGACCTCGACGCAGTGTTCCGATCTCCCCTACAAACTATACAAAAAAACTTTTCGATTTGTTTCCTATTTTCCTACGCAAGTCACACGATTTGTCCAATGTTTTCAAAGTTCGAAGTCAACTGGAACCTGGAAGCGGTTGTTCGATCTCCTTGCCGCATGATACGGAGTCGCTCCTCGATTCATTTCCGATTTGTGTTCCTGAGGTAGCGGATTTTCGGAATGTTTTCCAAGCTCGACGTCAACTCTGAACTGGATGAGGTGTTCCGAATGTTTTTCGAATTCGACGTCATCTTCGACCTCGACGCAGTGTTGCGATCTCTCCGACAAACTATACAAAGACACTATTCGATTCGTTTTCTATTTTCCTACGCAAGTCACGTGTTTTGTCGGATCTTTTTCAAGTTTGACGTCAACTTGGACCAGGACGCGGTTTTGCGTGCTTCCTGCCGCATGATACGGAGTTATTCCTCGATTTATCCCCGATTTCTGTTCCTGAGGTAGCGGATTTTCTAAATGTTTTCAAGGCTTAACGTCAACTCTGAACTCGACGAGGTGTTCCAAATGTTTTCCGAATTCGACGTCATCTTCGACCTCGACGCAGTGTTCCGATCTCCCCCACAAACTATACAAAGAAACTTTTTGATTTGATTTCTATTTTCTTACGCAAGTCACACGATTTGTCCAATGTTTTCAAAGTTCGAAGTCAACTGGAACCTGGAAGCGGTCGTTCGATCTCCTTGCCGCATGATACGGGGTCGCTCCTCGATTCATTCCCGATTTGTGTTCCTGAGGTGGCGGATTTCCGGAATGTTTTCCAAGCTCGACGTCAACTCTGAACTGGATCAGGCGTTCCGAATGTTTTTCGAATTCGACGTCATCTTCGACCTCGACGCAGTGTTCCGATCTCTCCGACAAACTATACAGAGACACTATTCGAGTCGTTTTCGATTTCCCTACGCAAGTCACGTGATTTGTCGAATCTTTTTCAAGTTCGACGTCAACTTGGACCAGGACGCGGTTTTGCGTGCATCTTGCCGCATGATACGGAGTTATTCCTCGATTTATTTCCGATTTCTGTTCCTGAGGTAGCGGATTTTCTAAATCTTTTCAAGGCTCAACGTCAACTCTGAATTCGACGAGGTGTTCCAAATGTTTTCCGAATTCGACGTCATCTTCGACCTCGACGCAGTGTTCCGATCTCCCCTACAAACTATACAGAAAAACTTTTCGATTCGTTTTCTATTTTCCTACGCAAGTCACGTGATTTGTCGAATCTTTTTCAAGTTCGACGTTAACTTGGACCAGGACGCGGTTTTGCGTGTATCTTGCCGCATGATACGGAGTTATTCCTCGATTTATTTCCGATTTCTGTTCCTGAGGTAGCGGATTTTCTAAATCTTTTCAAGGCTCAACGTCAACTCTGAATTCGACGAGGTGTTCCAAATGTTTTCCGAATTCGACGTCTTCTTCGACCTCGACGCAGTGTTCCGATCTCCCCTACAAACTATACAGAAAAACTTTTCGATTTGTTTCCTATTTTCCTACGCAAGTCACACGATTTGTCCAATGTTTTCAAAGTTCGAAGTCAACTGGAACCTGGAAACGGTTGTTCGATCTCCTTGCCGCATGATACGGAGTCGCTCCTCGATTTATTTCCGATTTGTGTTCCTGAGGTAGCGGATTTTCGGAATGTTTTCCAAGCTCGACGTCAACTCTGAACTGGATGAGGTGTTCCGAATGTTTTTCGAATTCGACGTCATCTTCGACCTCGACGCAGTGTTCCGATCTCTCCGACAAACTATACAAAGACACTATTCGATTCGTTTTCTATTTTCCTACGCAAGTCACGTGTTTTGTCGGATCTTTTTCAAGTTTGACGTCAACTTGGACCAGGACGCGGTTTTGCGTGCTTCCTGCCGCATGATACGGAGTTATTCCTCGATTTATTTCCGATTTCTGTTCCTGAGGTAGCGGATTTTCTAAATGTTTTCAAGGCTTAACGTCAACTCTGAACTCGACGAGCTGTTCCAAATGTTTTCCGAATTCGACGTCATCTTCGACCTCGACGCAGTGTTCCGATCTCCCCCACAAACTATACAAAGAAACTTTTTGATTTGTTTTCTATTTTCTTACGCAAGTCACACGATTTGTCCAATGTTTTCAAAGTTCGAAGTCAACTGGAACCTGGAAGCGGTTGTTCGATCTCCTTGCCGCATGATACGGGGTCGCTCCTCGATTTATTCCCGATTTGTGTTCCTGAGGTGGCGGATTTCCGGAATGTTTTCCAAGCTCGACGTCAACTCTGAACTGGATCAGGCGTTCCGAATGTTTTTCGAATTCGACGTCATCTTCGACCTCGACGCAGTGTTCCGATCTCTCCGACAAACTATACAGAGACACTATTCGAGTCGTTTTCGATTTCCCTACGCAAGTCACGTGATTTGTCGAATCTTTTTCAAGTTTGACGTCGACTTGGACCAGGACGCGGTTTTGCGTGTATCTTGCCGCATGATACGGAGTTATTCCTCGATTTATTTCCGATTTCTGTTCCTGAGGTAGCGGATTTTCTAAATCTTTTCAAGGCTCAACGTCAACTCTGAATTCGACGAGGTGTTCCAAATGTTTTCCGAATTCGACGTCATCTTCGACCTCGACGCAATGTTCCGATCTCCTCCACAAACTATACAAAGAAACTTTTTGATTTGTTTTCTATTTTCTTACGCAAGTCACACGATTTGTCCAATGTTTTCAAAGTTCGAAGTCAACTGGAACCTGGAAGCGGTTGTTCGATCTCCTTGCCGCATGATACGGGGTCGCTCCTCGATTTATTCCCGATTTGTGTTCCTGAGGTAGCGGATTTCCGGAATGTTTTCCAAGCTCGACGTCAACTCCGAACTGGATGAGGCGTTCCGAATGTTTTTCGAATTCGACGTCATCTTCGACCTCGACGCAGTGTTCCGATCTCTCCGACAAACTATACAGAGACACTATTCGAGTCGTTTTCGATTTCCCTACGCAAGTCACGTGATTTGTCGAATCTTTTTCAAGTTCGACGTCAACTTGGACCAGGACGCGGTTTTGCGTGCATCTTGCCGCATGATACGGAGTTATTCCTCGATTTATTTCCGATTTCTGTTCCTGAGGTAGCGGATTTTCTAAATCTTTTCAAGGCTCAACGTCAACTCTGAATTCGACGAGGTGTTCCAAATGTTTTCCGAATTCGACGTCATCTTCGACCTCGACGCAGTGTTCCGATCTCCCCCACAAACTATACAAAGAAACTTTTTGATTTGATTTCTATTTTCTTACGCAAGTCACACGATTTGTCCAATGTTTTCAAAGTTCGAAGTCAACTGGAACCTGGAAGCGGTCGTTCGATCTCCTTGCCGCATGATACGGGGTCGCTCCTCGATTCATTCCCGATTTGTGTTCCTGAGGTGGCGGATTTCCGGAATGTTTTCCAAGCTCGACGTCAACTCTGAACTGGATCAGGCGTTCCGAATGTTTTTCGAATTCGACGTCATCTTCGACCTCGACGCAGTGTTCCGATCTCTCCGACAAACTATACAGAGACACTATTCGAGTCGTTTTCGATTTCCCTACGCAAGTCACGTGATTTGTCGAATCTTTTTCAAGTTCGACGTCAACTTGGACCAGGACGCGGTTTTGCGTGCATCTTGCCGCATGATACGGAGTTATTCCTCGATTTATTTCCGATTTCTGTTCCTGAGGTAGCGGATTTTCTAAATGTTTTCAAGGCTTAACGTCAACTCTGGACTCGACGAGGTGTTCCAATTGTTTTCCGAATTCGACGTCATCTTCGACCTCGACGCAGTGTTCCGATCTCCCCCACAAACTATACAAAGAAACTTTTCGATTTGTTTTCTATTTTCTTACGCAAGTCACACGATATGTCCAATGTTTTCAAAGTTCGAAGTCAACTGGAACCTGGAAGCGGTTGTTCGATCTCCTTGCCGCATGATACGGGGTCGCTCCTCGATTCATTCCCGATTTGTGTTCCTGAGGTGGCGGATTTCCGGAATGTTTTCCAAGCTCGACGTCAACTCTGAACTGGATCAGGCGTTCCGAATGTTTTTCGAATTCGACGTCATCTTCGACCTCGACGCAGTGTTCCGATCTCTCCGACAAACTATACAGAGACACTATTCGAGTCGTTTTCGATTTCCCTACGCAAGTCACGTGATTTGTCGAATCTTTTTCAAGTTCGACGTCAACTTGGACCAGGACGCGGTTTTGCGTGCATCTTGCCGCATGATACGGAGTTATTCCTCGATTTATTTCCGATTTCTGTTCCTGAGGTAGCGGATTTTCTAAATCTTTTCAAGGCTCAACGTCAACTCTGAATTCGACGAGGTGTTCCAAATGTTTTCCGAATTCGACGTCATCTTCGACCTCGACGCAGTGTTCCGATCTCCCCTACAAACTATACAGAAAAACTTTTCGATTCGTTTTCTATTTTCCTACGCAAGTCACGTGATTTGTCGAATCTTTTTCAAAGTTCGAAGTCAACTTGAACCTGGACGCGGTTGTTCGATCTCCTTGCCGCATGATACAGAGTCGCTCCTCGATTTATTCCCGATTTGTGTTCCTGAGGTAGCGGATTTTCGGAATGTTTTCCAAGCTCGACGTCAACTCTGAACTGGATGAGGTATTCCGAATGTTTTTCGAATTCGACGTCATCTTCGACCTCGACGCAGTGTTCCGATCTCTCCGACAAACTATACAAAGACACTATTCGATTCGTTTTCTATTTTCCTACGCAAGTCACGTGTTTTGTCGGATCTTTTTCAAGTTTGACGTCAACTTGGACCAGGACGCGGTTTTGCGTGTGACGGTCCCCGACCCTCTACATAACCACATAATTTACCCAAGACCGGAGTAATTTTTCATGTCATTATATACCTATATATCTTACAATACCTTATAATATAATAACCTTCTAGAACCTACTCGCACATATATATATATATACATACATCTCATATTCAAGCTTACTAAGCATGAAGGAATACACCTTCTATACTCAAACTAAATTAACGGAGTATATTCGAATTCCAGCCAGTCTAAGCATAAAACATACTATACTCTAACCAAACTAAAATAATTCTTTATTCAATAATCTTTATTAATATTCATATAATACATGTAGCCATATAAAAGATGGCACATATACCACTATTACATCACATACATACATATATATATATATATCACACAATTAACTATAAAATACTATAAGCCAATATTATAATCCACTAACACTCAGCCTGCTTCCCAGGCATTATACACTCTTAATTTTTAACCAATGACGTAACCACGATAGTATTACCACAGTAGAATAATATCAGGCAGTAAGGCAGCGCAGCTGCAAATTATAAACAAAGCCAAACCTCGGGAACTGTGTACGATAAACACTCCCGCAGCTGCAAATGTTATAAAACGCAAGCCGTGCTCTTCGGTTACCATAACCCAAGAACACCGCTTCTAAAATATTATATCAGCTTCAATTTCAATACGCAGCTGCGGATGTTTATTAAAACGCAAGCCGTGCTCTTGATTTCATGACGCAGCTGCAAATGTTTATTAAAACGCAAGCCGTGGTCTCAATATCGAGCACAGCTGCAAATGTTTATTAAAACGCAAACCGTGGTCTTGATTTCATGGCGCAGCTGCAAATGTTTATTAAAACACAAGCCGTGCTCTTGATTTCATGGCGCAGCTGCAAATGTTTATTAAAACGCAAGCCGTGGTCTCAATATCGAGCACAGCTGCAAATGTTTATAAAACGCAAGCCGTGCTCTTCGGTTACTAAAACCCAAGAGCACCGCTCCAAGAAATGATATCATAAGACTCGCTTCATAAACACAGCCGCAAATTGTAAACAGCCGTGCCTTGGGAACCGTATGTAATATTATAATGTAAACGATGACCAAGCTACGGCTGACCTAAACAGTCTCATGTGAAAATAACTCGGGGATTCACAACGCAAGGCTCCCACCAACGGTCACGTAGGCCGGAGTCACGAGTCCCCCCACTACGAACATTTACTCGCGTATATAAGGAGGCCCACGGGCCAAGAGCAGGCAGTTCAGTAAAAATCACCAGTCAAGACCATTCAGTTTTTCAACCAGTTCAGTAGAGAAGAAGAATTCAGCAAGAGCAGTCAGTTCAGTAAGACCAGCTCATTTCAATCAACCTAGTACCAGTCAGTCGCAAATTAGAAACCTACTACACAGTTATACCAGTTCAACAGTTTTTCCTCAGTTAATAAGTTATTTTCACATAAAGACTACTCTCAATTATTAAATTTCATTAAAATACTTTTATTAAAACAAAGTGAATTCATTGTGCGACCCTCCTAAATCAAAGTAAGTACCCCGAGTATTCTAACTCAACCAGGGCCTGAAAACAATTAGTCTACAGTCACTCAATTTCCATATTCGTCGGTAGCATTAGCCAGCCAAAAGCAACGCTTGCACCCAATTTCCTATATTCAAGGGTAGCATTAGCCAGCCAAGAGCAACGCTTGCACCCAATTTCCATATTCGTGGGTAGCATTAGCCAGCCAAGAGCAACGCTTGCACCCAACTTCCTATATTCGTGGGTAGCATTAGCCAGCCAAGAGCAACGCTTGCACCCAACTTCCTATATTCGTGGGTAGCATTAGCCAGCCATAGAGCAAAGCTTGCACCCAATTATTCTAAATCCTCACACCTTACATGTAGATGAACGTGGACAGACCCAGGAAGAGAAAGAGAAATAATCGACGCGGGGGTAAGGTAATCAAACAAAGGATTGCCAAGGCACAATTAAAATACCAACAACGATTGGAAGCCTGCCTAGAAAAAGCAATCAGGCTAGGTCCACCGGAGCTCCCAGCCATCTTTGAACGTGTATTCAGCCATCCTCTGGACGACGAGGATACCATAGAACTCAACATCGGGAACCCTCAGGTGCAACCAACCCAAACCACACTCGACGACCTACCCCCTGGTACCTCTCAGACCCAACATTTTATTGAAGATCACGGAAGCCACATCCTTGTGAATACCGTAGAAACCACGACTCGAGTTTTCAACGTTCCACCTTTAACCACCCCATTACCCTCTACGCCCAAAATCGTGGAACTTGTTGATATCGAATAAACTCAAAGAGGTATAATAAAGATCATTTTATTCGATTTACATAATATTTCAATAATTTATGAATACAACCTTTTCCCCTCTGGTAGTCTCCAATCCCAACACTTAGGTGTTAAATTAAGGAGACAAAATATCATTGACTATTACGGTTAATGATATATTTAATTGTCATTATCCACCTGGGTTGTGACAAAATTTGGTGACAGCGGCCGGGATTTACCCAAACCAGAGAAAAAGCTTGTATTCGTAAACAAATTTTTGCTAAAATTATAAAATGGCACATGGAACTAGGAGCAAAGACCTCACAATGGATGAATTAGCTAGACTCCAGAAAGACCTAGAAGAAAGAGAAAAAGAAATACAAACTAGGGAAACTCAATTTTTAAAGAAACAGGAAACACTTTCAAAGAAGGAACAAAACGTAGAAAAAACAAATCAAGAATTACAAAATCAGTTAGAAACCATGCAACGCGAATTAAGAGCTCAAGCCGATTTAGAAGAAATGATTAAAAAATTACAACACGAAACCGAGCAACTTAGGACAGAAAAGGAACGCGATCTTAGGCATGAATCAGATAGTACAATTTCGGTCACCCCAGAAAATCTTAATAACGAACCGATAATAGATCAAACTCCGCCGAGACGCGATCCACCTCCTGTACCCGAACAACCGCCCGGTTTTCCTTTACAAATTACGGACGAAATACTGACGCTTAAACGCGAAATAGAAGCATTAAAACAAAATAGGCAAAGCACACCTCCACCAAGGACAATTAGAGTAGAACCAGAAGTCACGATACCAATAAAAGACGCTATTGCCACTATAACAACCTTTAACGGCGACGGAGAAAAATTAAATTCATTTATTAGATCTTGTAAAAGAGCCAGGGACATGATTTCGCCCAACGCAGAAAGCGCTTTCGTACGAGTTTTAAAAAGTAAATTGACAGGCCGAGCTTACGCAGCAATAGAAGACGAAGAATTTGACAGTTTAGAAAGATTCTTAGATTCCTTAGCAGAAATTTTCAGTCCACCAAAATCCATCAATTTCTACAGAGGAGAACTAGCCAATGCATATAAAAAACCGAACGAACACATCATAGATTTCATAAGTAGAGTCAAAGATTTAAAATCTGCAATTTTAGAATCTGAAAGGAGAATCGATGGATATGTTAGCGCAGAAAGACGCGAAGCTATCGATAAAGACGCCCTCGAAAGCTTTCTAGACGGTTTACCCGCAGACTACCGGAACTCACTACAGTTAGCCGGAATCAAAAACTTCAGGGATGCCTGTACAAAGGCTATAGAAATAGGTAAACGTTTCGAACGCGACCGCGAGCGGACAAGATCAGACAAACAAACTAATAACGCGAACGCTAACAGACCTCCATGTAAATTTTGTAAGAAAACAAACCACGAATCAGAAAACTGTCGATTCAAAAATACAAACAACAAACCCTCAAATCCTGAACTTAGTGAGGAAAAGAAACGAACTGATCTGCAACGAACTGACGAAATAAACACGAACCCCAAGGTTCAAAATCCTTCCACTTCTAAAATTTGTTACTATTGTAAATTCCCTGGACACTCGATGGAAAATTGTCGTAAAAGAAAGTATAACGAAGAACGCAACAGGAATACTCAACAAAATCCTAATTATCGGAATCAAAATACAAACCAGGGAAACGAGGCAGGGCCCTCGGGGAATTACGCAACTCCCCGAGAGACGGGCCAATCGCGACAGGTCCACCCGACTCAGGTCCTCGACAACCTACCATTACCACAGTAAATTTGAGCTTAGGTGCAGTACCCACTATAGAAATACAATCGGAGGAATTAATCGGACCTACCGAATTCATGATAGACACAGGGGCTGAACCGAATATTATCAAATATAAATACATAAAAAACAAAAATTCAATAGACACCAACCACATTATACGGATGAGAGGAATCGGGAATAACCTCGTTGACTCCATAGGAAAGGTAACAATCCGGATAGCTAACGAGCCGATAAACCTTCACGTAGTACGCGACGACTTTTCTATTAGGCAAGGTGGAATCTTAGGATCAGCTTTCTTTAGGGAAACGCAAACTACTATCGACTACGGGAACGAATGTCTGATAGTAAACCAACTTAGGATACCCTTCTTGACTAATCCAAATACTATATTAGAAGCTAGAAGTATACAAATCATTAAGGCAAATGTACTAAATTCAGAACTAACCGAAGGATACCTCCCAAGGGTACAAACAACTCCAGGTGTATACCTCGGTGAAGCTATTTACACTGTCCGAAATGGACAAATTCTATTACCGATAATTAATACAACGGAGAAACGATTCAACGTGCAAACTCCAAAATTAAGTTTACTCCCATTCTTAGAGGAAGAACATGACCCCATTACAAAAATGGAGGCAGTCACCTCTCAACAGTACGGATCCGCTCCTACTATTTCGGGCACACATGGACCTACCCTAGGGACTGGCGCAAAATGTGTGAAGCTTAATACAGAATTAGCCAATGCAATCAGCATCTCAGGTGTCAAATTAATTTCGGATTCAACTACCAATTTTGGCCCACACGAGGCAACTTCCAATTTTGGCCCACACGAGGCAACTTCCAATTTTGGCCCACACGAGGCAACTTCCAATTTTGGCCCACACGAGGCAACTTCCAATTTCGGCCTAGACGAGGCAACTTCCAATTTTGGCCCACACGAGGCAACTTCCAATTTCGGCCCAGACGAGGCAACTTCTAATTTTGGCCCACACGAGGCAATTCCCAATTCCAGCCCACACGAGGCGACTTCTTTTTGCCAAATTCCAAACTTCTGCTCTAATGACACAAACACAACTTCTATATTTCTGAACCAAATAGATCCTAACTCACAGGAAGAAGATAGGACGACTAGAATCAAAAAATTACTGCGACTAGAACACCTAAACACAGAAGAAAGGGCTAGCGTAGAAAACCTAATAAAACAAAATTCAGATAGATTCCACATACCAGGCGAGCCGCTAGGATTTACTAACGCAATGAAACACAAAATCACAACAACGGACGATATTCCTATTAATACCAGACAATATAGGTTTCCATCAATCGACAAAGATGAAATTAACAAACAAGTAAAAGAACTCGTAGATAACGACTTGATTAAACCCTCGCTATCTCCGTATAATTCGCCGGTATGGATCGTACCTAAAAAACCTGACTCACAGGGAAACAAAAGATGGCGAATGGTCATCGATTACCGTAAATTGAATGAAAAAACAGTAGGTGACGCCTACCCGCTACCAAACATAGTAGAAATTCTAGATCAGCTAGGAAGCGCTAAGTACTTCTCAGTTTTTGACTTGGCCTCCGGATTCCATCAAATAAAAATGGAAGAATCCGATAAAGACAAAACCGCGTTCACAACTTCACACGGACATTACGAATGGTGCCGTATGCCATTCGGACTAAAAAACGCCCCAGCTACATTTCAAAGACTAATGGACCACGTGTTAACGGGACTACAGGGCAGCGAACTCTTTGTATATTTAGATGACATAGTAATTTACGCAAGTTCTCTTACAGAACACGAACAAAAATTCACTACTTTAATGAACCGTTTAAGAGCAGCTAACCTCTGCCTACAACCAGACAAATGTGAATTTCTCAGAAAAGAAGTAAATTATCTAGGTCACGTAATTAGCGAAGAAGGCCTTAAGCCAGATCCCAAAAAACTAGAAGCAGTCAAAAATTTCCCAATCCCTAAGAACCCGAAAAACATTAAACAATTTTTGGGACTAGCGGGTTATTACAGACGATTCATTCCTAATTTTTCTAAAATTGCTAAACCATTGACGGAACTTTTGAAAAAAGAAATAAAATTTCATTGGGACACAAAGCAACAGAAGGCATTCGAAACTTTGAGGGATAAATTATGCGAAAAACCCATTTTACAATACCCCGACTTCACAAAACCTTTCATTTTAACCACTGACGCCTCAGGTTATGCTATAGGAGGAGTTTTAAGTCAAGGAGACATAGGCAAAGATCTACCCATAGCATACACCTCTAGACTCCTGAACGACGCGGAAAGAAATTACTCTACTATTGAAAAGGAACTTTTAGTCATAGTTTACTGCGTTTTACATTTTCGACCATACCTATATGGGAATAAATTCACTTTAATAACTGACCACAGACCATTAGTATGGTTACATTCGGTAAAAGACCCATCATCTCGACTAGTGAGATGGAGACTCAAATTAGCGGAATATACCTATACCATGCTTTACAAACCTGGACAAATAAATCTTAACGCAGACGCATTGTCTAGAAACCCACCGGAAATTACAAACGAACTACAGGACGAAGAGCCTGCAAATCTTAACGAATTATTACAAGCAACAGAATCGAGCAAAATATTCGAGGCACCCTCGGAATACACCTTAGTACACGTAGCATCACGAAATCTTGAGTTCACGGGACAATTAGCATCAGAATTTTTGACAAGATTTGGACAATTAGATAGATTACGAACTTTCAACACTCCCGTAGGAGGAGTAACAGCATTATACTCTAACAAGGATAAGAGAATGGTCTTGTACCTAGTAATAAAAGAAAGGGATAAAGACAAAGCAAAATTCAAAGACATTAAACAATGCTTATTCAAACTAAAAGAACTCACAACAGAATTTAAAAATTTTTATCTCGCATTTACAAATTTAGAATGTGAAGAGAACGGACTATGGTGGACCAAAATAGAACAATTACTCTTGAAACTTTTCGGCAAGGAACCATATCAAATAAAAATATATAACCCACCATACCCCGTTACCTTCGCAACGCAAGGCATTCAGTCAACAGACGAATCAGACGACGAAATATTCACTCCCACACCTGCTCAGCTAACAAATATTCAGGAGACTACCAGTGACTTATTCCTTATAGACGAATCATATTCACTTGCCCACTGTGTAGCCCAAGACTTATTAATGGGAGCCGGCATAGCCATAGAATTCAAAAACCGCTTCGGTAAGGTTGAAGAACTCAAGAATCAAAATAAAAAGGTAGGAGATGTAGCATACATAAAACACGGGACTAGGTACATCTTTTACTTAATTACGAAAAAGGAAAGTAGGAACAAACCAACGTATGAAAATCTCAAGCAAAGTCTGTACGAACTACGAAGATTATGCATCAAATTTGGAATTCAAAAAATAGCCATGCCAAAAATAGGATGCGGTCTTGATAAATTAAATTGGAATAAAGTTAAGGAAATAATAGCTATAATATTTACAAAACCTTTCAAAATTTTGATAAGTACATACAACCCGCACCGTGACGGCGGTACCACTTCTCGATTCAGCAATAACATAGGACCAGTCGATAACAATACGGACGAAATTGACGATTCCTTGACAAATTTATTTTCTGACAAAAACATAGAAAATAACGACCGCGAAAACGAGGAAGTAGATTCACGAATTTCAGACTCTGTTAGCAATCACAACTCTGAAAATGAGGAAGCACATTCAGAAATTTCAGAAGTTAGTTCAGATACAGAATCCTCAGACGATGAAATATTTGAAGGAAATAGAAATTACGAGCTACGACCCGAAAACTCAGGTCAAATTAGTGAGACACGCGATAGGTTATCCATGCAAAAAGGAAACTGGGTATGTTTTATAACAGTTAAAGGGGAACCATACGACGAAGGCAGTAAGGATCTCTCCCAAGCTAAAAGGTTTCCTAAATTCACAAACATTACCTTAGCCAGAGCCACTGTAAAACAAGTAGGTAACAAGAAATGTATAGGATTACCTATCAAAGAGTCAAAGAATACTCAGCTCGACGAAGAAATATTTAAAGAGGCCTTACGATCATTAATCAATGTCGTTTACGAATTAGCTATTGATGAAATATCAATAGCTCAAACAAACCAAATAGATTCACTATCTTGGAAAACTATCTTAGATTTTATAAAGCAACTATTTGTAGATATACCATGCAAAATTCAAATTTGTAAAAATTTAGTACGCATTCCTGAAGAAGACGAAAGAATAGAAATCTTACAGGAATACCACAGCTCAGCTGTGGGAGGTCATAAAGGTATCACTAAAACCTTTACTAGAATCCGTCAAAATTATTTTTGGAATGGAATGAAAGAACAAATTAGAAATTTCATAAATTCTTGTATAAATTGCCAAACAAAGAAACTTACCAGGGTAAAGACGCGACAACCAATGACTCTTACCGATACCCCGGATACAGCTTTTGAAAAAATTTCCATAGACATTGTGGGTCCTCTACCCATAACCCCCTCAGGAAATGAATACGTCCTAACTATGCAGGACCAACTAACTAAATTCTCATTAGCTATTCCACTCAGGGAAACAACCTCTGTCAGTATAGCAGACGCTTTGGTAAGAAACTTCATTTGCAAATATGGAGCCCCTAAGAAAATCCTCACGGACCAGGGAGCTAATTTAACTAGTTCACTCATGAAAAATATTGCAAAGAAATTCAAAATTAAACAATGTAAAACAACAGCGTTCCATCCTCAATCTAACGGATCCTTAGAACGTTCTCACATAGTCATGACCGAGTACCTGAAACAAGTAATATCAAACAACAGGGACTGGGATCAATGGCTGGATCAAGCAATGTTTTCATATAACACGAGCATACATGAGGGAACGAGATACACCCCATTTGAATTAGTATATGGAAAACTAGCACGTCTACCCTCAGATCACGATATCATTGAATCAATTCAGGACAGAACTTATGAGGAATACTTATTAAATTTATATTACAAAATTCACGAAATTCAAAAATTAGCCAAGCAAAATCTAAACCAAGCTAAGATAAGATCCAAACAGTATTACGACAGGAAAATTAATCCAATAAACCTGTCCATTGGAGATCAAGTCTTTCTACTAAAGGAACCAAAGCTAGGTAAACTAGGGGACCAATATACAGGTCCTCACGAAATAATTGACGTTCTGGATAACCAGAACGTAAAAATCAGGATTAACGGAAAGGATAAAATAGTCCACCGTAATAAGCTTAAAATATCACGTTAAGTAGACATTAAGGGGAAAGACAATCGCACAAGCAATAAGCCCAGCGACAAGATACCCCAATAGTTCTGTAAGTTAATATTAAGTAATAGGCATACGATTTGTTATAGAAAATGAGTGGGAACCACCTACAGGCAGAACCAGTCGTATGGTACATTGTCAAAACGGATAACCGACCTTACGGATACCTGGCATTTAACCCAGAAATACCAAATTATAAAACGTTAACTAGCAATAGGGTATTTGTACCATGGCACCAGGAAGTGCTCGCCAAATTAGTTACGATAAACGCATTCTTTCCAAGAGTTTACCATTATACAACCGAAATCAATAATCAGATAGATGTACTACACGCACTCAGGGAAAGCGCAAAAACTTGCACACCAAATAGCCTGTACCTAGTTAGAAGTACAAGATTCCAGAGAACCTATGTTAAAATCACCAACGAGCTAAAACATAAATTCTATATATTTACACAGGAAACAGCCCTGATCCCCATATTTCAAGATTATGATTCAGACAGCTCCGAATAAGGCAGAATACCCCAATAACTCTATAAATTAATATTAAGTACTAAGCACGCCATTTGTTGTAGAAAATAAAGCTAGTAAGGACACCCTCTGAATATATCATCCTCTATGAGGAAAAAAGGGACCTCAATACTCGAAAAATGGAGGTTGAACAAATATGCAGCAAAATAATACTAAGATTTAGCAGAACCTTAAGTTCATTTGAAATTGAAATTTTGAAATATTTAGCCCACCAAGGATTCCTACTTACCAATACTTATAACTATAACGTATATTCAACACATGAGGGATACCAAGCAGGAACCTTAGAAAGAATAGCAAAACACCCTCTAGAAGTATTGATAATATACGAAAGGGAAGGCAATATCATAAATTGTCTCGTCCAAAATCATGAAAAGCAGCATACCATAAGGGCAATTTCAAGATCTCAATAATACAATATAATAAAACATAAAATAAGAAAACATACAAACAAGATAAATTCATGTTATATATTCGATTTAAGATCATAAATAACTAAATATAAGAAGCATATATATGTTGTATACTCTCTGAGAAAAATTAAACTGGAACCTTCTGTTCCAGAATAAAGGGAAACATGTATCTTGGAATCGCCATGTTGATACTACCTTTCGCCCAAGCCCTCATCGCTTACGATTGTGGACTAGGAAATTTAAATATAACCACCCTCAGTCTTATTGACTCGATGGATTGCGAACTCCCAGAAACAGAACCAAAAATAGATACAATATACGGACAGTTACTACAGTTAACAGACTTTAAGAAAACCAAAGTAATCCAGTGTCGTGTAAAAATAGATAGAACCGCCAGATACTGCGGTATGCACTCTCATACTTCTGAAATAGATAAGGGACACGTAGTATATATAAAAAGAATAAGCTACGAAGCCTGCCATCGAATGCATACCGAAGGAATTCTAACAATAGGCAGTAAGCAATTCACCAATCTCAATGCAAATCAAACCACGAGGATTAGTACGACCTTAGCAGGAAGACTCAGCTCCAACGGCGACTGCGAAGGCGAATTTTTCGACGACGGTTACGGACAATACAGCAAGGTTATAGTAACAGCAGTAATAACTGTTACCCTACAAGTACAAGAAGCGACGGTTCGACTCAACTCCAAAACACTCATATTAAGAAATGGAGTTTCAGAACAACTAGACAAAAGATCGTGCTTCGACGAAGAAGGCGGATACTCATTTTGGGAAGACGTCCCTAACAATGACTGCAAATTCACAGCATATGACGTACTCTACGAGGGATTCATCACAAAAATGACGGATGTAGACCAAAAGGGACCACAGAACCAACCAGAAGTCTACACCATCGCCGCGGACGACCTCACCTTCGCGCTCATCAAGACTACTGAAAAAAAGATTTGCGGATACAACTTGTACCAAACCGAGCACCCGAAACTACTAATATTTGAAACCACTAGAGGTAACACGTTTAAGGAGAAATCAGACCTAGCAGTAGAAAATACAGATATCTTTACATACGTCAACTCTAAATTCGTGTATGTGGAAAAACACATAAGAAATCAAATCAAATCCCTCTACCGCGACGTTATAACTCAAAAGTGTGAACTAGAAAAGCAGGTAATAAGTAACGCACTTACAATAGCAACGCTATCACCGGACGAATTCGCATATAACCTAATGCGTGGACCAGGATATATGGCCACCATAGCAGGTGAAGTCGCACATATTGTAAAATGCACACCTGTAGAATGCCAACTAAGGAAAACAGACTCCTGTTTTTCTGAATTACCAGTCTCAGTAAGGAACACTTCGTTATTTATGACACCAAAATCCAAGATATTAGTTCAAACAGCAACGAGAAAGGAATGTAATCCTATATTAGCAACAATGTACAAGGTAGATAGCACCTGGTACAAATTCATGCCAAGCCCTATGGAAGCAGTACCCCCTCAAGCCATTCAACCCAAAACCAAGATGTCATGGAAATACGTGAACCCAAGTCCTTTAGGAACAAGCGGAATCTACAGCCAAGCCGACCTACAGAAACTAAAGGATCATTTACTATTTCCAGCAGAGAGACCAGCAGTTTTGAACAATTTAGCTAGAGGAGCCACTGGACACGCCGTGGATAACGATGGCATCTCATTCTATAATATGTTAGATGAAGATTCTCTCAACAAAATAGCAGAATCTACCGGGAAAAGACTATGGAACGGATTTGTAGTCTTCGGCTCAGCAACAGCTGGAGTAATGGGTATACTTATTGTACTCAGAATGATAAAATTCGCCGTAGATACCGTAATCCATGGTTATACCCTTCACCACATCTATGGATGGAGTCTTCACGTGATAGGAGCCCTTTGGAGTTCCGTAACACACCTATTGATCTACCTGGCAAAACAACCCAAAGAGGAAGAACAGGAAGACGTGGAAAAGGGCGAGGAACTGCAAGAGATAAAACCCAACGCACCCCAGGACACCACCATAGAAGAACTACAGGAACGACTCAGGAAACGTCAAATGTTGAGCGTAGCCCAAACATTTGAAACCCAGGGGGGAGGTGTGACGGTCCCCGACCCTCTACATAACCACATAATTTACCCAAGACCGGAGTAATTTTTCATGTCATTATATACCTATATATCTTACAATACCTTATAATATAATAACCTTCTAGAACCTACTCGCACATATATATATATATATACATACATCTCATATTCAAGCTTACTAAGCATGAAGGAATACACCTTCTATACTCAAACTAAATTAACGGAGTATATTCGAACTCCAGCCAGTCTAAGCATAAAACATACTATACTCTAACCAAACTAAAATAATTCTTTATTCAATAATCTTTATTAATATTCATATAATACATGTAGCCATATAAAAGATGGCACATATACCACTATTACATCACATACATACATATATATATATATATCACACAATTAACTATAAAATACTATAAGCCAATATTATAATCCACTAACACTCAGCCTGCTTCCCAGGCATTATACACTCTTAATTTTTAACCAATGACGTAACCACGATAGTATTACCACAGTAGAATAATATCAGGCAGTAAGGCAGCGCAGCTGCAAATTATAAACAAAGCCAAACCTCGGGAACTGTGTACGATAAACACTCCCGCAGCTGCAAATGTTATTAAAACGCAAGCCGTGCTCTTCGGTTACCATAACCCAAGAACACCGCTTCTAAAATATTATATCAACTTCAATTTCAACACGCAGCTGCGGATGTTTATTAAAACGCAAGCCGTGGTCTTGATTTCACGACGCAGCTGCAAATGTTTATTAAAACGCAAGCCGTGGTCTTGATTTCATGGCGCAGCTGCAAATGTTTATTAAAACACAAGCCGTGCTCTTGATTTCATGGCGCAGCTGCAAATGTTTATTAAAACGCAAACCGTGGTCTCAATATCGAGCACAGCTGCAAATGTTTATAAAACGCAAGCCGTGCTCTTCGGTTACTAAAACCCAAGAGCACCGCTCCAAGAAATGATATCATAAGACTCGCTTCATAAACACAGCCGCAAATTGTAAACAGCCGTGCCTTGGGAACCGTATGTAATATTATAATGTAAACGATGACCAAGCTACGGCTGACCTAAACAGTCTCATGTGAAAATAACTCGGGGATTCACAACGCAAGGCTCCCACCAACGGTCACGTAGGCCGGAGTCACGAGTCCCCCCACTACGAACATTTACTCGCGTATATAAGGAGGCCCACGGGCCAAGAGCAGGCAGTTCAGTAAAAATCACCAGTCAAGACCATTCAGTTTTTCAACCAGTTCAGTAGAGAAGAAGAATTCAGCAAGAGCAGTCAGTTCAGTAAGACCAGCTCATTTCAATCAACCTAGTACCAGTCAGTCGCAAATTAGAAACCTACTACACAGTTATACCAGTTCAACAGTTTTTCCTCAGTTAATAAGTTATTTTCACATAAAGACTACTCTCAATTATTAAATTTCATTAAAATACTTTTATTAAAACAAAGTGAATTCATTGTGCGACCCTCCTAAATCAAAGTAAGTACCCCGAGTATTCTAACTCAACCAGGGCCTGAAAACAATTAGTCTACAGTCACTCAATTTCCATATTCGTCGGTAGCATTAGCCAGCCAAAAGCAACGCTTGCACCCAATTTCCTATATTCAAGGGTAGCATTAGCCAGCCAAGAGCAACGCTTGCACCCAATTTCCATATTCGTGGGTAGCATTAGCCAGCCAAGAGCAACGCTTGCACCCAACTTCCTATATTCGTGGGTAGCATTAGCCAGCCAAGAGCAACGCTTGCACCCAACTTCCTATATTCGTGGGTAGCATTAGCCAGCCATAGAGCAAAGCTTGCACCCAATTATTCTAAATCCTCACACCTTACATGTAGATGAACGTGGACAGACCCAGGAAGAGAAAGAGAAATAATCGACGCGGGGGTAAGGTAATCAAACAAAGGATTGCCAAGGCACAATTAAAATACCAACAACGATTGGAAGCCTGCCTAGAAAAAGCAATCAGGCTAGGTCCACCGGAGCTCCCAGCCATCTTTGAACGTGTATTCAGCCATCCTCTGGACGACGAGGATACCATAGAACTCAACATCGGGAACCCTCAGGTGCAACCAACCCAAACCACACTCGACGACCTACCCCCTGGTACCTCTCAGACCCAACATTTTATTGAAGATCACGGAAGCCACATCCTTGTGAATACCGTAGAAACCACGACTCGAGTTTTCAACTTTCCACCTTTAACCACCCCATTACCCTCTACGCCCAAAATCGTGGAACTTGTTGATATCGAATAAACTCAAAGAGGTATAATAAAGATCATTTTATTCGATTTACATAATATTTCAATAATTTATGAATACAACCTTTTCCCCTCTGGTAGTCTCCAATCCCAACACTTAGGTGTTAAATTAAGGAGACAAAATATCATTGACTATTACGGTTAATGATATATTTAATTGTCATTATCCACCTGGGTTGTGACATGCGTGCTTCCTGCCGCATGATACGGAGTTATTCCTCGATTTATTTCCGATTTCTGTTCCTGAGGTGGCGGATTTTCTAAATCTTTTCAAGGCTCAACGTCAACTCTGAATTCGACGAGGTGTTCCAAATGTTTTCCGAATTCGACGTCTTGTTCGACCGCGACGCAGTGTTCCGATCTCCCCTACAAACTATACAGAAAAACTTTTCGATTTGTTTCCTATTTTCCTACGCAAGTCACACGATTTGTCCAATGTTTTCAAAGTTCGAAGTCAACTGGAACCTGGAAGCGGTTGTTCGATCTCCTTGCCGCATGATACGGAGTCGCTCCTCGATTTATTTCCGATTTGTGTTCCTGAGGTAGCGGATTTTCGGAATGTTTTCCAAGCTCGACGTCAACTCTGAACTGGATGAGGTGTTCCGAATGTTTTTCGAATTCGACGTCATCTTCGACCTCGACGCAGTGTTGCGATCTCTCCGACAAACTATACAAAGACACTATTCGATTCGTTTCCTATTTTCCTACGCCAGTCACGTGTTTTGTCGGATCTTTTTCAAGTTTGACGTCAACTTGGACCAGGACGCGGTTTTGCGTGCTTCCTGCCGCATGATACGGAGTTATTCCTCGATTTATCCCCGATTTCTGTTCCTGAGGTAGCGGATTTTCTAAATGTTTTCAAGGCTTAACGTCAACTCTGAACTCGACGAGGTGTTCCAAATGTTTTCCGAATTCGACGTCATCTTCGACCTCGACGCAGTGTTCCGATCTCCCCCACAAACTATACAAAGAAACTTTTTGATTTGATTTCTATTTTCTTACGCAAGTCACACGATTTGTCCAATGTTTTCAAAGTTCGAAGTCAACTGGAACCTGGAAGCGGTCGTTCGATCTCCTTGCCGCATGATACGGGGTCGCTCCTCGATTCATTCCCGATTTGTGTTCCTGAGGTGGCGGATTTCCGGAATGTTTTCCAAGCTCGACGTCAACTCTGAACTGGATCAGGCGTTCCGAATGTTTTTCGAATTCGACGTCATCTTCGACCTCGACGCAGTGTTCCGATCTCTCCGACAAACTATACAGAGACACTATTCGAGTCGTTTTCGATTTCCCTACGCAAGTCACGTGATTTGTCGAATCTTTTTCAAGTTCGACGTCAACTTGGACCAGGACGCGGTTTTGCGTGCATCTTGCCGCATGATACGGAGTTATTCCTCGATTTATTTCCGATTTCTGTTCCTGAGGTAGCGGATTTTCTAAATCTTTTCAAGGCTCAACGTCAACTCTGAATTCGACGAGGTGTTCCAAATGTTTTCCGAATTCGACGTCATCTTCGACCTCGACGCAGTGTTCCGATCTCCCCTACAAACTATACAGAAAAACTTTTCGATTCGTTTTCTATTTTCCTACGCAAGTCACGTGATTTGTCGAATCTTTTTCAAGTTCGACGTTAACTTGGACCAGGACGCGGTTTTGCGTGTATCTTGCCGCATGATACGGAGTTATTCCTCGATTTATTTCCGATTTCTGTTCCTGAGGTAGCGGATTTTCTAAATCTTTTCAAGGCTCAACGTCAACTCTGAATTCGACGAGGTGTTCCAAATGTTTTCCGAATTCGACGTCTTCTTCGACCTCGACGCAGTGTTCCGATCTCCCCTACAAACTATACAGAAAAACTTTTCGATTTGTTTCCTATTTTCCTACGCAAGTCACACGATTTGTCCAATGTTTTCAAAGTTCGAAGTCAACTGAAACCTGGAAGCGGTTGTTCGATCTCCTTGCCGCATGATACGGAGTCGCTCCTCGATTTATTTCCGATTTGTGTTCCTGAGGTAGCGGATTTTCGGAATGTTTTCCAAGCTCGACGTCAACTCTGAACTGGATGAGGTGTTCCGAATGTTTTTCGAATTCGACGTCATCTTCGACCTCGACGCAGTGTTCCGATCTCTCCGACAAACTATACAAAGACACTATTCGATTCGTTTTCTATTTTCCTACGCAAGTCACGTGTTTTGTCGGATCTTTTTCAAGTTTGACGTCAACTTGGACCAGGACGCGGTTTTGCGTGCTTCCTGCCGCATGATACGGAGTTATTCCTCGATTTATTCCCGATTTCTGTTCCTGAGGTAGCGGATTTTCTAAATGTTTTCAAGGCTCAACGTCAACTCTGAACTCGACGAGGTGTTCCAAATGTTTTCCGAATTCGACGTCATCTTCGACCTCGACGCAGTGTTCCGATCTCCCCTACAAACTATACAGAAAAACTTTTCGATTCGTTTTCTATTTTCCTACGCAAGTCACGTGATTTGTCGAATCTTTTTCAAAGTTCGAAGTCAACTTGAACCTGGACGCGGTTGTTCGATCTCCTTGCCGCATGATACAGAGTCGCTCCTCGATTTATTCCCGATTTGTGTTCCTGAGGTAGCGGATTTTCGGAATGTTTTCCAAGCTCGACGTCAACTCTGAACTGGATGAGGTGTTCCGAATGTTTTTCGAATTCGACGTCATCTTCGACCTCGACGCAGTGTTCCGATCTCTCCGACAAACTATACAAAGACACTATTCGATTCGTTTCCTATTTTCCTACGCAAGTCACGTGTTTTGTCGGATCTTTTTCAAGTTTGACGTCAACTTGGACAGGACGCGGTTTTGCGTGCTTCCTGCCGCATGATACGGAGTTATTCCTCGATTTATTCCCGATTTCTGTTCCTGAGGTAGCGGATTTTCTAAATCTTTTCAAGGCTCAACGTCAACTCTGAATTCGACGAGGTGTTCCAAATGTTTTCCGAATTCGACGTCATCTTCGACCTCGACGCAGTGTTCCGATCTCCCCTACAAACTATACAGAAAAACTTTTCGATTCGTTTTCTATTTTCCTACGCAAGTCACGTGATTTGTCGAATCTTTTTCAAGTTCGACGTTAACTTGGACCAGGACGCGGTTTTGCGTGTATCTTGCCGCATGATACGGAGTTATTCCTCGATTTATTTCCGATTTCTGTTCCTGAGGTAGCGGATTTTCTAAATCTTTTCAAGGCTCAACGTCAACTCTGAATTCGACGAGGTGTTCCAAATGTTTTCCGAATTCGACGTCTTCTTCGACCTCGACGCAGTGTTCCGATCTCCCCTACAAACTATACAGAAAAACTTTTCGATTTGTTTCCTATTTTCCTACGCAAGTCACACGATTTGTCCAATGTTTTCAAAGTTCGAAGTCAACTGGAACCTGGAAGCGGTTGTTCGATCTCCTTGCCGCATGATACGGAGTCGCTCCTCGATTTATTTCCGATTTGTGTTCCTGAGGTAGCGGATTTTCGGAATGTTTTCCAAGCTCGACGTCAACTCTGAACTGGATGAGGTGTTCCGAATGTTTTTCGAATTCGACGTCATCTTCGACCTCGACGCAGTGTTCCGATCTCTCCGACAAACTATACAAAGACACTATTCGATTCGTTTTCTATTTTCCTACGCAAGTCACGTGTTTTGTCGGATCTTTTTCAAGTTTGACGTCAACTTGGACCAGGACGCGGTTTTGCGTGCTTCCTGCCGCATGATACGGAGTTATTCCTCGATTTATTCCCGATTTCTGTTCCTGAGGTAGCGGATTTTCTAAATGTTTTCAAGGCTCAACGTCAACTCTGAACTCGACGAGGTGTTCCAAATGTTTTCCGAATTCGACGTCATCTTCGACCTCGACGCAGTGTTCCGATCTCCCCTACAAACTATACAGAAAAACTTTTCGATTCGTTTTCTATTTTCCTACGCAAGTCACGTGATTTGTCGAATCTTTTTCAAAGTTCGAAGTCAACTTGAACCTGGACGCGGTTGTTCGATCTCCTTGCCGCATGATACAGAGTCGCTCCTCGATTTATTCCCGATTTGTGTTCCTGAGGTAGCGGATTTTCGGAATGTTTTCCAAGCTCGACGTCAACTCTGAACTGGATGAGGTGTTCCGAATGTTTTTCGAATTCGACGTCATCTTCGACCTCGACGCAGTGTTCCGATCTCTCCGACAAACTATACAAAGACACTATTCGATTCGTTTCCTATTTTCCTACGCAAGTCACGTGTTTTGTCGGATCTTTTTCAAGTTTGACGTCAACTTGGACAGGACGCGGTTTTGCGTGCTTCCTGCCGCATGATACGGAGTTATTCCTCGATTTATTCCCGATTTCTGTTCCTGAGGTAGCGGATTTTCTAAATGTTTTCAAGGCTTAACGTCAACTCTGAACTCGACGAGGTGTTCCAAATGTTTTCCGAATTCGACGTCATCTTCGACCTCGACGCAGTGTTCCGATCTCCCCCACAAACTATACAAAGAAACTTTTTGATTTGTTTTCTATTTTCTTACGCAAGTCACACGATTTGTCCAATGTTTTCAAAGTTCGAAGTCAACTGGAACCTGGAAGCGGTTGTTCGATCTCCTTGCCGCATGATACGGGGTCGCTCCTCGATTTATTCCCGATTTGTGTTCCTGAGGCGGCGGATTTCCGGAATGTTTTCCAAGCTCGACGTCAACTCTGAACTGGATCAGGCGTTCCGAATGTTTTTCGAATTCGACGTCATCTTCGACCTCGACGCAGTGTTCCGATCTCTCCGACAAACTATACAGGGACACTATTCGAGTCGTTTTCGATTTCCCTACGCAAGTCACGTGATTTGTCGAATCTTTTTCAAGTTTGACGTCAACTTGGACCAGGACGCGGTTTTGCGTGCATCTTGCCGCATGATACGGAGTTATTCCTCGATTTATTTCCGATTTCTGTTCCTGAGGTAGCGGATTTTCTGAATCTTTTCAAGGCTCAACGTCAACTCTGAATTCGACGAGGTGTTCCAAATGTTTTCCGAATTCGACGTCTTCTTCGACCTCGACGCAGTGTTCCGATCTCCCCTACAAACTATACAGAAAAACTTTTCGATTTGTTTCCTATTTTCCTACGCAAGTCACACGATTTGTCCAATGTTTTCAAAGTTCGAAGTCAACTGGAACCTGGAAGCGGTTGTTCGATCTCCTTGCCGCATGATACGGAGTCGCTCCTCGATTTATTTCCGATTTGTGTTCCTGAGGTAGCGGATTTTCGGAATGTTTTCCAAGCTCGACGTCAACTCTGAACTGGATGAGGTGTTCCGAATGTTTTTCGAATTCGACGTCATCTTCGACCTCGACGCAGTGTTCCGATCTCTCCGACAAACTATACAAAGACACTATTCGATTCGTTTCCTATTTTCCTACGCAAGTCACGTGTTTTGTCGGATCTTTTTCAAGTTTGACGTCAACTTGGACCAGGACGCGGTTTTGCGTGCTTCCTGCCGCATGATACGGAGTTATTCCTCGATTTATTCCCGATTTCTGTTCCTGAGGTAGCGGATTTTCTAAATGTTTTCAAGGCTGAACGTCAACTCTGAACTCGACGAGGTGTTCCAAATGTTTTCCGAATTCGACGTCATCTTCGACCTCGACGCAGTGTTCCGATCTCCCCCACAAACTATACAAAGAAACTTTTTGATTTGTTTTCTATTTTCTTACGCAAGTCACACGATTTGTCCAATGTTTTCAAAGTTCGAAGTCAACTGGAACCTGGAAGCGGTTGTTCGATCTCCTTGCCGCATGATACGGGGTCGCTCCTCGATTTATTCCCGATTTGTGTTCCTGAGGCGGCGGATTTCCGGAATGTTTTCCAAGCTCGACGTCAACTCTGAACTGGATGAGGTGTTCCGAATGTTTTTCGAATTCGACGTCATCTTCGACCTCGACGCAGTGTTCCGATCTCTCCGACAAACTATACAAAGACACTATTCGATTCGTTTCCTATTTTCCTACGCAAGTCACGTGTTTTGTCGGATCTTTTTCAAGTTTGACGTCAACTTGGACAGGACGCGGTTTTGCGTGCTTCCTGCCGCATGATACGGAGTTATTCCTCGATTTATTCCCGATTTCTGTTCCTGAGGTAGCGGATTTTCTAAATGTTTTCAAGGCTTAACGTCAACTCTGAACTCGACGAGGTGTTCCAAATGTTTTCCGAATTCGACGTCATCTTCGACCTCGACGCAGTGTTCCGATCTCCCCCACAAACTATACAAAGAAACTTTTTGATTTGTTTTCTATTTTCTTACGCAAGTCACACGATTTGTCCAATGTTTTCAAAGTTCGAAGTCAACTGGAACCTGGAAGCGGTTGTTCGATCTCCTTGCCGCATGATACGGGGTCGCTCCTCGATTTATTCCCGATTTGTGTTCCTGAGGCGGCGGATTTCCGGAATGTTTTCCAAGCTCGACGTCAACTCTGAACTGGATCAGGCGTTCCGAATGTTTTTCGAATTCGACGTCATCTTCGACCTCGACGCAGTGTTCCGATCTCTCCGACAAACTATACAGGGACACTATTCGAGTCGTTTTCGATTTCCCTACGCAAGTCACGTGATTTGTCGAATCTTTTTCAAGTTTGACGTCAACTTGGACCAGGACGCGGTTTTGCGTGCATCTTGCCGCATGATACGGAGTTATTCCTCGATTTATTTCCGATTTCTGTTCCTGAGGTAGCGGATTTTCTGAATCTTTTCAAGGCTCAACGTCAACTCTGAATTCGACGAGGTGTTCCAAATGTTTTCCGAATTCGACGTCTTCTTCGACCTCGACGCAGTGTTCCGATCTCCCCTACAAACTATACAGAAAAACTTTTCGATTTGTTTCCTATTTTCCTACGCAAGTCACACGATTTGTCCAATGTTTTCAAAGTTCGAAGTCAACTGGAACCTGGAAGCGGTTGTTCGATCTCCTTGCCGCATGATACGGAGTCGCTCCTCGATTTATTTCCGATTTGTGTTCCTGAGGTAGCGGATTTTCGGAATGTTTTCCAAGCTCGACGTCAACTCTGAACTGGATGAGGTGTTCCGAATGTTTTTCGAATTCGACGTCATCTTCGACCTCGACGCAGTGTTCCGATCTCTCCGACAAACTATACAAAGACACTATTCGATTCGTTTCCTATTTTCCTACGCAAGTCACGTGTTTTGTCGGATCTTTTTCAAGTTTGACGTCAACTTGGACCAGGACGCGGTTTTGCGTGCTTCCTGCCGCATGATACGGAGTTATTCCTCGATTTATTCCCGATTTCTGTTCCTGAGGTAGCGGATTTTCTAAATGTTTTCAAGGCTGAACGTCAACTCTGAACTCGACGAGGTGTTCCAAATGTTTTCCGAATTCGACGTCATCTTCGACCTCGACGCAGTGTTCCGATCTCCCCCACAAACTATACAAAGAAACTTTTTGATTTGTTTTCTATTTTCTTACGCAAGTCACACGATTTGTCCAATGTTTTCAAAGTTCGAAGTCAACTGGAACCTGGAAGCGGTTGTTCGATCTCCTTGCCGCATGATACGGGGTCGCTCCTCGATTTATTCCCGATTTGTGTTCCTGAGGCGGCGGATTTCCGGAATGTTTTCCAAGCTCGACGTCAACTCTGAACTGGATCAGGCGTTCCGAATGTTTTTCGAATTCGACGTCATCTTCGACCTCGACGCAGTGTTCCGATCTCTCCGACAAACTATACAGGGACACTATTCGAGTCGTTTTCGATTTCCCTACGCAAGTCACGTGATTTGTCGAATCTTTTTCAAGTTTGACGTCAACTTGGACCAGGACGCGGTTTTGCGTGCATCTTGCCGCATGATACGGAGTTATTCCTCGATTTATTTCCGATTTCTGTTCCTGAGGTAGCGGATTTTCTAAATCTTTTCAAGGCTCAACGTCAACTCTGAATTCGACGAGGTGTTCCAAATGTTTTCCGAATTCGACGTCTTCTTCGACCTCGACGCAGTGTTCCGATCTCCCCTACAAACTATACAGAAAAACTTTTCGATTTGTTTCCTATTTTCCTACGCAAGTCACACGATTTGTCCAATGTTTTCAAAGTTCGAAGTCAACTGGAACCTGGAAGCGGTTGTTCGATCTCCTTGCCGCATGATACGGAGTCGCTCCTCGATTTATTTCCGATTTGTGTTCCTGAGGTAGAGGATTTTCTAAATCTTTTCAAGGCTCAACGTCAACTCTGAATTCGACGAGGTGTTCCAAATGTTTTCCGAATTCGACGTCATCTTCGACCTCGACGCAATGTTCCGATCTCCCCCACAAACTATACAAAGACACTATTCGATTCGTTTTCTATTTTCCTACGCAAGTCACGTGTTTTGTCGGATCTTTTTCAAGTTTGACGTCAACTTGGACCAGGACGCGGTTTTGCGTGCTTCCTGCCGCATGATACGGAGTTATTCCTCGATTTATTCCCGATTTCTGTTCCTGAGGTAGCGGATTTTCTAAATGTTTTCAAGGCTCAACGTCAACTCTGAACTCGACGAGGTGTTCCAAATGTTTTCCGAATTCGACGTCATCTTCGACCTCGACGCAGTGTTCCGATCTCCCCTACAAACTATACAGAAAAACTTTTCGATTCGTTTTCTATTTTCCTACGCAAGTCACGTGATTTGTCGAATCTTTTTCAAAGTTCGAAGTCAACTTGAACCTGGACGCGGTTGTTCGATCTCCTTGCCGCATGATACAGAGTCGCTCCTCGATTTATTCCCGATTTGTGTTCCTGAGGTAGCGGATTTTCGGAATGTTTTCCAAGCTCGACGTCAACTCTGAACTGGATGAGGTGTTCCGAATGTTTTTCGAATTCGACGTCATCTTCGACCTCGACGCAGTGTTCCGATCTCTCCGACAAACTATACAAAGACACTATTCGATTCGTTTCCTATTTTCCTACGCAAGTCACGTGTTTTGTCGGATCTTTTTCAAGTTTGACGTCAACTTGGACAGGACGCGGTTTTGCGTGCTTCCTGCCGCATGATACGGAGTTATTCCTCGATTTATTCCCGATTTCTGTTCCTGAGGTAGCGGATTTTCTAAATGTTTTCAAGGCTTAACGTCAACTCTGAACTCGACGAGGTGTTCCAAATGTTTTCCGAATTCGACGTCATCTTCGACCTCGACGCAGTGTTCCGATCTCCCCCACAAACTATACAAAGAAACTTTTTGATTTGTTTTCTATTTTCTTACGCAAGTCACACGATTTGTCCAATGTTTTCAAAGTTCGAAGTCAACTGGAACCTGGAAGCGGTTGTTCGATCTCCTTGCCGCATGATACGGGGTCGCTCCTCGATTTATTCCCGATTTGTGTTCCTGAGGCGGCGGATTTCCGGAATGTTTTCCAAGCTCGACGTCAACTCTGAACTGGATCAGGCGTTCCGAATGTTTTTCGAATTCGACGTCATCTTCGACCTCGACGCAGTGTTCCGATCTCTCCGACAAACTATACAGGGACACTATTCGAGTCGTTTTCGATTTCCCTACGCAAGTCACGTGATTTGTCGAATCTTTTTCAAGTTTGACGTCAACTTGGACCAGGACGCGGTTTTGCGTGCATCTTGCCGCATGATACGGAGTTATTCCTCGATTTATTTCCGATTTCTGTTCCTGAGGTAGCGGATTTTCTGAATCTTTTCAAGGCTCAACGTCAACTCTGAATTCGACGAGGTGTTCCAAATGTTTTCCGAATTCGACGTCTTCTTCGACCTCGACGCAGTGTTCCGATCTCCCCTACAAACTATACAGAAAAACTTTTCGATTTGTTTCCTATTTTCCTACGCAAGTCACACGATTTGTCCAATGTTTTCAAAGTTCGAAGTCAACTGGAACCTGGAAGCGGTTGTTCGATCTCCTTGCCGCATGATACGGAGTCGCTCCTCGATTTATTTCCGATTTGTGTTCCTGAGGTAGCGGATTTTCTAAATCTTTTCAAGGCTCAACGTCAACTCTGAATTCGACGAGGTGTTCCAAATGTTTTCCGAATTCGACGTCATCTTCGACCTCGACGCAATGTTCCGATCTCCCCCACAAACTATACAAAGACACTATTCGATTCGTTTTCTATTTTCCTACGCAAGTCACGTGTTTTGTCGGATCTTTTTCAAGTTTGACGTCAACTTGGACCAGGACGCGGTTTTGCGTGCTTCCTGCCGCATGATACGGAGTTATTCCTCGATTTATTCCCGATTTCTGTTCCTGAGGTAGCGGATTTTCTAAATGTTTTCAAGGCTGAACGTCAACTCTGAACTCGACGAGGTGTTCCAAATGTTTTCCGAATTCGACGTCATCTTCGACCTCGACGCAGTGTTCCGATCTCCCCCACAAACTATACAAAGAAACTTTTTGATTTGTTTTCTATTTTCTTACGCAAGTCACACGATTTGTCCAATGTTTTCAAAGTTCGAAGTCAACTGGAACCTGGAAGCGGTTGTTCGATCTCCTTGCCGCATGATACGGGGTC
Source organism: Tenthredo amoena (assembly GCA_963966615.1). Taxonomy (NCBI): domain Eukaryota; kingdom Metazoa; phylum Arthropoda; class Insecta; order Hymenoptera; family Tenthredinidae; genus Tenthredo; species Tenthredo amoena. The sequence continues at coordinate 10,568,625 of OZ016490.1, forward strand.
GCTCCTCGATTTATTCCCGATTTGTGTTCCTGAGGCGGCGGATTTCCGGAATGTTTTCCAAGCTCGACGTCAACTCTGAACTGGATCAGGCGTTCCGAATGTTTTTCGAATTCGACGTCATCTTCGACCTCGACGCAGTGTTCCGATCTCTCCGACAAACTATACAGGGACACTATTCGAGTCGTTTTCGATTTCCCTACGCAAGTCACGTGATTTGTCGAATCTTTTTCAAGTTTGACGTCAACTTGGACCAGGACGCGGTTTTGCGTGCATCTTGCCGCATGATACGGAGTTATTCCTCGATTTATTTCCGATTTCTGTTCCTGAGGTAGCGGATTTTCTAAATCTTTTCAAGGCTCAACGTCAACTCTGAATTCGACGAGGTGTTCCAAATGTTTTCCGAATTCGACGTCTTCTTCGACCTCGACGCAGTGTTCCGATCTCCCCTACAAACTATACAGAAAAACTTTTCGATTTGTTTCCTATTTTCCTACGCAAGTCACACGATTTGTCCAATGTTTTCAAAGTTCGAAGTCAACTGGAACCTGGAAGCGGTTGTTCGATCTCCTTGCCGCATGATACGCGCTCCTCGATTTATTTCCGATTTGTGTTCCTGAGGTAGCGGATTTTCGGAATGTTTTCCAAGCTCGACGTCAACTCTGAACTGGACGAGGTGTTCCGAATGTTTTTCGAATTCGACGTCATCTTCGACCTCGACGCAGTGTTCCGATCTCTCCGACAAACTATACAAAGACACTATTCGATTCGTTTTCTATTTTCCTACGCAAGTCACGTGTTTTGTCGGATCTTTTTCAAGTTTGACGTCAACTTGGACCAGGACGCGGTTTTGCGTGCTTCCTGCCGCATGATACGGAGTTATTCCTCGATTTATTCCCGATTTGTGTTCCTGAGGTAGCGGATTTCCGGAATGTTTTCCAAGCTCGACGTCAACTCTGAACTGAATAAGGCGTTCCGAATGTTTTTCGAATTCGACGTCATCTTCGACCTCGACGCAGTGTTCCGATCTCTCCGACAAACTATACAGGGACACTATTCGAGTCGTTTTCGATTTCCCTACGCAAGTCACGTGATTTGTCGAATCTTTTTCAAGTTTGACGTCAACTTGGACCAGGACGCGGTTTTGCGTGCATCTTGCCGCATGATACGGAGTTATTCCTCGATTTATTTCCGATTTCTTTTCCTGAGGTAGCGGATTTTCTAAATCTTTTCAAGGCTCAACGTCAACTCTGAATTCGACGAGGTGTTCCAAATGTTTTCCGAATTCGACGTCATCTTCGACCTCGACGCAGTGTTCCGATCTCCCCTACAAACTATACAGAAAAACTTTCCGATTTGTTTCCTATTTTCCTACGCGAGTCACACGATTTGTCCAATGTTTTCAAAGTTCGAAGTCAACTGAAACCTGGAAGCGGTTGTTCGATCTCCTTGCCGCATGATACGGAGTCGCTCCTCGATTTATTTCCGATTTGTGTTCCTGAGGTAGCGGATTTTCGGAATGTTTTCCAAGCTCGACGTCAACTCTGAACTGGACGAGGTGTTCCGAATGTTTTTCGAATTCGACGTCATCTTCGACCTCGACGCAGTGTTCCGATCTCTCCGACAAACTATACAAAGACACTATTCGATTCGTTTTCTATTTTCCTACGCAAGTCACGTGTTTTGTCAGATCTTTTTCAAGTTTGACGTCAACTTGGACCAGGACGCGGTTTTGCGTGCTTCCTGCCGCATGATACGGAGTTATTCCTCGATTTATTCCCGATTTCTGTTCCTGAGGTAGCGGATTTTCTAAATGTTTTCAAGGCTCAACGTCAACTCTGAACTCGACGAGGTGTTCCAAATGTTTTCCGAATTCGACGTCATCTTCGACCTCGACGCAGTGTTCCGATCTCCCCTACAAACTATACAGAAAAACTTTTCGATTCGTTTTCTATTTTCCTACGCAAGTCACGTGATTTGTCGAATCTTTTTCAAAGTTCGAAGTCAACTTGAACCTGGACGCGGTTGTTCGATCTCCTTGCCGCATGATACAGAGTCGCTCCTCGATTTATTCCCGATTTGTGTTCCTGAGGTAGCGGATTTTCGGAATGTTTTCCAAGCTCGACGTCAACTCTGAACTGGATGAGGTGTTCCGAATGTTTTTCGAATTCGACGTCATCTTCGACCTCGACGCAGTGTTCCGATCTCTCCGACAAACTATACAAAGACACTATTCGATTCGTTTTCTATTTTCCTACGCAAGTCACGTGTTTTGTCGGATCTTTTTCAAGTTTGACGTCAACTTGGACCAGGACGCGGTTTTGCGTGCTTCCTGCCGCATGATACGGAGTTATTCCTCGATTTATTCCCGATTTGTGTTCCTGAGGTAGCGGATTTCCGGAATGTTTTCCAAGCTCGACGTCAACTCTGAACTGGATGAGGCGTTCCGAATGTTTTTCGAATTCGACGTCATCTTCGACCTCGACGCAGTGTTCCGATCTCTCCGACAAACTATACAGGGACACTATTCGAGTCGTTTTCGATTTCCCTACGCAAGTCACGTGATTTGTCGAATCTTTTTCAAGTTTGACGTCAACTTGGACCAGGACGCGGTTTTGCGTGCATCTTGCCGCATGATACGGAGTTATTCCTCGATTTATTTCCGATTTCTTTTCCTGAGGTAGCGGATTTTCTAAATCTTTTCAAGGCTCAACGTCAACTCTGAATTCGACGAGGTGTTCCAAATGTTTTCCGAATTCGACGTCATCTTCGACCTCGACGCAGTGTTCCGATCTCCCCTACAAACTATACAGAAAAACTTTCCGATTTGTTTCCTATTTTCCTACGCGAGTCACACGATTTGTCCAATGTTTTCAAAGTTCGAAGTCAACTGAAACCTGGAAGCGGTTGTTCGATCTCCTTGCCGCATGATACGGAGTCGCTCCTCGATTTATTTCCGATTTGTGTTCCTGAGGTAGCGGATTTTCGGAATGTTTTCCAAGCTCGACGTCAACTCTGAACTGGACGAGGTGTTCCGAATGTTTTTCGAATTCGACGTCATCTTCGACCTCGACGCAGTGTTCCGATCTCTCCGACAAACTATACAAAGACACTATTCGATTCGTTTCCTATTTTCCTACGCAAGTCACGTGTTTTGTCGGATCTTTTTCAAGTTTGACGTCAACTTGGACCAGGACGCGGTTTTGCGTGCTTCCTGCCGCATGATACGGAGTTATTCCTCGATTTATCCCCGATTTCTGTTCCTGAGGTAGCGGATTTTCTAAATGTTTTCAAGGCTGAACGTCAACTCTGAACTCGACGAGGTGTTCCAAATGTTTTCCGAATTCGACGTCATCTTCGACCTCGACGCAGTGTTCCGATCTCCCCCACAAACTATACAAAGAAACTTTTTGATTTGTTTTCTATTTTCTTACGCAAGTCACACGATTTGTCCAATGTTTTCAAAGTTCGAAGTCAACTGGAACCTGGAAGCGGTTGTTCGATCTCCTTGCCGCATGATACGGGGTCGCTCCTCGATTTATTCCCGATTTGTGTCCCTGAGGCGGCGGATTTCCGGAATGTTTTCCAAGCTCGACGTCAACTCTGAACTGGATCAGGCGTTCCGAATGTTTTTCGAATTCGACGTCATCTTCGACCTCGACGCAGTGTTCCGATCTCTCCGACAAACTATACAGGGACACTATTCGAGTCGTTTTCGATTTCCCTACGCAAGTCACGTGATTTGTCGAATCTTTTTCAAGTTTGACGTCAACTTGGACCAGGACGCGGTTTTGCGTGCATCTTGCCGCATGATACGGAGTTATTTCTCGATTTATTTCCGATTTCTGTTCCTGAGGTAGCGGATTTTCTAAATCTTTTCAAGGCTCAACGTCAACTCTGAATTCGACGAGGTGTTCCAAATGTTTTCCGAATTCGACGTCTTCTTCGACCTCGACGCAGTGTCCGATCTCCCCTACAAACTATACAGAAAAACTTTTCGATTCGTTTTCTATTTACCTACGCAAGTCACGTGATTTGTTGAATCTTTTTCAAAGTTCGAAGTCAACTTGAACCTGGACGCGGTTGTTCGATCTCCTTGCCGCATGATACAGAGTCGCTCCTCGATTTATTCCCGATTTGTGTTCCTGAGGTAGCGGATTTTCGGAATGTTTTCCAAGCTCGACGTCAACTCTGAACTGGATGAGGTGTTCCGAATGTTTTTCGAATTCGACGTCATCTTCGACCTCGACGCAGTGTTCCGATCTCTCCGACAAACTATACAAAGACACTATTCGATTCGTTTCCTATTTTCCTACGCAAGTCACGTGTTTTGTCGGATCTTTTTCAAGTTTGACGTCAACTTGGACCAGGACGCGGTTTTGCGTGCTTCCTGCCGCATGATACGGAGTTATTCCTCGATTTATCCCCGATTTCTGTTCCTGAGGTAGCGGATTTTCTAAATGTTTTCAAGGCTGAACGTCAACTCTGAACTCGACGAGGTGTTCCAAATGTTTTCCGAATTCGACGTCATCTTCGACCTCGACGCAGTGTTCCGATCTCCCCCACAAACTATACAAAGAAACTTTTTGATTTGTTTTCTATTTTCTTACGCAAGTCACACGATTTGTCCAATGTTTTCAAAGTTCGAAGTCAACTGGAACCTGGAAGCGGTTGTTCGATCTCCTTGCCGCATGATACGGGGTCGCTCCTCGATTTATTCCCGATTTGTGTTCCTGAGGCGGCGGATTTCCGGAATGTTTTCCAAGCTCGACGTCAACTCTGAACTGGATGAGGCGTTCCGAATGTTTTTCGAATTCGACGTCATCTTCGACTTCGACGCAGTGTTCCGATCTCTCCGACAAACTATACAGGGACACTATTCGAGTCGTTTTCGATTTCCCTACGCAAGTCACGTGATTTGTCGAATCTTTTTCAAGTTTGACGTCAACTTGGACCAGGACGCGGTTTTGCGTGCATCTTGCCGCATGATACGGAGTTATTCCTCGATTTATTTCCGATTTCTGTTCCTGAGGTAGCGGATTTTCTAAATCTTTTCAAGGCTCAACGTCAACTCTGAATTCGACGAGGTGTTCCAAATGTTTTCCGAATTCGACGTCTTCTTCGACCTCGACGCAGTGTTCCGATCTCCCCTACAAACTATACAGAAAAACTTTTCGATTCGTTTTCTATTTTCCTACGCAAGTCACGTGATTTGTCGAATCTTTTTCAAAGTTCGAAGTCAACTTGAACCTGGACGCGGTTGTTCGATCTCCTTGCCGCATGATAAAGAGTCGCTCCTCGATTTATTCCCGATTTGTGTTCCTGAGGTAGCGGATTTTCGGAATGTTTTCCAAGCTCGACGTCAACTCTGAACTGGATGAGGTGTTCCGAATGTTTTTCGAATTCGACGTCATCTTCGACCTCGACGCAGTGTTTCGATCTCTCCGACAAACTATACAAAGACACTATTCGATTCGTTTCCTATTTTCCTACGCAAGTCACGTGTTTTGTCGGATCTTTTTCAAGTTTGACGTCAACTTGGACCAGGACGCGGTTTTGCGTGCTTCCTGCCGCATGATACGGAGTTATTCCTCGATTTATTCCCGATTTCTGTTCCTGAGGTAGCGGATTTTCTAAATGTTTTCAAGGCTTAACGTGAACTCTGAACTCGACGAGGTGTTCCAAATGTTTTCCGAATTCGACGTCATCTTCGACCTCGACGCAGTGTTCCGATCTCCCCCACAAACTATACAAAGAAACTTTTTGATTTGTTTTCTATTTTCTTACGCAAGTCACACGATTTGTCCAATGTTTTCAAAGTTCGAAGTCAACTGGAACCTGGAAGCGGTTGTTCGATCTCCTTGCCGCATGATACGGGGTCGCTCCTCGATTTATTCCCGATTTGTGTTCCTGAGGCGGCGGATTTCCGGAATGTTTTCCAAGCTCGACGTCAACTCTGAACTGGATCAGGCGTTCCGAATGTTTTTCGAATTCGACGTCATCTTCGACCTCGACGCAGTGTTCCGATCTCTCCGACAAACTATACAAAGACACTATTCGATTCGTTTTCTATTTTCCTACGCAAGTCACGTGTTTTGTCGGATCTTTTTCAAGTTTGACGTCAACTTGGACCAGGACGCGGTTTTGCGTGCTTCCTGCCGCATGATACGGAGTTATTCCTCGATTTATTCCCGATTTCTGTTCCTGAGGTAGCGGATTTTCTAAATGTTTTCAAGGCTGAACGTCAACTCTGAACTCGACGAGGTGTTCCAAATGTTTTCCGAATTCGACGTCATCTTCGACCTCGACGCAGTGTTCCGATCTCCCCCACAAACTATACAAAGAAACTTTTTGATTTGTTTTCTATTTTCTTACGCAAGTCACACGATTTGTCCAATGTTTTCAAAGTTCGAAGTCAACTGGAACCTGGAAGCGGTTGTTCGATCTCCTTGCCGCATGATACGGGGTCGCTCCTCGATTTATTCCCGATTTGTGTTCCTGAGGCGGCGGATTTCCGTAATGTTTTCCAAGCTCGACGTCAACTCTGAACTGGATGAGGCGTTCCGAATGTTTTTCGAATTCGACGTCATCTTCGACCTCGACGCAGTGTTCCGATCTCTCCGACAAACTATACAGGGACACTATTCGAGTCGTTTTCGATTTCCCTACGCAAGTCACGTGATTTGTCGAATCTTTTTCAAGTTTGACGTCAACTTGGACCAGGACGCGGTTTTGCGTGCATCTTGCCGCATGATACGGAGTTATTCCTCGATTTATTTCCGATTTCTGTTCCTGAGGTAGCGGATTTTCTAAATCTTTTCAAGGCTCAACGTCAACTCTGAATTCGACGAGGTGTTCCAAATGTTTTCCGAATTCGACGTCTTCTTCGACCTCGACGCAGTGTTCCGATCTCCCCTACAAACTATACAGAAAAACTTTTCGATTCGTTTTCTATTTTCCTACGCAAGTCACGTGATTTGTCGAATCTTTTCCAAAGTTCGAAGTCAACTTGAACCTGGACGCGGTTGTTTGATCTCCTTGCCGCATGATACGGAGTCGCTCCTCGATTTATTCCCGATTTGTATTCCTGAGGTAGCGGATTTCCGGAATGTTTTCCAAGCTCGACGTCAACTCTGAACTGGATAAGGCGTTCCGAATGTTTTTCGAATTCGACGTCATCTTCGACCTCGACGCAGTGTTCCGATCTCTCCGACAAACTATACAGGGACACTATTCGAGTCGTTTTCGATTTCCCTACGCAAGTCACGTGATTTGTCGAATCTTTTTCAAGTTTGACGTCAACTTGGACCAGGACGCGGTTTTGCGTGCATCTTGCCGCATGATACGGAGTTATTCCTCGATTTATTTCCGATTTCTTTTTCTGAGGTAGCGGATTTTCTAAATCTTTTCAAGGCTCAACGTCAACTCTGAATTCGACGAGGTGTTCCAAATGTTTTCCGAATTCGACGTCTTCTTCGACCTCGACGCAGTGTTCCGATCTCCCCTACAAACTATACAGAAAAACTTTTCGATTCGTTTTCTATTTTCCTACGCAAGTCACGTGATTTGTCGAATCTTTTTCAAAGTTCGAAGTCAACTTGAACCTGGACGCGGTTGTTCGATCTCCTTGCCGCATGATACAGAGTCGCTCCTCGATTTATTCCCGATTTGTGTTCCTGAGGTAGCGGATTTTCGGAATGTTTTCCAAGCTCGACGTCAACTCTGAACTGGATGAGGTGTTCCGAATGTTTTTCGAATTCGACGTCATCTTCGACCTCGACGCAGTGTTCCGATCTCTCCGACAAACTATACAGGGACACTATTCGAGTCGTTTTCTATTTTCCTACCCAAGTCACGTGTTTTGTCGGATCTTTTTCAAGTTTGACGTCAACTTGGACCAGGACGCGGTTTTGCGTGCTTCCTGCCGCATGATACGGATTTATTCCTCGATTTATTCCCGATTTCTGTTCCTGAGGTAGCGGATTTTCTAAATGTTTTCAAGGCTGAACGTCAACTCTGAACTCGACGAGGTGTTCCAAATGTTTTCCGAATTCGACGTCATCTTCGACCTCGACGCAGTGTTCCGATCTCCCCCACAAACTATACAAAGAAACTTTTTGATTTGTTTTCTATTTTCTTACGCAAGTCACACGATTTGTCCAATGTTTTCAAAGTTCGAAGTCAACTGGAACCTGGAAGCGGTTGTTCGATCTCCTTGCCGCATGATACGGGGTCGCTCCTCGATTTATTCCCGATTTGTGTTCCTGAGGCGGCGGATTTCCGGAATGTTTTCCAAGCTCGACGTCAACTCTGAACTGGATGAGGCGTTCCGAATGTTTTTCGAATTCGACGTCATCTTCGACCTCGACGCAGTGTTCCGATCTCTCCGACAAACTATACAGGGACACTATTCGAGTCGTTCTCGATTTCCCTACGCAAGTCACGTGATTTGTCGAATCTTTTTCAAGTTTGACGTCAACTTGGACCAGGACGCGGTTTTGCGTGCATCTTGCCGCATGATACGGAGTTATTCCTCGATTTATTTCCGATTTCTGTTCCTGAGGTAGCGGATTTTCTGAATCTTTTCAAGGCTCAACGTCAACTCTGAATTCGACGAGGTGTTCCAAATGTTTTCCGAATTCGACGTCTTCTTCGACCTCGACGCAGTGTTCCGATCTCCCCTACAAACTATACAGAAAAACTTTTCGATTTGTTTCCTATTTTCCTACGCAAGTCACACGATTTGTCCAATGTTTTCAAAGTTCGAAGTCAACTGGAACCTGGAAGCGGTTGTTCGATCTCCTTGCCGCATGATACGGAGTCGCTCCTCGATTTATTTCCGATTTGTGTTTCTGAGGTAGCGGATTTTCGGAATGTTTTCCAAGCTCGACGTCAACTCTGAACTGGATGAGGTGTTCCGAATGTTTTTCGAATTCGACGTCATCTTCGACCTCGACGCAGTGTTCCGATCTTTCCGACAAACTATACAAAGACACTATTCGATTCGTTTCCTATTTTCCTACGCAAGTCACGTGTTTTGTCGGATCTTTTTCAAGTTTGACGTCAACTTGGACCAGGACGCGGTTTTGCGTGCTTCCTGCCGCATGATACGGAGTTATTCCTCGATTTATTCCCGATTTCTGTTCCTGAGGTAGCGGATTTTCTAAATGTTTTCAAGGCTTAACGTTAACTCTGAACTCGACGAGGTGTTCCAAATGTTTTCCGAATTCGACGTCTTCTTCGACCTCGACGCAGTGTTCCGATCTCCCCTACAAACTATACAGAAAAACTTTTCGATTCGTTTTCTATTTTCCTACGCAAGTCACGTGATTTGTCGAATCTTTTTCAAAGTTCGAAGTCAACTTGAACCTGGACGCGGTTGTTCGATCTCCTTGCCGCATGATACGGAGTCGCTCCTCGATTTATTCCCGATTTGTGTTCCTGAGGTAGCGGATTTCCGGAATGTTTTCCAAGCTCGACGTCAACTCTGAACTGGATAAGGCGTTCCGAATGTTTTTCGAATTCGACGTCATCTTCGACCTCGACGCAGTGTTCCGATCTCTCCGACAAACTATACAGGGACACTATTCGAGTCGTTTTCGATTTCCCTACGCAAGTCACGTGATTTGTCGAATCTTTTTCAAGTTTGACGTCAACTTGGACCAGGACGCGGTTTTGCGTGCATCTTGCCGCATGATACGGAGTTATTCCTCGATTTATTTCCGATTTCTTTTTCTGAGGTAGCGGATTTTCTAAATCTTTTCAAGGCTCAACGTCAACTCTGAATTCGACGAGGTGTTCCAAATGTTTTCCGAATTCGACGTCTTCTTCGACCTCGACGCAGTGTTCCGATCTCCCCTACAAACTATACAGAAAAACTTTTCGATTCGTTTTCTATTTTCCTACGCAAGTCACGTGATTTGTCGAATCTTTTTCAAAGTTCGAAGTCAACTTGAACCTGGACGCGGTTGTTCGATCTCCTTGCCGCATGATACAGAGTCGCTCCTCGATTTATTCCCGATTTGTGTTCCTGAGGTAGCGGATTTTCGGAATGTTTTCCAAGCTCGACGTCAACTCTGAACTGGATGAGGTGTTCCGAATGTTTTTCGAATTCGACGTCATCTTCGACCTCGACGCAGTGTTCCGATCTCTCCGACAAACTATACAGGGACACTATTCGAGTCGTTTTCTATTTTCCTACCCAAGTCACGTGTTTTGTCGGATCTTTTTCAAGTTTGACGTCAACTTGGACCAGGACGCGGTTTTGCGTGCTTCCTGCCGCATGATACGGATTTATTCCTCCATTTATTCCCGATTTCTGTTCCTGAGGTAGCGGATTTTCTAAATGTTTTCAAGGCTGAACGTCAACTCTGAACTCGACGAGGTGTTCCAAATGTTTTCCGAATTCGACGTCATCTTCGACCTCGACGCAGTGTTCCGATCTCCCCCACAAACTATACAAAGAAACTTTTTGATTTGTTTTCTATTTTCTTACGCAAGTCACACGATTTGTCCAATGTTTTCAAAGTTCGAAGTCAACTGGAACCTGGAAGCGGTTGTTCGATCTCCTTGCCGCATGATACGGGGTCGCTCCTCGATTTATTCCCGATTTGTGTTCCTGAGGCGGCGGATTTCCGGAATGTTTTCCAAGCTCGACGTCAACTCTGAACTGGATGAGGCGTTCCGAATGTTTTTCGAATTCGACGTCATCTTCGACCTCGACGCAGTGTTCCGATCTCTCCGACAAACTATACAGGGACACTATTCGAGTCGTTCTCGATTTCCCTACGCAAGTCACGTGATTTGTCGAATCTTTTTCAAGTTTGACGTCAACTTGGACCAGGACGCGGTTTTGCGTGCATCTTGCCGCATGATACGGAGTTATTCCTCGATTTATTTCCGATTTCTGTTCCTGAGGTAGCGGATTTTCTGAATCTTTTCAAGGCTCAACGTCAACTCTGAATTCGACGAGGTGTTCCAAATGTTTTCCGAATTCGACGTCTTCTTCGACCTCGACGCAGTGTTCCGATCTCCCCTACAAACTATACAGAAAAACTTTTCGATTTGTTTCCTATTTTCCTACGCAAGTCACACGATTTGTCCAATGTTTTCAAAGTTCGAAGTCAACTGGAACCTGGAAGCGGTTGTTCGATCTCCTTGCCGCATGATACGGAGTCGCTCCTCGATTTATTTCCGATTTGTGTTTCTGAGGTAGCGGATTTTCGGAATGTTTTCCAAGCTCGACGTCAACTCTGAACTGGATGAGGTGTTCCGAATGTTTTTCGAATTCGACGTCATCTTCGACCTCGACGCAGTGTTCCGATCTTTCCGACAAACTATACAAAGACACTATTCGATTCGTTTCCTATTTTCCTACGCAAGTCACGTGTTTTGTCGGATCTTTTTCAAGTTTGACGTCAACTTGGACCAGGACGCGGTTTTGCGTGCTTCCTGCCGCATGATACGGAGTTATTCCTCGATTTATTCCCGATTTCTGTTCCTGAGGTAGCGGATTTTCTAAATGTTTTCAAGGCTTAACGTTAACTCTGAACTCGACGAGGTGTTCCAAATGTTTTCCGAATTCGACGTCTTCTTCGACCTCGACGCAGTGTTCCGATCTCCCCTACAAACTATACAGAAAAACTTTTCGATTCGTTTTCTATTTTCCTACGCAAGTCACGTGATTTGTCGAATCTTTTTCAAAGTTCGAAGTCAACTTGAACCTGGACGCGGTTGTTCGATCTCCTTGCCGCATGATACGGAGTCGCTCCTCGATTTATTCCCGATTTGTGTTCCTGAGGTAGCGGATTTCCGGAATGTTTTCCAAGCTCGACGTCAACTCTGAACTGGATAAGGCGTTCCGAATGTTTTTCGAATTCGACGTCATCTTCGACCTCGACGCAGTGTTCCGATCTCTCCGACAAACTATACAGGGACACTATTCGAGTCGTTTTCGATTTCCCTACGCAAGTCACGTGATTTGTCGAATCTTTTTCAAGTTTGACGTCAACTTGGACCAGGACGCGGTTTTGCGTGCATCTTGCCGCATGATACGGAGTTATTCCTCGATTTATTTCCGATTTCTTTTTCTGAGGTAGCGGATTTTCTAAATCTTTTCAAGGCTCAACGTCAACTCTGAATTCGACGAGGTGTTCCAAATGTTTTCCGAATTCGACGTCTTCTTCGACCTCGACGCAGTGTTCCGATCTCCCCTACAAACTATACAGAAAAACTTTTCGATTCGTTTTCTATTTTCCTACGCAAGTCACGTGATTTGTCGAATCTTTTTCAAAGTTCGAAGTCAACTTGAACCTGGACGCGGTTGTTCGATCTCCTTGCCGCATGATACAGAGTCGCTCCTCGATTTATTCCCGATTTGTGTTCCTGAGGTAGCGGATTTTCGGAATGTTTTCCAAGCTCGACGTCAACTCTGAACTGGATGAGGTGTTCCGAATGTTTTTCGAATTCGACGTCATCTTCGACCTCGACGCAGTGTTCCGATCTCTCCGACAAACTATACAGGGACACTATTCGAGTCGTTTTCTATTTTCCTACCCAAGTCACGTGTTTTGTCGGATCTTTTTCAAGTTTGACGTCAACTTGGACCAGGACGCGGTTTTGCGTGCTTCCTGCCGCATGATACGGATTTATTCCTCCATTTATTCCCGATTTCTGTTCCTGAGGTAGCGGATTTTCTAAATGTTTTCAAGGCTGAACGTCAACTCTGAACTCGACGAGGTGTTCCAAATGTTTTCCGAATTCGACGTCATCTTCGACCTCGACGCAGTGTTCCGATCTCCCCCACAAACTATACAAAGAAACTTTTTGATTTGTTTTCTATTTTCTTACGCAAGTCACACGATTTGTCCAATGTTTTCAAAGTTCGAAGTCAACTGGAACCTGGAAGCGGTTGTTCGATCTCCTTGCCGCATGATACGGGGTCGCTCCTCGATTTATTCCCGATTTGTGTTCCTGAGGCGGCGGATTTCCGGAATGTTTTCCAAGCTCGACGTCAACTCTGAACTGGATGAGGCGTTCCGAATGTTTTTCGAATTCGACGTCATCTTCGACCTCGACGCAGTGTTCCGATCTCTCCGACAAACTATACAGGGACACTATTCGAGTCGTTCTCGATTTCCCTACGCAAGTCACGTGATTTGTCGAATCTTTTTCAAGTTTGACGTCAACTTGGACCAGGACGCGGTTTTGCGTGCATCTTGCCGCATGATACGGAGTTATTCCTCGATTTATTTCCGATTTCTGTTCCTGAGGTAGCGGATTTTCTGAATCTTTTCAAGGCTCAACGTCAACTCTGAATTCGACGAGGTGTTCCAAATGTTTTCCGAATTCGACGTCTTCTTCGACCTCGACGCAGTGTTCCGATCTCCCCTACAAACTATACAGAAAAACTTTTCGATTTGTTTCCTATTTTCCTACGCAAGTCACACGATTTGTCCAATGTTTTCAAAGTTCGAAGTCAACTGGAACCTGGAAGCGGTTGTTCGATCTCCTTGCCGCATGATACGGAGTCGCTCCTCGATTTATTTCCGATTTGTGTTTCTGAGGTAGCGGATTTTCGGAATGTTTTCCAAGCTCGACGTCAACTCTGAACTGGATGAGGTGTTCCGAATGTTTTTCGAATTCGACGTCATCTTCGACCTCGACGCAGTGTTCCGATCTTTCCGACAAACTATACAAAGACACTATTCGATTCGTTTCCTATTTTCCTACGCAAGTCACGTGTTTTGTCGGATCTTTTTCAAGTTTGACGTCAACTTGGACCAGGACGCGGTTTTGCGTGCTTCCTGCCGCATGATACGGAGTTATTCCTCGATTTATTCCCGATTTCTGTTCCTGAGGTAGCGGATTTTCTAAATGTTTTCAAGGCTTAACGTTAACTCTGAACTCGACGAGGTGTTCCAAATGTTTTCCGAATTCGACGTCTTCTTCGACCTCGACGCAGTGTTCCGATCTCCCCTACAAACTATACAGAAAAACTTTTCGATTCGTTTTCTATTTTCCTACGCAAGTCACGTGATTTGTCGAATCTTTTTCAAAGTTCGAAGTCAACTTGAACCTGGACGCGGTTGTTCGATCTCCTTGCCGCATGATACGGAGTCGCTCCTCGATTTATTCCCGATTTGTGTTCCTGAGGTAGCGGATTTCCGGAATGTTTTCCAAGCTCGACGTCAACTCTGAACTGGATAAGGCGTTCCGAATGTTTTTCGAATTCGACGTCATCTTCGACCTCGACGCAGTGTTCCGATCTCTCCGACAAACTATACAGGGACACTATTCGAGTCGTTTTCGATTTCCCTACGCAAGTCACGTGATTTGTCGAATCTTTTTCAAGTTTGACGTCAACTTGGACCAGGACGCGGTTTTGCGTGCATCTTGCCGCATGATACGGAGTTATTCCTCGATTTATTTCCGATTTCTTTTTCTGAGGTAGCGGATTTTCTAAATCTTTTCAAGGCTCAACGTCAACTCTGAATTCGACGAGGTGTTCCAAATGTTTTCCGAATTCGACGTCTTCTTCGACCTCGACGCAGTGTTCCGATCTCCCCTACAAACTATACAGAAAAACTTTTCGATTCGTTTTCTATTTTCCTACGCAAGTCACGTGATTTGTCGAATCTTTTTCAAAGTTCGAAGTCAACTTGAACCTGGACGCGGTTGTTCGATCTCCTTGCCGCATGATACAGAGTCGCTCCTCGATTTATTCCCGATTTGTGTTCCTGAGGTAGCGGATTTTCGGAATGTTTTCCAAGCTCGACGTCAACTCTGAACTGGATGAGGTGTTCCGAATGTTTTTCGAATTCGACGTCATCTTCGACCTCGACGCAGTGTTCCGATCTCTCCGACAAACTATACAGGGACACTATTCGAGTCGTTTTCTATTTTCCTACCCAAGTCACGTGTTTTGTCGGATCTTTTTCAAGTTTGACGTCAACTTGGACCAGGACGCGGTTTTGCGTGCTTCCTGCCGCATGATACGGATTTATTCCTCGATTTATTCCCGATTTCTGTTCCTGAGGTAGCGGATTTTCTAAATGTTTTCAAGGCTGAACGTCAACTCTGAACTCGACGAGGTGTTCCAAATGTTTTCCGAATTCGACGTCATCTTCGACCTCGACGCAGTGTTCCGATCTCCCCCACAAACTATACAAAGAAACTTTTTGATTTGTTTTCTATTTTCTTACGCAAGTCACACGATTTGTCCAATGTTTTCAAAGTTCGAAGTCAACTGGAACCTGGAAGCGGTTGTTCGATCTCCTTGCCGCATGATACGGGGTCGCTCCTCGATTTATTCCCGATTTGTGTTCCTGAGGCGGCGGATTTCCGGAATGTTTTCCAAGCTCGACGTCAACTCTGAACTGGATGAGGCGTTCCGAATGTTTTTCGAATTCGACGTCATCTTCGACCTCGACGCAGTGTTCCGATCTCTCCGACAAACTATACAGGGACACTATTCGAGTCGTTCTCGATTTCCCTACGCAAGTCACGTGATTTGTCGAATCTTTTTCAAGTTTGACGTCAACTTGGACCAGGACGCGGTTTTGCGTGCATCTTGCCGCATGATACGGAGTTATTCCTCGATTTATTTCCGATTTCTGTTCCTGAGGTAGCGGATTTTCTGAATCTTTTCAAGGCTCAACGTCAACTCTGAATTCGACGAGGTGTTCCAAATGTTTTCCGAATTCGACGTCTTCTTCGACCTCGACGCAGTGTTCCGATCTCCCCTACAAACTATACAGAAAAACTTTTCGATTTGTTTCCTATTTTCCTACGCAAGTCACACGATTTGTCCAATGTTTTCAAAGTTCGAAGTCAACTGGAACCTGGAAGCGGTTGTTCGATCTCCTTGCCGCATGATACGGAGTCGCTCCTCGATTTATTTCCGATTTGTGTTTCTGAGGTAGCGGATTTTCGGAATGTTTTCCAAGCTCGACGTCAACTCTGAACTGGATGAGGTGTTCCGAATGTTTTTCGAATTCGACGTCATCTTCGACCTCGACGCAGTGTTCCGATCTTTCCGACAAACTATACAAAGACACTATTCGATTCGTTTCCTATTTTCCTACGCAAGTCACGTGTTTTGTCGGATCTTTTTCAAGTTTGACGTCAACTTGGACCAGGACGCGGTTTTGCGTGCTTCCTGCCGCATGATACGGAGTTATTCCTCGATTTATTCCCGATTTCTGTTCCTGAGGTAGCGGATTTTCTAAATGTTTTCAAGGCTTAACGTTAACTCTGAACTCGACGAGGTGTTCCAAATGTTTTCCGAATTCGACGTCTTCTTCGACCTCGACGCAGTGTTCCGATCTCCCCTACAAACTATACAGAAAAACTTTTCGATTCGTTTTCTATTTTCCTACGCAAGTCACGTGATTTGTCGAATCTTTTTCAAAGTTCGAAGTCAACTTGAACCTGGACGCGGTTGTTCGATCTCCTTGCCGCATGATACGGAGTCGCTCCTCGATTTATTCCCGATTTGTGTTCCTGAGGTAGCGGATTTCCGGAATGTTTTCCAAGCTCGACGTCAACTCTGAACTGGATAAGGCGTTCCGAATGTTTTTCGAATTCGACGTCATCTTCGACCTCGACGCAGTGTTCCGATCTCTCCGACAAACTATACAGGGACACTATTCGAGTCGTTTTCGATTTCCCTACGCAAGTCACGTGATTTGTCGAATCTTTTTCAAGTTTGACGTCAACTTGGACCAGGACGCGGTTTTGCGTGCATCTTGCCGCATGATACGGAGTTATTCCTCGATTTATTTCCGATTTCTTTTTCTGAGGTAGCGGATTTTCTAAATCTTTTCAAGGCTCAACGTCAACTCTGAATTCGACGAGGTGTTCCAAATGTTTTCCGAATTCGACGTCTTCTTCGACCTCGACGCAGTGTTCCGATCTCCCCTACAAACTATACAGAAAAACTTTTCGATTCGTTTTCTATTTTCCTACGCAAGTCACGTGATTTGTCGAATCTTTTTCAAAGTTCGAAGTCAACTTGAACCTGGACGCGGTTGTTCGATCTCCTTGCCGCATGATACAGAGTCGCTCCTCGATTTATTCCCGATTTGTGTTCCTGAGGTAGCGGATTTTCGGAATGTTTTCCAAGCTCGACGTCAACTCTGAACTGGATGAGGTGTTCCGAATGTTTTTCGAATTCGACGTCATCTTCGACCTCGACGCAGTGTTCCGATCTCTCCGACAAACTATACAGGGACACTATTCGAGTCGTTTTCTATTTTCCTACCCAAGTCACGTGTTTTGTCGGATCTTTTTCAAGTTTGACGTCAACTTGGACCAGGACGCGGTTTTGCGTGCTTCCTGCCGCATGATACGGAGTTATTCCTCGATTTATTCCCGATTTCTGTTCCTGAGGTAGCGGATTTTCTAAATGTTTTCAAGGCTCAACGTCAACTCTGAACTCGACGAGGTGTTCCAAATGTTTTCCGAATTCGACGTCATCTTCGACCTCGACGCAGTGTTCCGATCTCCCCTACAAACTATACAGAAAAACTTTTCGATTCGTTTTCTATTTTCCTACGCAAGTCACGTGATTTGTCGAATCTTTTTCAAAGTTCGAAGTCAACTTGAACCTGGACGCGGTTGTTCGATCTCCTTGCCGCATGATACGGAGTCGCTCCTCGATTTATTCCCGATTTCTGTTCCTGAGGTAGCGGATTTTCTAAATGTTTTCAAGGCTGAACGTCAACTCTGAACTCGACGAGGTGTTCCAAATGTTTTCCGAATTCGACGTCATCTTCGACCTCGACGCAGTGTTCCGATCTCCCCCACAAACTATACAAAGAAACTTTTTGATTTGTTTTCTATTTTCTTACGCAAGTCACACGATTTGTCCAATGTTTTCAAAGTTCGAAGTCAACTGGAACCTGGAAGCGGTTGTTCGATCTCCTTGCCGCATGATACGGGGTCGCTCCTCGATTTATTCCCGATTTGTGTTCCTGAGGCGGCGGATTTCCGGAATGTTTTCCAAGCTCGACGTCAACTCTGAACTGGATGAGGCGTTCCGAATGTTTTTCGAATTCGACGTCATCTTCGACCTCGACGCAGTGTTCCGATCTCTCCGACAAACTATACAGGGACACTATTCGAGTCGTTTTCGATTTCCCTACGCAAGTCACGTGATTTGTCGAATCTTTTTCAAGTTTGACGTCAACTTGGACCAGGACGCGGTTTTGCGTGCATCTTGCCGCATGATACGGAGTTATTCCTCGATTTATTTCCGATTTCTGTTCCTGAGGTAGCGGATCTTCTAAATCTTTTCAAGGCTCAACGTCAACTCTGAATTCGACGAGGTGTTCCAAATGTTTTCCGAATTCGACGTCTTCTTCGACCTCGACGCAGTGTTCCGATCTCCCCTACAAACTATACAGAAAAACTTTTCGATTTGTTTCCTATTTTCCTACGCAAGTCACACGATTTGTCCAATGTTTTCAAAGTTCGAAGTCAACTGGAACCTGGAAGCGGTTGTTCGATCTCCTTGCCGCATGATACGGAGTCGCTCCTCGATTTATTTCCGATTTGTGTTCCTGAGGTAGCGGATTTTCGGAATGTTTTCCAAGCTCGACGTCAACTCTGAACTGGACGAGGTGTTCCGAATGTTTTTCGAATTCGACGTCATCTTCGACCTCGACGCAGTGTTCCGATCTCTCCGACAAACTATACAAAGACACTATTCGATTCGTTTTCTATTTTCCTACGCAAGTCACGTGTTTTGTCGGATCTTTTTCAAGTTTGACGTCAACTTGGACCAGGACGCGGTTTTGCGTGCTTCCTGCCGCATGATACGGAGTTATTCCTCGATTTATTCCCGATTTCTGTTCCTGAGGTAGCGGATTTTCTAAATGTTTTCAAGGCTCAACGTCAACTCTGAACTCGACGAGGTGTTCCAAATGTTTTCCGAATTCGACGTCATCTTCGACCTCGACGCAGTGTTCCGATCTCCCCTACAAACTATACAGAAAAACTTTTCGATTTGTTTTCTATTTTCCTACGCAAGTCACGTGATTTGTCGAATCTTTTTCAAAGTTCGAAGTCAACTTGAACCTGGACGCGGTTGTTCGATCTCCTTGCCGCATGATACGGAGTCGCTCCTCGATTTATTCCCGATTTGTGTTCCTGAGGTAGCGGATTTCCGGAATGTTTTCCAAGCTCGACGTCAACTTTGAACTGGATAAGGCGTTCCGAATGTTTTTCGAATTCGACGTCATCTTCGACCTCGACGCAGTGTTCCGATCTCTCCGACAAACTATACAGGGACACTATTCGAGTCGTTTTCTATTTTCCTACGCAAGTTACGTGTTTTGTCGGATCTTTTTCAAGTTTGACGTCAACTTGGACCAGGACGCGGTTTTGCGTGCTTCCTGCCGCATGATACGGAGTTATTCCCCGATTTATTCCCGATTTCTGTTCCTGAGGTAGCGGATTTTCTAAATGTTTTCAAGGCTTAACGTCAACTCTGAACTCGACGAGGTGTTCCAAATGTTTTCCGAATTCGACGTCATCTTCACCTCGACGCAGTGTTCCGATCTCCCTTACAAACTATACAAAGAAACTTTTTGATTTGTTTTCGATTTTCTTACGCAAGTCACACGATTTGTCCAATGTTTTCAAAGTTCGGAGTCAACTGGAACCTGGAAGCGGTTGTTCGATCTCCTTGCCGCATGATACGGGGTCGCTCCTCGATTTATTCTCGATTTGTGTTCCTGAGGTGGCGGATTTCCGGAATGTTTTCCAAGCTCGACGTCAACTCTGAACTGGATCAGGCGTTCCGAATGTTTTTCGAATTCGACGTCATCTTCGACCTCGACGCAGTGTTCCGATCTCTCCGACAAACTATACAGGGACACTATTCGAGTCGTTTTCGATTTCCCTACGCAAGTCACGTGATTTGTCGAATCTTTTTCAAGTTTGACGTCAACTTGGACCAGGACGCGGTTTTGCGTGCATCTTGCCGCATGATACGGAGTTATTCCTCGATTTATTTCCGATTTCTGTTCCTGAGGTAGCGGATCTTCTAAATCTTTTCAAGGCTCAACGTCAACTCTGAATTCGACGAGGTGTTCCAAATGTTTTCCGAATTCGACGTCTTCTTCGACCTCGACGCAGTGTTCCGATCTCCCCTACAAACTATACAGAAAAACTTTTCGATTTGTTTCCTATTTTCCTACGCAAGTCACACGATTTGTCCAATGTTTTCAAAGTTCGAAGTCAACTGGAACCTGGAAGCGGTTGTTCGATCTCCTTGCCGCATGATACGGAGTCGCTCCTCGATTTATTTCCGATTTGTGTTCCTGAGGTAGCGGATTTTCGGAATGTTTTCCAAGCTCGACGTCAACTCTGAACTGGATGAGGTGTTCCGAATGTTTTTCGAATTCGACGTCATCTTCGACCTCGACGCAGTGTTCCGATCTCTCCGACAAACTATACAAAGACACTATTCGATTCGTTTTCTATTTTCCTACGCAAGTCACGTGTTTTGTCGGATCTTTTTCAAGTTTGACGTCAACTTGGACCAGGACGCGGTTTTGCGTGCTTCCTGCCGCATGATACGGAGTTATTCCTCGATTTATTCCCGATTTCTGTTCCTGAGGTAGCGGATTTTCTAAATGTTTTCAAGGCTTAACGTCAACTCTGAACTCGACGAGGTGTTCCAAATGTTTTCCGAATTCGACGTCATCTTCGACCTCGACGCAGTGTTCCGATCTCCCTTACAAACTATACAAAGAAACTTTTTGATTTGTTTTCTATTTTCTTACGCAAGTCACACGATTTGTCCAATGTTTTCAAAGTTCGAAGTCAACTGGAACCTGGAAGCGGTTGTTCGATCTCCTTGCCGCATGATACGGGGTCGCTCCTCGATTTATTCCCGATTTGTGTTCCTGAGGTGGCGGATTTCCGGAATGTTTTCCAAGCTCGACGTCAACTCTGAACTGGATCAGGCGTTCCGAATGTTTTTCGAATTCGACGTCATCTTCGACCTCGACGCAGTGTTCCGATCTCTCCGACAAACTATACAGGGACACTATTCGAGTCGTTTTCGATTTCCCTACGCAAGTCACGTGATTTGTCGAATCTTTTTCAAGTTTGACGTCAACTTGGACCAGGACGCGGTTTTGCGTGCATCTTGCCGCATGATACGGAGTTATTCCTCGATTTATTCCCGATTTCTGTTCCTGAGGTAGCGGATTTTCTAAATGTTTTCAAGGCTCAACGTCAACTCTGAACTCGACGAGGTGTTCCAAATGTTTTCCGAATTCGACGTCATCTTCGACCTCGACGCAGTGTTCCGATCTACCCTACAAACTATACAGAAAAACTTTTCGATTCGTTTTCTATTTTCCTACGCAAGTCACGTGATTTGTCGAATCTTTTTCAAAGTTCGAAGTCAACTTGAACCTGGACGCGGTTGTTCGATCTCCTTGCCGCATGATACGGAGTCGCTCCTCGATTTATTCCCGATTTGTGTTCCTGAGGTAGCGGATTTCCGGAATGTTTTCCAAGCTCGACGTCAACTCTGAACTGGATAAGGCGTTTCGAATGTTTTTCGAATTCGACGTCATCTTCGACCTCGACGCAGTGTTCCGATCTCTCCGACAAACTATACAGGGACACTATTCGAGTCGTTTTCGATTTCCCTACGCAAGTCACGTGATTTGTCGAATCTTTTTCAAGTTTGACGTCAACTTGGACCAGGACGCGGTTTTGCGTGCATCTTGCCGCATGATACGGAGTTATTCCTCGATTTATTTCCGATTTCTGTTCCTGAGGTAGCGGATTTTCTAAATCTTTTCAAGGCTCAACGTCAACTCTGAATTCGACGAGGTGTTCCAAATGTTTTCCGAATTCGACGTCTTCTTCGACCTCGACGCAGTGTTCCGATCTCCCCTACAAACTATACAGAAAAACTTTTCGATTTGTTTCCTATTTTCCTACGCAAGTCACACGATTTGTCCAATGTTTTCAAAGTTCGAAGTCAACTGGAACCTGGAAGCGGTTGTTCGATCTCCTTGCCGCATGATACGGAGTCGCTCCTCGATTTATTTCCGATTTGTGTTCCTGAGGTAGCGGATTTTCGGAATGTTTTCCAAGCTCGACGTCAACTCTGAACTGGATGAGGTGTTCCGAATGTTTTTCGAATTCGACGTCATCTTCGACCTCGACGCAGTGTTCCGATCTCTCCGACAAACTATACAAAGACACTATTCGATTCGTTTTCTATTTTCCTACGCAAGTCACGTGTTTTGTCGGATCTTTTTCAAGTTTGACGTCAACTTGGACCAGGACGCGGTTTTGCGTGCTTCCTGCCGCATGATACGGAGTTATTCCTCGATTTATTCCCGATTTCTGTTCCTTAGGTAGCGGATTTCCTAAATGTTTTCAAGGCTTAACGTCAACTCTGAACACGACGAGGTGTTCCAAATGTTTTCCGAATTCGACGTCATCTTCGACCTCGACGCAGTGTTCCGATCTCCCTTACAAACTATACAAAGAAACTTTTTGATTTGTTTTCTATTTTCTTACGCAAGTCACACGATTTGTCCAATGTTTTCAAAGTTCGAAGTCAACTGGAACCTGGAAGCGGTTGTTCGATCTCCTTGCCGCATGATACGGGGTCGCTCCTCGATTTATTCCCGATTTGTGTTCCTGAGGTGGCGGATTTCCGGAATGTTTTCCAAGCTCGACGTCAACTCTGAACTGGATCAGGCGTTCCGAATGTTTTTCGAATTCGACGTCATCTTCGACCTCGACGCAGTGTTCCGATCTCTCCGACAAACTATACAGGGACACTATTCGAGTCGTTTTCGATTTCCCTACGCAAGTCACGTGATTTGTCGAATCTTTTTCAAGTTTGACGTCAACTTGGACCAGGACGCGGTTTTGCGTGCATCTTGCCGCATGATACGGAGTTATTCCTCGATTTATTTCCGATTTCTGTTCCTGAGGTAGCGGATCTTCTAAATCTTTTCAAGGCTCAACGTCAACTCTGAATTCGACGAGGTGTTCCAAATGTTTTCCGAATTCGACGTCTTCTTCGACCTCGACGCAGTGTTCCGATCTCCCCTACAAACTATACAGAAAAACTTTTCGATTTGTTTCCTATTTTCCTACGCAAGTCACACGATTTGTCCAATGTTTTCAAAGTTCGAAGTCAACTGGAACCTGGAAGCGGTTGTTCGATCTCCTTGCCGCATGATACGGAGTCGCTCCTCGATTTATTTCCGATTTGTGTTCCTGAGGTAGCGGATTTTCGGAATGTTTTCCAAGCTCGACGTCAACTCTGAACTGGACGAGGTGTTCCGAATGTTTTTCGAATTCGACGTCATCTTCGACCTCGACGCAGTGTTCCGATCTCTCCGACAAACTATACAAAGACACTATTCGATTCGTTTTCTATTTTCCTACGCAAGTCACGTGTTTTGTCGGATCTTTTTCAAGTTTGACGTCAACTTGGACCAGGACGCGGTTTTGCGTGCTTCCTGCCGCATGATACGGAGTTATTCCTCGATTTATTCCCGATTTCTGTTCCTGAGGTAGCGGATTTTCTAAATGTTTTCAAGGCTCAACGTCAACTCTGAACTCGACGAGGTGTTCCAAATGTTTTCCGAATTCGACGTCATCTTCGACCTCGACGCAGTGTTCCGATCTCCCCTACAAACTATACAGAAAAACTTTTCGATTTGTTTTCTATTTTCCTACGCAAGTCACGTGATTTGTCGAATCTTTTTCAAAGTTCGAAGTCAACTTGAACCTGGACGCGGTTGTTCGATCTCCTTGCCGCATGATACGGAGTCGCTCCTCGATTTATTCCCGATTTGTGTTCCTGAGGTAGCGGATTTCCGGAATGTTTTCCAAGCTCGACGTCAACTCTGAACTGGATAAGGCGTTCCGAATGTTTTTCGAATTCGACGTCATCTTCGACCTCGACGCAGTGTTCCGATCTCTCCGACAAACTATACAGGGACACTATTCGAGTCGTTTTCGATTTCCCTACGCAAGTCACGTGATTTGTCGAATCTTTTTCAAGTTTGACGTCAACTTGGACCAGGACGCGGTTTTGCGTGCATCTTGCCGCATGATACGGAGTTATTCCTCGATTTATTTCCGATTTCTGTTCCTGAGGTAGCGGATTTTCTAAATCTTTTCAAGGCTCAACGTCAACTCTGAATTCGACGAGGTGTTCCAAATGTTTTCCGAATTCGACGTCTTCTTCGACCTCGACGCAGTGTTCCGATCTCCCCTACAAACTATACAGAAAAACTTTTCGTTTCGTTTTCTATTTTCCTACGCAAGTCACGTGATTTGTCGAATCTTTTTCAAAGTTCGAAGTCAACTTGAACCTGGACGCGGTTGTTCGATCTCCTTGCCGCATGATACAGAGTCGCTCCTCGATTTATTCCCGATTTGTGTTCCTGAGGTAGCGGATTTTCGGAATGTTTTCCAAGCTCGACGTCAACTCTGAACTGGATGAGGTGTTCCGAATGTTTTTCGAATTCGACGTCATCTTCGACCTCGACGCAGTGTTCCGATCTCTCCGACAAACTATACAAAGACACTATTCGATTCGTTTCCTATTTTCCTACGCAAGTCACGTGTTTTGTCGGATCTTTTTCAAGTTTGACGTCAACTTGGACCAGGACGCGGTTTTGCGTGCTTCCTGCCGCATGATACGGAGTTATTCCTCGATTTATTCCCGATTTCTGTTCCTGAGGTTAGCGGATTTTCTAAATGTTTTCAAGGCTTAACGTCAACTCTGAACTCGACGAGGTGTTCCAAATGTTTTCCGAATTCGACGTCATCTTCGACCTCGACGCAGTGTTCCGATCTCCCCCACAAACTATACAAAGAAACTTTTTGATTTGTTTTCTATTTTCTTACGCAAGTCACACGATTTGTCCAATGTTTTCAAAGTTCGAAGTCAACTGGAACCTGGAAGCGGTTGTTCGATCTCCTTGCCGCATGATACGGGGTCGCTCCTCGATTTATTCCCGATTTGTGTTCCTGAGGCGGCGGATTTCCGGAATGTTTTCCAAGCTCGACGTCAACTCTGAACTGGATCAGGCGTTCCGAATGTTTTTCGAATTCGACGTCATCTTCGACCTCGACGCAGTGTTCCGATCTCTCCGACAAACTATACAGGGACACTATTCGAGTCGTTTTCGATTTCCCTACGCAAGTCACGTGATTTGTCGAATCTTTTTCAAGTTTGACGTCAACTTGGACCAGGACGCGGTTTTGCGTGCATCTTGCCGCATGATACGGAGTTATTCCTCGATTTATTTCCGATTTCTGTTCCTGAGGTAGCGGATTTTCTAAATCTTTTCAAGGCTCAACGTCAACTCTGAATTCGACGAGGTGTTCCAAATGTTTTCCGAATTCGACGTCTTCTTCGACCTCGACGCAGTGTTCCGATCTCCCCTACAAACTATACAGAAAAACTTTTCGATTTGTTTCCTATTTTCCTACGCAAGTCACACGATTTGTCCAATGTTTTCAAAGTTCGAAGTCAACTGGAACCTGGAAGCGGTTGTTCGATCTCCTTGCCGCATGATACGGAGTCGCTCCTCGATTTATTTCCGATTTGTGTTCCTGAGGTAGCGGATTTTCGGAATGTTTTCCAAGCTCGACGTCAACTCTGAACTGGACGAGGTGTTCCGAATGTTTTTCGAATTCGACGTCATCTTCGACCTCGACGCAGTGTTCCGATCTCTCCGACAAACTATACAAAGACACTATTCGATTCGTTTTCTATTTTCCTACGCAAGTCACGTGTTTTGTCGGATCTTTTTCAAGTTTGACGTCAACTTGGACCAGGACGCGGTTTTGCGTGCTTCCTGCCGCATGATACGGAGTTATTCCTCGATTTATTCCCGATTTCTGTTCCTGAGGTAGCGGATTTTCTAAATGTTTTCAAGGCTCAACGTCAACTCTGAACTCGACGAGGTGTTCCAAATGTTTTCCGAATTCGACGTCATCTTCGACCTCGACGCAGTGTTCCGATCTCCCCTACAAACTATACAGAAAAACTTTTCGATTCGTTTTCTATTTTCCTACGCAAGTCACGTGATTTGTCGAATCTTTTTCAAAGTTCGAAGTCAACTTGAACCTGGACGCGGTTGTTCGATCTCCTTGCCGCATGATACGGAGTCGCTCCTCGATTTATTCCCGATTTGTGTTCCTGAGGTAGCGGATTTTCGGAATGTTTTCCAAGCTCGACGTCAACTCTGAACTGGATGAGGTGTTCCGAATGTTTTTCGAATTCGACGTCATCTTCGACCTCGACGCAGTGTTCCGATCTCTCCGACAAACTATACAAAGACACTATTCGATTCGTTTTCTATTTTCCTACGCAAGTCACGTGTTTTGTCGGATCTTTTTCAAGTTTGACGTCAACTTGGACCAGGACGCGGTTTTGCGTGCTTCCTGCCGCATGATACGGAGTTATTCCTCGATTTATTCCCGATTTCTGTTCCTGAGGTAGCGGATTTTCTGAATGTTTTCAAGGCTGAACGTCAACTCTGAACTCGACGAGGTGTTCCAAATGTTTTCCGAATTCGACGTCATCTTCGACCTCGACGCAGTGTTCCGATCTCCCCTACAAACTATACAGAAAAACTTTTCGATTCGTTTTCTATTTTCCTACGCAAGTCACGTGATTTGTCGAATCTTTTTCAAAGTTCGAAGTCAACTTGAACCTGGACGCGGTTGTTCGATCTCCTTGCCGCATGATACGGAGTCGCTCCTCGATTTATTCCCGATTTGTGTTCCTGAGGTAGCGGATTTTCGGAATGTTTTCCAAGCTCGACGTCAACTCTGAACTGGATGAGGTGTTCCGAATGTTTTTCGAATTCGACGTCATCTTCGACCTCGACGCAGTGTTCCGATCTCTCCGACAAACTATACAAAGACACTATTCGATTCGTTTTCTATTTTCCTACGCAAGTCAAGTGTTTTGTCGGATCTTTTTCAAGTTTGACGTCAACTTGGACCAGGACGCGGTTTTGCGTGCTTCCTGCCGCATGATACGGAGTTATTCCTCGATTTATTCCCGATTTCTGTTCCTGAGGTAGCGGATTTTCTGAATGTTTTCAAGGCTGAACGTCAACTCTGAACTCGACGAGGTGTTCCAAATGTTTTCCGAATTCGACGTCATCTTCGACCTTGACGCAGTGTTCCGATCTCCCCCACAAACTATACAAAGAAACTTTTTGATTTGTTTTCTATTTTCTTACGCAAGTCACACGATTTGTCCAATGTTTTCAAAGTTCGAAGTCAACTGGAACCTGGAAGCGGTTGTTCGATCTCCTTGCCGCATGATACGGGGTCGCTCCTCGATTTATTCCCGATTTGTGTTCCTGAGGCGGCGGATTTCCGGAATGTTTTCCAAGCTCGACGTCAACTCTGAACTGGATCAGGCGTTCCGAATGTTTTTCGAATTCGACGTCATCTTCGACCTCGACGCAGTGTTCCGATCTCTCCGACAAACTATACAGGGACACTATTCGAGTCGTTTTCGATTTCCCTACGCAAGTCACGTGATTTGTCGAATCTTTTTCAAGTTTGACGTCAACTTGGACCAGGACGCGGTTTTGCGTGCATCTTGCCGCAAGATACGGAGTTATTCCTCGATTTATTTCCGATTTCTGTTCCTGAGGTAGCGGATTTTCTAAATCTTTTCAAGGCTCAACGTCAACTCTGAATTCGACGAGGTGTTCCAAATGTTTTCCGAATTCGACGTCATCTTCGACCTCGACGCAGTGTTCCGATCTCCCCCACAAACTATACAAAGAAACTTTTTGATTTGTTTTCTATTTTCTTACGCAAGTCACACGATTTGTCCAATGTTTTCAAAGTTCGAAGTCAACTGGAACCTGGAAGCGGTTGTTCGATCTCCTTGCCGCATGATACGGGGTCGCTCCTCGATTTATTCCCGATTTGTGTTCCTGAGGTGGCGGATTTCCGGAATGTTTTCCAAGCTCGACGTCAACTCTGAACTGGATGAGGTGTTCCGAATGTTTTTCGGATTCGACGTCATCTTCGACCTCGACGCAGTGTTCCGATTTCTCCGACAAACTATACAAAGACACTATTCGATTCGTTTTCTATTTTCCTACGCAAGTCACGTGTTTTGTCGGATCTTTTTCAAGTTTGACGTCAACTTGGACCAGGACGCGGTTTTGCGTGCTTCCTGCCGCATGATACGGAGTTATTCCTCGATTTATTCCCGATTTCTGTTCCTGAGGTAGCGGATTTTCTAAATGTTTTCAAGGCTTAACGTCAACTCTGAACTCGACGAGGTGTTCCAAATGTTTTCCGAATTCGACGTCATCTTCGTCCTCGACGCAGTCTTCCGATCTCCCCCACAAACTATACAAAGAAACTTTTCGATTTGTTTTCTATTTTCTTACGCAAGTCACACGATTTGTCCAATGTTTTCAAAGTTCGAAGTCAACTGGAACCTGAAAGCGGTTGTTCGATCTCCTTGCCGCATGATACGGGGTCGCTCCTCGATTTATTCCCGATTTGTGTTCCTGAGGTAGCGGATTTCCGGAATGTGTTCCAAGCTCGACGTCAACTCTGAACTGGATGAGGCGTTCCGAATGTTTTTCGAATTCGACAACATCTTCGACCTCGACGCAGTGTTCCGATCTCTCCGACAAACTATACAGGGACACTATTCGAGTCGTTTTCGATTTCCCTACGCTAGTCACGTGATTTGTCGAATCTTTTTCAAGTTTGACGTCAACTTGGACCAGGACGCGGTTTTGCGTGCATCTTGCCGCATGATACGGAGTTATTCCTCGATTTATTTCCGATTTCTGTTCCTGAGGTAGCGGATTTTCGAAATCTTTTCAAGGCTCAACGTCAACTCTGAATCCGACGAGGTGTTCCAAATGTTTTCCGAATTCGACGTCTTCTTCGACCTCGACGCAGTGTTCCGATCTCTCCGACAAACTATACAAAGACACTATTCGATTCGTTTTCTATTTTCCTACGCAAGTCACGTGTTTTGTCGGATCTTTTTCAAGTTTGACGTCAACTTGGACCAGGACGCGGTTTTGCGTGCTTCCTGCCGCATGATACGGAGTTATTCCTCGATTTATTCCCGATTTCTGTTCCTGAGGTAGCGGATTTTCTGAATGTTTTCAAGGCTCAACGTCAACTCTGAACTCGACGAATTGTTCCAAATGTTTTCCGAATTCGACGTCATCTTCGACCTCGACGTAGTGTTCCGATCTCCCCCACAAACTATACAAAGAAACTTTTTGATTTGTATTCTATTTTCTTCCGCAAGTCACACGATTTGTCCAATGTTTTCAAAGTTCGAAGTCAACTGGAACCTGGAAGCGGTTGTTCGATCTCCTTGCCGCATGATACATGGTCGCTCCCCGATTTATTCCCGATTTGTGTTCCTGAGGTGGCGGATTTCCGGAATGTTTTCCAAGCTCGACGTCAACTCTGAACTGGATGAGGCGTTCCGAATGTTTTTCGAATTCGACGTCATCTTCGACCTCGACGCAGTGTTCCGATCTCTCCGACAAATTATACAGGGACACTATTCGAGTCGTTTTCGATTTCCCTACGCAAGTCACGTGATTTGTCGAATCTTTTTCAAGTTTGACGTCAACTTGGACCAGGACGCGGTTTTGCGTGCATCTTGCCGCATGATACGGAGTTATTCCTCGATTTATTTCCGATTTCTGTTCCTGAGGTAGCGGATTTTCGAAATCTTTTCAAGGCTCAACGTCAACTCTGAATTCGACGAGGTGTTCCAAATGTTTTCCGAATTCGACGTCATCTTCGACCTCGACGCAGTGTTTTGATCTCCCCCACAAACTATACAAAGAAACTTTTTGATTTGTTTTCTATTTTCTTACGCAAGTCACACGATTTGTCCAATGTTTTCAAAGTTCGAAGTCAACTGGAACCTGGAAGCGGTTGTTCGATCTCCTTGCGGAATGATACGGGGTCGCTCCTCGATTTATTCCCGATTTGTGTTCCTGAGGTGGCGGATTTCCGGAATGTTTTCCAAGCTCGACGTCAACTCTGAACTGGATCAGGCGTTCCGAATGTTTTTCGAATTCGACGTCATCTTCGACCTCGACGCAGTGTTCCGATCTCCCCTACAAACTATACAGAAAAACTTTTCGATTTGTTTCCTATTTTCCTACGCAAGTCACACGATTTGTCCAATGTTTTCAAAGTTCGAAGTCAACTGGAACCTGGAAGCGGTTGTTCGATCTCCTTGCCGCATGATACGGAGTCGCTCCTCGATTTATTTCCGATTTGTGTTCCTGAGGTAGCGGATTTTCGGAATGTTTTCCAAGCTCGACGTCAACTCTGAACTGGATGAGGTGTTCCGAATGTTTTTCGATTCCGACGTCATCTTCGACCTCGACGCAGTGTTCCGATCTCTCCGACAAACTATACAGGGACACTATTCGAGTCGTTTTCGATTTCCCTACGCAAGTCACGTGATTTGTCGAATCTTTTTCAAGTTTGACGTCAACTTGGACCAGGACGCGGTTTTGCGTGCATCTTGCCGCATGATACGGAGTTATTCCTCGATTTATTTCCGATTTCTGTTCCTGAGGTAGCGGATTTTCTGAATCTTTTCAAGGCTCAACGTCAACTCTGAATTCGACGAGGTGTTCCAAATGTTTTCCGAATTCGACGTCTTCTTCGACCTCGACGCAGTGTTCCGATCTCCCCTACAAACTATACAGAAAAACTTTTCGATTTGTTTCCTATTTTCCTACGCAAGTCACACGATTTGTCCAATGTTTTCAAAGTTCGAAGTCAACTGGAACCTGGAAGCGGTTGTTCGATCTCCTTGCCGCATGATACGGAGTCGCTCCTCGATTTATTTCCGATTTGTGTTCCTGAGGTAGCGGATTTTCGGAATGTTTTCCAAGCTCGACGTCAACTCTGAACTGGATGAGGTGTTCCGAATGTTTTTCGAATTCGACGTCATCTTCGACCTCGACGCAGTGTTCCGATCTCTCCGACAAACTATACAAAGACACTATTCGATTCGTTTCCTATTTTCCTACGCAAGTCACGTGTTTTGTCGGATCTTTTTCAAGTTTGACGTCAACTTGGACCAGGACGCGGTTTTGCGTGCTTCCTGCCGCATGATACGGAGTTATTCCTCGATTTATTCCCGATTTCTGTTCCTGAGGTAGCGGATTTTCTAAATGTTTTCAAGGCTTAACGTTAACTCTGAACTCGACGAGGTGTTCCAAATGTTTTCCGAATTCGACGTCTTCTTCGACCTCGACGCAGTGTTCCGATCTCCCCTACAAACTATACAGAAAAACTTTTCGATTCGTTTTCTATTTTCCTACGCAAGTCACGTGATTTGTCGAATGTTTTTCAAAGTTCGAAGTCAACTTGAACCTGGACGCGGTTGTTTGATCTCCTTGCCGCATGATACGGAGTCGCTCCTCGATTTATTCCCGATTTGTATTCCTGAGGTAGCGGATTTCCGGAATGTTTTCCAAGCTCGACGTCAACTCTGAACTGGATAAGGCGTTCCGAATGTTTTTCGAATTCGACGTCATCTTCGACCTCGACGCAGTGTTCCGATCTCTCCGACAAACTATACAGGGACACTATTCGAGTCGTTTTCGATTTCCCTACGCAAGTCACGTGATTTGTCGAATCTTTTTCAAGTTTGACGTCAACTTGGACCAGGACGCGGTTTTGCGTGCATCTTGCCGCATGATACGGAGTTATTCCTCGATTTATTTCCGATTTCTTTTTCTGAGGTAGCGGATTTTCTAAATCTTTTCAAGGCTCAACGTCAACTCTGAATTCGACGAGGTGTTCCAAATGTTTTCCGAATTCGACGTCTTCTTCGACCTCGACGCAGTGTTCCGATCTCCCCTACAAACTATACAGAAAAACTTTTCGATTCGTTTTCTATTTTCCTACGCAAGTCACGTGATTTGTCGAATCTTTTTCAAAGTTCGAAGTCAACTTGAACCTGGACGCGGTTGTTCGATCTCCTTGCCGCATGATACAGAGTCGCTCCTCGATTTATTCCCGATTTGTGTTCCTGAGGTAGCGGATTTTCGGAATGTTTTCCAAGCTCGACGTCAACTCTGAACTGGATGAGGTGTTCCGAATGTTTTTCGAATTCGACGTCATCTTCGACCTCGACGCAGTGTTCCGATCTCTCCGACAAACTATACAGGGACACTATTCGAGTCGTTTTCTATTTTCCTACCCAAGTCACGTGTTTTGTCGGATCTTTTTCAAGTTTGACGTCAACTTGGACCAGGACGCGGTTTTGCGTGCTTCCTGCCGCATGATACGGATTTATTCCTCGATTTATTCCCGATTTCTGTTCCTGAGGTAGCGGATTTTCTAAATGTTTTCAAGGCTGAACGTCAACTCTGAACTCGACGAGGTGTTCCAAATGTTTTCCGAATTCGACGTCATCTTCGACCTCGACGCAGTGTTCCGATCTCCCCCACAAACTATACAAAGAAACTTTTTGATTTGTTTTCTATTTTCTTACGCAAGTCACACGATTTGTCCAATGTTTTCAAAGTTCGAAGTCAACTGGAACCTGGAAGCGGTTGTTCGATCTCCTTGCCGCATGATACGGGGTCGCTCCTCGATTTATTCCCGATTTGTGTTCCTGAGGCGGCGGATTTCCGGAATGTTTTCCAAGCTCGACGTCAACTCTGAACTGGATGAGGCGTTCCGAATGTTTTTCGAATTCGACGTCATCTTCGACCTCGACGCAGTGTTCCGATCTCTCCGACAAACTATACAGGGACACTATTCGAGTCGTTCTCGATTTCCCTACGCAAGTCACGTGATTTGTCGGATCTTTTTCAAGTTTGACGTCAACTTGGACCAGGACGCGGTTTTGCGTGCTTCCTGCCGCATGATACGGAGTTATTCCTCGATTTATTCCCGATTTCTGTTCCTGAGGTAGCGGATTTTCTAAATGTTTTCAAGGCTTAACGTTAACTCTGAACTCGACGAGGTGTTCCAAATGTTTTCCGAATTCGACGTCTTCTTCGACCTCGACGCAGTGTTCCGATCTCCCCTACAAACTATACAGAAAAACTTTTCGATTCGTTTTCTATTTTCCTACGCAAGTCACGTGATTTGTCGAATCTTTTTCAAAGTTCGAAGTCAACTTGAACCTGGACGCGGTTGTTTGATCTCCTTGCCGCATGATACGGAGTCGCTCCTCGATTTATTCCCGATTTGTATTCCTGAGGTAGCGGATTTCCGGAATGTTTTCCAAGCTCGACGTCAACTCTGAACTGGATAAGGCGTTCCGAATGTTTTTCGAATTCGACGTCATCTTCGACCTCGACGCAGTGTTCCGATCTCTCCGACAAACTATACAGGGACACTATTCGAGTCGTTTTCGATTTCCCTACGCAAGTCACGTGATTTGTCGAATCTTTTTCAAGTTTGACGTCAACTTGGACCAGGACGCGGTTTTGCGTGCATCTTGCCGCATGATACGGAGTTATTCCTCGATTTATTTCCGATTTCTTTTTCTGAGGTAGCGGATTTTCTAAATCTTTTCAAGGCTCAACGTCAACTCTGAATTCGACGAGGTGTTCCAAATGTTTTCCGAATTCGACGTCTTCTTCGACCTCGACGCAGTGTTCCGATCTCCCCTACAAACTATACAGAAAAACTTTTCGATTCGTTTTCTATTTTCCTACGCAAGTCACGTGATTTGTCGAATCTTTTTCAAAGTTCGAAGTCAACTTGAACCTGGACGCGGTTGTTCGATCTCCTTGCCGCATGATACAGAGTCGCTCCTCGATTTATTCCCGATTTGTGTTCCTGAGGTAGCGGATTTTCGGAATGTTTTCCAAGCTCGACGTCAACTCTGAACTGGATGAGGTGTTCCGAATGTTTTTCGAATTCGACGTCATCTTCGACCTCGACGCAGTGTTCCGATCTCTCCGACAAACTATACAGGGACACTATTCTAGTCGTTTTCTATTTTCCTACCCAAGTCACGTGTTTTGTCGGATCTTTTTCAAGTTTGACGTCAACTTGGACCAGGACGCGGTTTTGCGTGCTTCCTGCCGCATGATACGGATTTATTCCTCGATTTATTCCCGATTTCTGTTCCTGAGGTAGCGGATTTTCTAAATGTTTTCAAGGCTGAACGTCAACTCTGAACTCGACGAGGTGTTCCAAATGTTTTCCGAATTCGACGTCATCTTCGACCTCGACGCAGTGTTCCGATCTCCCCCACAAACTATACAAAGAAACTTTTTGATTTGTTTTCTATTTTCTTACGCAAGTCACACGATTTGTCCAATGTTTTCAAAGTTCGAAGTCAACTGGAACCTGGAAGCGGTTGTTCGATCTCCTTGCCGCATGATACGGGGTCGCTCCTCGATTTATTCCCGATTTGTGTTCCTGAGGCGGCGGATTTCCGGAATGTTTTCCAAGCTCGACGTCAACTCTGAACTGGATGAGGCGTTCCGAATGTTTTTCGAATTCGACGTCATCTTCGACCTCGACGCAGTGTTCCGATCTCTCCGACAAACTATACAGGGACACTATTCGAGTCGTTCTCGATTTCCCTACGCAAGTCACGTGATTTGTCGAATCTTTTTCAAGTTTGACGTCAACTTGGACCAGGACGCGGTTTTGCGTGCATCTTGCCGCATGATACGGAGTTATTCCTCGATTTATTTCCGATTTCTGTTCCTGAGGTAGCGGATTTTCTGAATCTTTTCAAGGCTCAACGTCAACTCTGAATTCGACGAGGTGTTCCAAATGTTTTCCGAATTCGACGTCTTCTTCGACCTCGACGCAGTGTTCCGATCTCCCCTACAAACTATACAGAAAAACTTTTCGATTTGTTTCCTATTTTCCTACGCAAGTCACACGATTTGTCCAATGTTTTCAAAGTTCGAAGTCAACTGGAACCTGGAAGCGGTTGTTCGATCTCCTTGCCGCATGATACGGAGTCGCTCCTCGATTTATTTCCGATTTGTGTTTCTGAGGTAGCGGATTTTCGGAATGTTTTCCAAGCTCGACGTCAACTCTGAACTGGACGAGGTGTTCCGAATGTTTTTCGAATTCGACGTCATCTTCGACCTCGACGCAGTGTTCCGATCTCTCCGACAAACTATACAAAGACACTATTCGATTCGTTTTCTATTTTCCTACGCAAGTCACGTGTTTTGTCGGATCTTTTTCAAGTTTGACGTCAACTTGGACCAGGACGCGGTTTTGCGTGCTTCCTGCCGCATGATACGGAGTTATTCCTCGATTTATTCCCGATTTCTGTTCCTGAGGTAGCGGATTTTCTAAATGTTTTCAAGGCTCAACGTCAACTCTGAACTCGACGAGGTGTTCCAAATGTTTTCCGAATTCGACGTCATCTTCGACCTCGACGCAGTGTTCCGATCTCCCCTACAAACTATACAGAAAAACTTTTCGATTCGTTTTCTATTTTCCTACGCAAGTCACGTGATTTGTCGAATCTTTTTCAAAGTTCGAAGTCAACTTGAACCTGGACGCGGTTGTTCGATCTCCTTGCCGCATGATACGGAGTCGCTCCTCGATTTATTCCCGATTTGTGTTCCTGAGGTAGCGGATTTCCGGAATGTTTTCCAAGCTCGACGTCAACTCTGAACTGGATAAGGCGTTCCGAATGTTTTTCGAATTCGACGTCATCTTCGACCTCGACGCAGTGTTCCGATCTCTCCGACAAACTATACAGGGACACTATTCGAGTCGTTTTCGATTTCCCTACGCAAGTCACGTGATTTGTCGAATCTTTTTCAAGTTTGACGTCAACTTGGACCAGGACGCGGTTTTGCGTGCATCTTGCCGCATGATACGGAGTTATTCCTCGATTTATTTCCGATTTCTTTTCCTGAGGTAGCGGATTTTCTAAATCTTTTCAAGGCTCAACGTCAACTCTGAATTCGACGAGGTGTTCCAAATGTTTTCCGAATTCGACGTCTTCTTCGACCTCGACGCAGTGTTCCGATCTCCCCTACAAACTATACAGAAAAACTTTTCGATTCGTTTTCTATTTTCCTACGCAAGTCACGTGATTTGTCGAATCTTTTTCAAAGTTCGAAGTCAACTTGAACCTGGACGCGGTTGTTCGATCTCCTTGCCGCATGATACAGAGTCGCTCCTCGATTTATTCCCGATTTGTGTTCCTGAGGTAGCGGATTTTCGGAATGTTTTCCAAGCTCGACGTCAACTCTGAACTGGATGAGGTGTTCCGAATGTTTTTCGAATTCGACGTCATCTTCGACCTCGACGCAGTGTTCCGATCTCTCCGACAAACTATACAAAGACACTATTCGATTCGTTTTCTATTTTCCTACCCAAGTCACGTGTTTTGTCGGATCTTTTTCAAGTTTGACGTCAACTTGGACCAGGACGCGGTTTTGCGTGCTTCCTGCCGCATGATACGGAGTTATTCCTCGATTTATTCCCGATTTCTGTTCCTGAGGTAGCGGATTTTCTAAATGTTTTCAAGGCTGAACGTCAACTCTGAACTCGACGAGGTGTTCCAAATGTTTTCCGAATTCGACGTCATCTTCGACCTCGACGCAGTGTTCCGATCTCCCCCACAAACTATACAAAGAAACTTTTTGATTTGTTTTCTATTTTCTTACGCAAGTCACACGATTTGTCCAATGTTTTCAAAGTTCGAAGTCAACTGGAACCTGGAAGCGGTTGTTCGATCTCCTTGCCGCATGATACGGGGTCGCTCCTCGATTTATTCCCGATTTGTGTTCCTGAGGCGGCGGATTTCCGGAATGTTTTCCAAGCTCGACGTCAACTCTGAACTGGATGAGGCGTTCCGAATGTTTTTCGAATTCGACGTCATCTTCGACCTCGACGCAGTGTTCCGATCTCTCCGACAAACTATACAGGGACACTATTCGAGTCGTTTTCTATTTTCCTACGCAAGTTACGTGTTTTGTCGGATCTTTTTCAAGTTTGACGTCAACTTGGACCAGGACGCGGTTTTGCGTGCATCTTGCCGCATGATACGGAGTTATTCCTCGATTTATTTCCGATTTCTGTTCCTGAGGTAGCGGATCTTCTAAATCTTTTCAAGGCTCAACGTCAACTCTGAATTCGACGAGGTGTTCCAAATGTTTTCCGAATTCGACGTCTTCTTCGACCTCGACGCAGTGTTCCGATCTCCCCTACAAACTATACAGAAAAACTTTTCGATTTGTTTCCTATTTTCCTACGCAAGTCACACGATTTGTCCAATGTTTTCAAAGTTCGGAGTCAACTGGAACCTGGAAGCGGTTGTTCGATCTCCTTGCCGCATGATACGGAGTCGCTCCTCGATTTATTTCCGATTTGTGTTCCTGAGGTAGCGGATTTTCGGAATGTTTTCCAAGCTCGACGTCAACTCTGAACTGGACGAGGTGTTCCGAATGTTTTTCGAATTCGACGTCATCTTCGACCTCGACGCAGTGTTCCGATCTCTCCGACAAACTATACAAAGACACTATTCGATTCGTTTTCTATTTTCCTACGCAAGTCACGTGTTTTGTCGGATCTTTTTCAAGTTTGACGTCAACTTGGACCAGGACGCGGTTTTGCGTGCTTCCTGCCGCATGATACGGAGTTATTCCTCGATTTATTCCCGATTTCTGTTCCTGAGGTAGCGGATTTTCTAAATGTTTTCAAGGCTCAACGTCAACTCTGAACTCGACGAGGTGTTCCAAATGTTTTCCGAATTCGACGTCATCTTCGACCTCGACGCAGTGTTCCGATCTCCCCTACAAACTATACAGAAAAACTTTTCGATTCGTTTTCTATTTTCCTACGCAAGTCACGTGATTTGTCGAATCTTTTTCAAAGTTCGAAGTCAACTTGAACCTGGACGCGGTTGTTCGATCTCCTTGCCGCATGATACGGAGTCGCTCCTCGATTTATTCCCGATTTCTGTTCCTGAGGTAGCGGATTTTCTAAATGTTTTCAAGGCTGAACGTCAACTCTGAACTCGACGAGGTGTTCCAAATGTTTTCCGAATTCGACGTCATCTTCGACCTCGACGCAGTGTTCCGATCTCCCCCACAAACTATACAAAGAAACTTTTTGATTTGTTTTCTATTTTCTTACGCAAGTCACACGATTTGTCCAATGTTTTCAAAGTTCGAAGTCAACTGGAACCTGGAAGCGGTTGTTCGATCTCCTTGCCGCATGATACGGGGTCGCTCCTCGATTTATTCCCGATTTGTGTTCCTGAGGCGGCGGATTTCCGGAATGTTTTCCAAGCTCGACGTCAACTCTGAACTGGATGAGGCGTTCCGAATGTTTTTCGAATTCGACGTCATCTTCGACCTCGACGCAGTGTTCCGATCTCTCCGACAAACTATACAGGGACACTATTCGAGTCGTTTTCTATTTTCCTACGCAAGTTACGTGTTTTGTCGGATCTTTTTCAAGTTTGACGTCAACTTGGACCAGGACGCGGTTTTGCGTGCTTCCTGCCGCATGATACGGAGTTATTCCCCGATTTATTCCCGATTTCTGTTCCTGAGGTAGCGGATTTTCTAAATGTTTTCAAGGCTTAACGTCAACTCTGAACTCGACGAGGTGTTCCAAATGTTTTCCGAATTCGACGTCATCTTCACCTCGACGCAGTGTTCCGATCTCCCTTACAAACTATACAAAGAAACTTTTTGATTTGTTTTCGATTTTCTTACGCAAGTCACACGATTTGTCCAATGTTTTCAAAGTTCGGAGTCAACTGGAACCTGGAAGCGGTTGTTCGATCTCCTTGCCGCATGATACGGGGTCGCTCCTCGATTTATTCTCGATTTGTGTTCCTGAGGTGGCGGATTTCCGGAATGTTTTCCAAGCTCGACGTCAACTCTGAACTGGATCAGGCGTTCCGAATGTTTTTCGAATTCGACGTCATCTTCGACCTCGACGCAGTGTTCCGATCTCTCCGACAAACTATACAGGGACACTATTCGAGTCGTTTTCGATTTCCCTACGCAAGTCACGTGATTTGTCGAATCTTTTTCAAGTTTGACGTCAACTTGGACCAGGACGCGGTTTTGCGTGCATCTTGCCGCATGATACGGAGTTATTCCTCGATTTATTTCCGATTTCTGTTCCTGAGGTAGCGGATCTTCTAAATCTTTTCAAGGCTCAACGTCAACTCTGAATTCGACGAGGTGTTCCAAATGTTTTCCGAATTCGACGTCTTCTTCGACCTCGACGCAGTGTTCCGATCTCCCCTACAAACTATACAGAAAAACTTTTCGATTTGTTTCCTATTTTCCTACGCAAGTCACACGATTTGTCCAATGTTTTCAAAGTTCGAAGTCAACTGGAACCTGGAAGCGGTTGTTCGATCTCCTTGCCGCATGATACGGAGTCGCTCCTCGATTTATTTCCGATTTGTGTTCCTGAGGTAGCGGATTTTCGGAATGTTTTCCAAGCTCGACGTCAACTCTGAACTGGACGAGGTGTTCCGAATGTTTTTCGAATTCGACGTCATCTTCGACCTCGACGCAGTGTTCCGATCTCTCCGACAAACTATACAAAGACACTATTCGATTCGTTTTCTATTTTCCTACGCAAGTCACGTGTTTTGTCGGATCTTTTTCAAGTTTGACGTCAACTTGGACCAGGACGCGGTTTTGCGTGCTTCCTGCCGCATGATACGGAGTTATTCCTCGATTTATTCCCGATTTCTGTTCCTGAGGTAGCGGATTTTCTAAATGTTTTCAAGGCTCAACGTCAACTCTGAACTCGACGAGGTGTTCCAAATGTTTTCCGAATTCGACGTCATCTTCGACCTCGACGCAGTGTTCCGATCTCCCCTACAAACTATACAGAAAAACTTTTCGATTTGTTTTCTATTTTCCTACGCAAGTCACGTGATTTGTCGAATCTTTTTCAAAGTTCGAAGTCAACTTGAACCTGGACGCGGTTGTTCGATCTCCTTGCCGCATGATACGGAGTCGCTCCTCGATTTATTCCCGATTTGTGTTCCTGAGGTAGCGGATTTCCGGAATGTTTTCCAAGCTCGACGTCAACTCTGAACTGGATAAGGCGTTCCGAATGTTTTTCGAATTCGACGTCATCTTCGACCTCGACGCAGTGTTCCGATCTCTCCGACAAACTATACAGGGACACTATTCGAGTCGTTTTCGATTTCCCTACGCAAGTCACGTGATTTGTCGAATCTTTTTCAAGTTTGACGTCAACTTGGACCAGGACGCGGTTTTGCGTGCATCTTGCCGCATGATACGGAGTTATTCCTCGATTTATTCCCGATTTCTGTTCCTGAGGTAGCGGATTTTCTAAATGTTTTCAAGGCTCAACGTCAACTCTGAACTCGACGAGGTGTTCCAAATGTTTTCCGAATTCGACGTCATCTTCGACCTCGACGCAGTGTTCCGATCTCCCCCACAAACTATACAAAGAAACTTTTTGATTTGTTTTCTATTTTCTTACGCAAGTCACACGATTTGTCCAATGTTTTCAAAGTTCGAAGTCAACTGGAACCTGGAAGCGGTTGTTCGATCTCCTTGCCGCATGATACGGGGTCGCTCCTCGATTTATTCCCGATTTGTGTTCCTGAGGCGGCGGATTTCCGGAATGTTTTCCAAGCTCGACGTCAACTCTGAACTGGATGAGGCGTTCCGAATGTTTTTCGAATTCGACGTCATCTTCGACCTCGACGCAGTGTTCCGATCTCTCCGACAAACTATACAGGGACACTATTCGAGTCGTTTTCTATTTTCCTACGCAAGTTACGTGTTTTGTCGGATCTTTTTCAAGTTTGACGTCAACTTGGACCAGGACGCGGTTTTGCGTGCTTCCTGCCGCATGATACGGAGTTATTCCCCGATTTATTCCCGATTTCTGTTCCTGAGGTAGCGGATTTTCTAAATGTTTTCAAGGCTTAACGTCAACTCTGAACTCGACGAGGTGTTCCAAATGTTTTCCGAATTCGACGTCATCTTCACCTCGACGCAGTGTTCCGATCTCCCTTACAAACTATACAAAGAAACTTTTTGATTTGTTTTCGATTTTCTTACGCAAGTCACACGATTTGTCCAATGTTTTCAAAGTTCGGAGTCAACTGGAACCTGGAAGCGGTTGTTCGATCTCCTTGCCGCATGATACGGGGTCGCTCCTCGATTTATTCTCGATTTGTGTTCCTGAGGTGGCGGATTTCCGGAATGTTTTCCAAGCTCGACGTCAACTCTGAACTGGATCAGGCGTTCCGAATGTTTTTCGAATTCGACGTCATCTTCGACCTCGACGCAGTGTTCCGATCTCTCCGACAAACTATACAGGGACACTATTCGAGTCGTTTTCGATCTCCCTACGCAAGTCACGTGATTTGTCGAATCTTTTTCAAGTTTGACGTCAACTTGGACCAGGACGCGGTTTTGCGTGCATCTTGCCGCATGATACGGAGTTATTCCTCGATTTATTTCCGATTTCTGTTCCTGAGGTAGCGGATCTTCTAAATCTTTTCAAGGCTCAACGTCAACTCTGAATTCGACGAGGTGTTCCAAATGTTTTCCGAATTCGACGTCTTCTTCGACCTCGACGCAGTGTTCCGATCTCCCCTACAAACTATACAGAAAAACTTTTCGATTTGTTTCCTATTTTCCTACGCAAGTCACACGATTTGTCCAATGTTTTCAAAGTTCGAAGTCAACTGGAACCTGGAAGCGGTTGTTCGATCTCCTTGCCGCATGATACGGAGTCGCTCCTCGATTTATTTCCGATTTGTGTTCCTGAGGTAGCGGATTTTCGGAATGTTTTCCAAGCTCGACGTCAACTCTGAACTGGAT
Organism: Tenthredo amoena; assembly: GCA_963966615.1. Lineage (NCBI taxonomy): Eukaryota > Metazoa > Arthropoda > Insecta > Hymenoptera > Tenthredinidae > Tenthredo > Tenthredo amoena. Next base: position 10,610,480 of record OZ016490.1, read on the forward strand.
GAGGTGTTCCGAATGTTTTTCGAATTCGACGTCATCTTCGACCTCGACGCAGTGTTCCGATCTCTCCGACAAACTATACAAAGACACTATTCGATTCGTTTTCTATTTTCCTACGCAAGTCACGTGTTTTGTCGGATCTTTTTCAAGTTTGACGTCAACTTGGACCAGGACGCGGTTTTGCGTGCTTCCTGCCGCATGATACGGAGTTATTCCTCGATTTATTCCCGATTTCTGTTCCTGAGGTAGCGGATTTTCTAAATGTTTTCAAGGCTTAACGTCAACTCTGAACTCGACGAGGTGTTCCAAATGTTTTCCGAATTCGACGTCATCTTCGACCTCGACGCAGTGTTCCGATCTCCCTTACAAACTATACAAAGAAACTTTTTGATTTGTTTTCTATTTTCTTACGCAAGTCACACGATTTGTCCAATGTTTTCAAAGTTCGAAGTCAACTGGAACCTGGAAGCGGTTGTTCGATCTCCTTGCCGCATGATACGGGGTCGCTCCTCGATTTATTCCCGATTTGTGTTCCTGAGGTGGCGGATTTCCGGAATGTTTTCCAAGCTCGACGTCAACTCTGAACTGGATCAGGCGTTCCGAATGTTTTTCGAATTCGACGTCATCTTCGACCTCGACGCAGTGTTCCGATCTCTCCGACAAACTATACAGGGACACTATTCGAGTCGTTTTCGATTTCCCTACGCAAGTCACGTGATTTGTCGAATCTTTTTCAAGTTTGACGTCAACTTGGACCAGGACGCGGTTTTGCGTGCATCTTGCCGCATGATACGGAGTTATTCCTCGATTTATTCCCGATTTCTGTTCCTGAGGTAGCGGATTTTCTAAATGTTTTCAAGGCTCAACGTCAACTCTGAACTCGACGAGGTGTTCCAAATGTTTTCCGAATTCGACGTCATCTTCGACCTCGACGCAGTGTTCCGATCTACCCTACAAACTATACAGAAAAACTTTTCGATTCGTTTTCTATTTTCCTACGCAAGTCACGTGATTTGTCGAATCTTTTTCAAAGTTCGAAGTCAACTTGAACCTGGACGCGGTTGTTCGATCTCCTTGCCGCATGATACGGAGTCGCTCCTCGATTTATTCCCGATTTGTGTTCCTGAGGTAGCGGATTTCCGGAATGTTTTCCAAGCTCGACGTCAACTCTGAACTGGATAAGGCGTTCCGAATGTTTTTCGAATTCGACGTCATCTTCGACCTCGACGCAGTGTTCCGATCTCTCCGACAAACTATACAGGGACACTATTCGAGTCGTTTTCGATTTCCCTACGCAAGTCACGTGATTTGTCGAATCTTTTTCAAGTTTGACGTCAACTTGGACCAGGACGCGGTTTTGCGTGCATCTTGCCGCATGATACGGAGTTATTCCTCGATTTATTCCCGATTTCTGTTCCTGAGGTAGCGGATTTTCTAAATGTTTTCAAGGCTCAACGTCAACTCTGAACTCGACGAGGTGTTCCAAATGTTTTCCGAATTCGACGTCATCTTCGACCTCGACGCAGTGTTCCGATCTCCCCCACAAACTATACAAAGAAACTTTTTGATTTGTTTTCTATTTTCTTACGCAAGTCACACGATTTGTCCAATGTTTTCAAAGTTCGAAGTCAACTGGAACCTGGAAGCGGTTGTTCGATCTCCTTGCCGCATGATACGGGGTCGCTCCTCGATTTATTCCCGATTTGTGTTCCTGAGGCGGCGGATTTCCGGAATGTTTTCCAAGCTCGACGTCAACTCTGAACTGGATGAGGCGTTCCGAATGTTTTTCGAATTCGACGTCATCTTCGACCTCGACGCAGTGTTCCGATCTCTCCGACAAACTATACAGGGACACTATTCGAGTCGTTTTCTATTTTCCTACGCAAGTTACGTGTTTTGTCGGATCTTTTTCAAGTTTGACGTCAACTTGGACCAGGACGCGGTTTTGCGTGCTTCCTGCCGCATGATACGGAGTTATTCCCCGATTTATTCCCGATTTCTGTTCCTGAGGTAGCGGATTTTCTAAATGTTTTCAAGGCTTAACGTCAACTCTGAACTCGACGAGGTGTTCCAAATGTTTTCCGAATTCGACGTCATCTTCACCTCGACGCAGTGTTCCGATCTCCCTTACAAACTATACAAAGAAACTTTTTGATTTGTTTTCGATTTTCTTACGCAAGTCACACGATTTGTCCAATGTTTTCAAAGTTCGGAGTCAACTGGAACCTGGAAGCGGTTGTTCGATCTCCTTGCCGCATGATACGGGGTCGCTCCTCGATTTATTCTCGATTTGTGTTCCTGAGGTGGCGGATTTCCGGAATGTTTTCCAAGCTCGACGTCAACTCTGAACTGGATCAGGCGTTCCGAATGTTTTTCGAATTCGACGTCATCTTCGACCTCGACGCAGTGTTCCGATCTCTCCGACAAACTATACAGGGACACTATTCGAGTCGTTTTCGATTTCCCTACGCAAGTCACGTGATTTGTCGAATCTTTTTCAAGTTTGACGTCAACTTGGACCAGGACGCGGTTTTGCGTGCATCTTGCCGCATGATACGGAGTTATTCCTCGATTTATTTCCGATTTCTGTTCCTGAGGTAGCGGATCTTCTAAATCTTTTCAAGGCTCAACGTCAACTCTGAATTCGACGAGGTGTTCCAAATGTTTTCCGAATTCGACGTCTTCTTCGACCTCGACGCAGTGTTCCGATCTCCCCTACAAACTATACAGAAAAACTTTTCGATTTGTTTCCTATTTTCCTACGCAAGTCACACGATTTGTCCAATGTTTTCAAAGTTCGAAGTCAACTGGAACCTGGAAGCGGTTGTTCGATCTCCTTGCCGCATGATACGGAGTCGCTCCTCGATTTATTTCCGATTTGTGTTCCTGAGGTAGCGGATTTTCGGAATGTTTTCCAAGCTCGACGTCAACTCTGAACTGGATGAGGTGTTCCGAATGTTTTTCGAATTCGACGTCATCTTCGACCTCGACGCAGTGTTCCGATCTCTCCGACAAACTATACAAAGACACTATTCGATTCGTTTTCTATTTTCCTACGCAAGTCACGTGTTTTGTCGGATCTTTTTCAAGTTTGACGTCAACTTGGACCAGGACGCGGTTTTGCGTGCTTCCTGCCGCATGATACGGAGTTATTCCTCGATTTATTCCCGATTTCTGTTCCTGAGGTAGCGGATTTTCTAAATGTTTTCAAGGCTTAACGTCAACTCTGAACTCGACGAGGTGTTCCAAATGTTTTCCGAATTCGACGTCATCTTCGACCTCGACGCAGTGTTCCGATCTCCCTTACAAACTATACAAAGAAACTTTTTGATTTGTTTTCTATTTTCTTACGCAAGTCACACGATTTGTCCAATGTTTTCAAAGTTCGAAGTCAACTGGAACCTGGAAGCGGTTGTTCGATCTCCTTGCCGCATGATACGGGGTCGCTCCTCGATTTATTCCCGATTTGTGTTCCTGAGGTGGCGGATTTCCGGAATGTTTTCCAAGCTCGACGTCAACTCTGAACTGGATCAGGCGTTCCGAATGTTTTTCGAATTCGACGTCATCTTCGACCTCGACGCAGTGTTCCGATCTCTCCGACAAACTATACAGGGACACTATTCGAGTCGTTTTCGATTTCCCTACGCAAGTCACGTGATTTGTCGAATCTTTTTCAAGTTTGACGTCAACTTGGACCAGGACGCGGTTTTGCGTGCATCTTGCCGCATGATACGGAGTTATTCCTCGATTTATTCCCGATTTCTGTTCCTGAGGTAGCGGATTTTCTAAATGTTTTCAAGGCTCAACGTCAACTCTGAACTCGACGAGGTGTTCCAAATGTTTTCCGAATTCGACGTCATCTTCGACCTCGACGCAGTGTTCCGATCTACCCTACAAACTATACAGAAAAACTTTTCGATTCGTTTTCTATTTTCCTACGCAAGTCACGTGATTTGTCGAATCTTTTTCAAAGTTCGAAGTCAACTTGAACCTGGACGCGGTTGTTCGATCTCCTTGCCGCATGATACGGAGTCGCTCCTCGATTTATTCCCGATTTGTGTTCCTGAGGTAGCGGATTTCCGGAATGTTTTCCAAGCTCGACGTCAACTCTGAACTGGATAAGGCGTTTCGAATGTTTTTCGAATTCGACGTCATCTTCGACCTCGACGCAGTGTTCCGATCTCTCCGACAAACTATACAGGGACACTATTCGAGTCGTTTTCGATTTCCCTACGCAAGTCACGTGATTTGTCGAATCTTTTTCAAGTTTGACGTCAACTTGGACCAGGACGCGGTTTTGCGTGCATCTTGCCGCATGATACGGAGTTATTCCTCGATTTATTTCCGATTTCTGTTCCTGAGGTAGCGGATTTTCTAAATCTTTTCAAGGCTCAACGTCAACTCTGAATTCGACGAGGTGTTCCAAATGTTTTCCGAATTCGACGTCTTCTTCGACCTCGACGCAGTGTTCCGATCTCCCCTACAAACTATACAGAAAAACTTTTCGATTTGTTTCCTATTTTCCTACGCAAGTCACACGATTTGTCCAATGTTTTCAAAGTTCGAAGTCAACTGGAACCTGGAAGCGGTTGTTCGATCTCCTTGCCGCATGATACGGAGTCGCTCCTCGATTTATTTCCGATTTGTGTTCCTGAGGTAGCGGATTTTCGGAATGTTTTCCAAGCTCGACGTCAACTCTGAACTGGATGAGGTGTTCCGAATGTTTTTCGAATTCGACGTCATCTTCGACCTCGACGCAGTGTTCCGATCTCTCCGACAAACTATACAAAGACACTATTCGATTCGTTTTCTATTTTCCTACGCAAGTCACGTGTTTTGTCGGATCTTTTTCAAGTTTGACGTCAACTTGGACCAGGACGCGGTTTTGCGTGCTTCCTGCCGCATGATACGGAGTTATTCCTCGATTTATTCCCGATTTCTGTTCCTTAGGTAGCGGATTTCCTAAATGTTTTCAAGGCTTAACGTCAACTCTGAACACGACGAGGTGTTCCAAATGTTTTCCGAATTCGACGTCATCTTCGACCTCGACGCAGTGTTCCGATCTCCCTTACAAACTATACAAAGAAACTTTTTGATTTGTTTTCTATTTTCTTACGCAAGTCACACGATTTGTCCAATGTTTTCAAAGTTCGAAGTCAACTGGAACCTGGAAGCGGTTGTTCGATCTCCTTGCCGCATGATACGGGGTCGCTCCTCGATTTATTCCCGATTTGTGTTCCTGAGGTGGCGGATTTCCGGAATGTTTTCCAAGCTCGACGTCAACTCTGAACTGGATCAGGCGTTCCGAATGTTTTTCGAATTCGACGTCATCTTCGACCTCGACGCAGTGTTCCGATCTCTCCGACAAACTATACAGGGACACTATTCGAGTCGTTTTCGATTTCCCTACGCAAGTCACGTGATTTGTCGAATCTTTTTCAAGTTTGACGTCAACTTGGACCAGGACGCGGTTTTGCGTGCATCTTGCCGCATGATACGGAGTTATTCCTCGATTTATTTCCGATTTCTGTTCCTGAGGTAGCGGATCTTCTAAATCTTTTCAAGGCTCAACGTCAACTCTGAATTCGACGAGGTGTTCCAAATGTTTTCCGAATTCGACGTCTTCTTCGACCTCGACGCAGTGTTCCGATCTCCCCTACAAACTATACAGAAAAACTTTTCGATTTGTTTCCTATTTTCCTACGCAAGTCACACGATTTGTCCAATGTTTTCAAAGTTCGAAGTCAACTGGAACCTGGAAGCGGTTGTTCGATCTCCTTGCCGCATGATACGGAGTCGCTCCTCGATTTATTTCCGATTTGTGTTCCTGAGGTAGCGGATTTTCGGAATGTTTTCCAAGCTCGACGTCAACTCTGAACTGGACGAGGTGTTCCGAATGTTTTTCGAATTCGACGTCATCTTCGACCTCGACGCAGTGTTCCGATCTCTCCGACAAACTATACAAAGACACTATTCGATTCGTTTTCTATTTTCCTACGCAAGTCACGTGTTTTGTCGGATCTTTTTCAAGTTTGACGTCAACTTGGACCAGGACGCGGTTTTGCGTGCTTCCTGCCGCATGATACGGAGTTATTCCTCGATTTATTCCCGATTTCTGTTCCTGAGGTAGCGGATTTTCTAAATGTTTTCAAGGCTCAACGTCAACTCTGAACTCGACGAGGTGTTCCAAATGTTTTCCGAATTCGACGTCATCTTCGACCTCGACGCAGTGTTCCGATCTCCCCTACAAACTATACAGAAAAACTTTTCGATTTGTTTTCTATTTTCCTACGCAAGTCACGTGATTTGTCGAATCTTTTTCAAAGTTCGAAGTCAACTTGAACCTGGACGCGGTTGTTCGATCTCCTTGCCGCATGATACGGAGTCGCTCCTCGATTTATTCCCGATTTGTGTTCCTGAGGTAGCGGATTTCCGGAATGTTTTCCAAGCTCGACGTCAACTCTGAACTGGATAAGGCGTTCCGAATGTTTTTCGAATTCGACGTCATCTTCGACCTCGACGCAGTGTTCCGATCTCTCCGACAAACTATACAGGGACACTATTCGAGTCGTTTTCGATTTCCCTACGCAAGTCACGTGATTTGTCGAATCTTTTTCAAGTTTGACGTCAACTTGGACCAGGACGCGGTTTTGCGTGCATCTTGCCGCATGATACGGAGTTATTCCTCGATTTATTTCCGATTTCTGTTCCTGAGGTAGCGGATTTTCTAAATCTTTTCAAGGCTCAACGTCAACTCTGAATTCGACGAGGTGTTCCAAATGTTTTCCGAATTCGACGTCTTCTTCGACCTCGACGCAGTGTTCCGATCTCCCCTACAAACTATACAGAAAAACTTTTCGTTTCGTTTTCTATTTTCCTACGCAAGTCACGTGATTTGTCGAATCTTTTTCAAAGTTCGAAGTCAACTTGAACCTGGACGCGGTTGTTCGATCTCCTTGCCGCATGATACAGAGTCGCTCCTCGATTTATTCCCGATTTGTGTTCCTGAGGTAGCGGATTTTCGGAATGTTTTCCAAGCTCGACGTCAACTCTGAACTGGATGAGGTGTTCCGAATGTTTTTCGAATTCGACGTCATCTTCGACCTCGACGCAGTGTTCCGATCTCTCCGACAAACTATACAAAGACACTATTCGATTCGTTTCCTATTTTCCTACGCAAGTCACGTGTTTTGTCGGATCTTTTTCAAGTTTGACGTCAACTTGGACCAGGACGCGGTTTTGCGTGCTTCCTGCCGCATGATACGGAGTTATTCCTCGATTTATTCCCGATTTCTGTTCCTGAGGTAGCGGATTTTCTAAATGTTTTCAAGGCTCAACGTCAACTCTGAACTCGACGAGGTGTTCCAAATGTTTTCCGAATTCGACGTCATCTTCGACCTCGACGCAGTGTTCCGATCTCCCCTACAAACTATACAGAAAAACTTTTCGATTCGTTTTCTATTTTCCTACGCAAGTCACGTGATTTGTCGAATCTTTTTCAAAGTTCGAAGTCAACTTGAACCTGGACGCGGTTGTTCGATCTCCTTGCCGCATGATACGGAGTCGCTCCTCGATTTATTCCCGATTTGTGTTCCTGAGGTAGCGGATTTTCGGAATGTTTTCCAAGCTCGACGTCAACTCTGAACTGGATGAGGTGTTCCGAATGTTTTTCGAATTCGACGTCATCTTCGACCTCGACGCAGTGTTCCGATCTCTCCGACAAACTATACAAAGACACTATTCGATTCGTTTTCTATTTTCCTACGCAAGTCACGTGTTTTGTCGGATCTTTTTCAAGTTTGACGTCAACTTGGACCAGGACGCGGTTTTGCGTGCTTCCTGCCGCATGATACGGAGTTATTCCTCGATTTATTCCCGATTTCTGTTCCTGAGGTAGCGGATTTTCTGAATGTTTTCAAGGCTGAACGTCAACTCTGAACTCGACGAGGTGTTCCAAATGTTTTCCGAATTCGACGTCATCTTCGACCTCGACGCAGTGTTCCGATCTCCCCTACAAACTATACAGAAAAACTTTTCGATTCGTTTTCTATTTTCCTACGCAAGTCACGTGATTTGTCGAATCTTTTTCAAAGTTCGAAGTCAACTTGAACCTGGACGCGGTTGTTCGATCTCCTTGCCGCATGATACGGAGTCGCTCCTCGATTTATTCCCGATTTGTGTTCCTGAGGTAGCGGATTTTCGGAATGTTTTCCAAGCTCGACGTCAACTCTGAACTGGATGAGGTGTTCCGAATGTTTTTCGAATTCGACGTCATCTTCGACCTCGACGCAGTGTTCCGATCTCTCCGACAAACTATACAAAGACACTATTCGATTCGTTTTCTATTTTCCTACGCAAGTCAAGTGTTTTGTCGGATCTTTTTCAAGTTTGACGTCAACTTGGACCAGGACGCGGTTTTGCGTGCTTCCTGCCGCATGATACGGAGTTATTCCTCGATTTATTCCCGATTTCTGTTCCTGAGGTAGCGGATTTTCTGAATGTTTTCAAGGCTGAACGTCAACTCTGAACTCGACGAGGTGTTCCAAATGTTTTCCGAATTCGACGTCATCTTCGACCTTGACGCAGTGTTCCGATCTCCCCCACAAACTATACAAAGAAACTTTTTGATTTGTTTTCTATTTTCTTACGCAAGTCACACGATTTGTCCAATGTTTTCAAAGTTCGAAGTCAACTGGAACCTGGAAGCGGTTGTTCGATCTCCTTGCCGCATGATACGGGGTCGCTCCTCGATTTATTCCCGATTTGTGTTCCTGAGGCGGCGGATTTCCGGAATGTTTTCCAAGCTCGACGTCAACTCTGAACTGGATCAGGCGTTCCGAATGTTTTTCGAATTCGACGTCATCTTCGACCTCGACGCAGTGTTCCGATCTCTCCGACAAACTATACAGGGACACTATTCGAGTCGTTTTCGATTTCCCTACGCAAGTCACGTGATTTGTCGAATCTTTTTCAAGTTTGACGTCAACTTGGACCAGGACGCGGTTTTGCGTGCATCTTGCCGCAAGATACGGAGTTATTCCTCGATTTATTTCCGATTTCTGTTCCTGAGGTAGCGGATTTTCTAAATCTTTTCAAGGCTCAACGTCAACTCTGAATTCGACGAGGTGTTCCAAATGTTTTCCGAATTCGACGTCATCTTCGACCTCGACGCAGTGTTCCGATCTCCCCCACAAACTATACAAAGAAACTTTTTGATTTGTTTTCTATTTTCTTACGCAAGTCACACGATTTGTCCAATGTTTTCAAAGTTCGAAGTCAACTGGAACCTGGAAGCGGTTGTTCGATCTCCTTGCCGCATGATACGGGGTCGCTCCTCGATTTATTCCCGATTTGTGTTCCTGAGGTGGCGGATTTCCGGAATGTTTTCCAAGCTCGACGTCAACTCTGAACTGGATGAGGTGTTCCGAATGTTTTTCGGATTCGACGTCATCTTCGACCTCGACGCAGTGTTCCGATTTCTCCGACAAACTATACAAAGACACTATTCGATTCGTTTTCTATTTTCCTACGCAAGTCACGTGTTTTGTCGGATCTTTTTCAAGTTTGACGTCAACTTGGACCAGGACGCGGTTTTGCGTGCTTCCTGCCGCATGATACGGAGTTATTCCTCGATTTATTCCCGATTTCTGTTCCTGAGGTAGCGGATTTTCTAAATGTTTTCAAGGCTTAACGTCAACTCTGAACTCGACGAGGTGTTCCAAATGTTTTCCGAATTCGACGTCATCTTCGTCCTCGACGCAGTCTTCCGATCTCCCCCACAAACTATACAAAGAAACTTTTTGATTTGTTTTCTATTTTCTTACGCAAGTCACACGATTTGTCCAATGTTTTCAAAGTTCGAAGTCAACTGGAACCTGAAAGCGGTTGTTCGATCTCCTTGCCGCATGATACGGGGTCGCTCCTCGATTTATTCCCGATTTGTGTTCCTGAGGTAGCGGATTTCCGGAATGTGTTCCAAGCTCGACGTCAACTCTGAACTGGATGAGGCGTTCCGAATGTTTTTCGAATTCGACAACATCTTCGACCTCGACGCAGTGTTCCGATCTCTCCGACAAACTATACAGGGACACTATTCGAGTCGTTTTCGATTTCCCTACGCTAGTCACGTGATTTGTCGAATCTTTTTCAAGTTTGACGTCAACTTGGACCAGGACGCGGTTTTGCGTGCATCTTGCCGCATGATACGGAGTTATTCCTCGATTTATTTCCGATTTCTGTTCCTGAGGTAGCGGATTTTCGAAATCTTTTCAAGGCTCAACGTCAACTCTGAATCCGACGAGGTGTTCCAAATGTTTTCCGAATTCGACGTCTTCTTCGGCCTCGACGCAGTGTTCCGATCTCTCCGACAAACTATACAAAGACACTATTCGATTCGTTTTCTATTTTCCTACGCAAGTCACGTGTTTTGTCGGATCTTTTTCAAGTTTGACGTCAACTTGGACCAGGACGCGGTTTTGCGTGCTTCCTGCCGCATGATACGGAGTTATTCCTCGATTTATTCCCGATTTCTGTTCCTGAGGTAGCGGATTTTCTGAATGTTTTCAAGGCTCAACGTCAACTCTGAACTCGACGAATTGTTCCAAATGTTTTCCGAATTCGACGTCATCTTCGACCTCGACGTAGTGTTCCGATCTCCCCCACAAACTATACAAAGAAACTTTTTGATTTGTATTCTATTTTCTTCCGCAAGTCACACGATTTGTCCAATGTTTTCAAAGTTCGAAGTCAACTGGAACCTGGAAGCGGTTGTTCGATCTCCTTGCCGCATGATACATGGTCGCTCCCCGATTTATTCCCGATTTGTGTTCCTGAGGTGGCGGATTTCCGGAATGTTTTCCAAGCTCGACGTCAACTCTGAACTGGATGAGGCGTTCCGAATGTTTTTCGAATTCGACGTCATCTTCGACCTCGACGCAGTGTTCCGATCTCTCCGACAAATTATACAGGGACACTATTCGAGTCGTTTTCGATTTCCCTACGCAAGTCACGTGATTTGTCGAATCTTTTTCAAGTTTGACGTCAACTTGGACCAGGACGCGGTTTTGCGTGCATCTTGCCGCATGATACGGAGTTATTCCTCGATTTATTTCCGATTTCTGTTCCTGAGGTAGCGGATTTTCGAAATCTTTTCAAGGCTCAACGTCAACTCTGAATTCGACGAGGTGTTCCAAATGTTTTCCGAATTCGACGTCATCTTCGACCTCGACGCAGTGTTTTGATCTCCCCCACAAACTATACAAAGAAACTTTTTGATTTGTTTTCTATTTTCTTACGCAAGTCACACGATTTGTCCAATGTTTTCAAAGTTCGAAGTCAACTGGAACCTGGAAGCGGTTGTTCGATCTCCTTGCCGCATGATACGGGGTCGCTCCTCGATTTATTCCCGATTTGTGTTCCTGAGGTGGCGGATTTCCGGAATGTTTTCCAAGCTCGACGTCAACTCTGAACTGGATCAGGCGTTCCGAATGTTTTTCGAATTCGACGTCATCTTCGACCTCGACGCAGTGTTCCGATCTCCCCTACAAACTATACAGAAAAACTTTTCGATTTGTTTCCTATTTTCCTACGCAAGTCACACGATTTGTCCAATGTTTTCAAAGTTCGAAGTCAACTGGAACCTGGAAGCGGTTGTTCGATCTCCTTGCCGCATGATACGGAGTCGCTCCTCGATTTATTTCCGATTTGTGTTCCTGAGGTAGCGGATTTTCGGAATGTTTTCCAAGCTCGACGTCAACTCTGAACTGGATGAGGTGTTCCGAATGTTTTTCGATTCCGACGTCATCTTCGACCTCGACGCAGTGTTCCGATCTCTCCGACAAACTATACAGGGACACTATTCGAGTCGTTTTCGATTTCCCTACGCTAGTCACGTGATTTGTCGAATCTTTTTCAAGTTTGACGTCAACTTGGACCAGGACGCGGTTTTGCGTGCATCTTGCCGCATGATACGGAGTTATTTCTCGATTTATTTCCGATTTCTGTTCCTGAGGTAGCGGATTTTCGAAATCTTTTCAAGGCTCAACGTCAACTCTGAATCCGACGAGGTTTTCCAAATGTTTTCCGAATTCGACGTCTTCTTCGACCTCGACGCAGTGTTCCGATCTCTCCGACAAACTATACAAAGACACTATTCGATTCGTTTTCTATTTTCCTACGCAAGTCACGTGTTTTGTCGGATCTTTTTCAAGTTTGACGTCAACTTGGACCAGGACGCGGTTTTGCGTGCTTCCTGCCGCATGATACGGAGTTATTCCTCGATTTATTCCCGATTTCTGTTCCTGAGGTAGCGGATTTTCTGAATGTTTTCAAGGCTCAACGTCAACTCTGAACTCGACGAATTGTTCCAAATGTTTTCCGAATTCGACGTCATCTTCGACCTCGACGTAGTGTTCCGATCTCCCCCACAAACTATACAAAGAAACTTTTTGATTTGTATTCTATTTTCTTCCGCAAGTCACGAGATTTGTCCAATGTTTTCAAAGTTCGAAGTCAACTGGAACCTGGAAGCGGTTGTTCGATCTCCTTGCCGCATGATACATGGTCGCTCCCCGATTTATTCCCGATTTGTGTTCCTGAGGTGGCGGATTTCCGGAATGTTTTCCAAGCTCGACGTCAACTCTGAACTGGATGAGGCGTTCCGAATGTTTTTCGAATTCGACGTCATCTTCGACCTCGACGCAGTGTTCCGATCTCTCCGACAAACTATACAGGGACACTATTCGAGTCGTTTTCGATTTCCCTACGCAAGTCACGTGATTTGTCGAATCTTTTTCAAGTTTGACGTCAACTTGGACCAGGACGCGGTTTTGCGTGCATCTTGCCGCATGATACGGAGTTATTCCTCGATTTATTTCCGATTTCTGTTCCTGAGGTAGCGGATTTTCGAAATCTTTTCAAGGCTCAACGTCAACTCTGAATTCGACGAGGTGTTCCAAATGTTTTCCGAATTCGACGTCATCTTCGACCTCGACGCAGTGTTCCGATCTCCCCCACAAACTATACAAAGAAACTTTTTGATTTGTTTTCTATTTTCTTACGCAAGTCACACGATTTGTCCAATGTTTTCAAAGTTCGAAGTCAACTGGAACCTGGAAGCGGTTGTTCGATCTCCTTGCCGCATGATACGGGGTCGCTCCTCGATTTATTCCCGATTTGTGTTCCTGAGGTAGCGGATTTCCGGAATGTTTTCCAAGCTCGACGTCAACTCTGAACTGGATGAGGCGTTCCGAATGTTTTTCGAATTCGACAACATCTTCGACCTCGACGCAGTGTTCCGATCTCTCCGACAAACTATACAGGGACACTATTCGAGTCGTTTTCGATTTCCCTACGCTAGTCACGTGATTTGTCGAATCTTTTTCAAGTTTGACGTCAACTTGGACCAGGACGCGGTTTTGCGTGCATCTTGCCGCATGATACGGAGTTATTCCTCGATTTATTTCCGATTTCTGTTCCTGAGGTAGCGGATTTTCGAAATCTTTTCAAGGCTCAACGTCAACTCTGAATCCGACGAGGTGTTTCAAATGTTTTCCGAATTCGACGTCTTCTTCGACCTCGACGCAGTGTTCCGATCTCTCCGACAAACTATACAAATACACTATTCGATTCGTTTTCTATTTTCCTACGCAAGTCACGTGTTTTGTCGGATCTTTTTCAAGTTTGACGTCAACTTGGACCAGGACGCGGTTTTGCGTGCTTCCTGCCGCATGATACGGAGTTATTCCTCGATTTATTCCCGATTTCTGTTCCTGAGGTAGCGGATTTTCTGAATGTTTTCAAGGCTCAACGTCAACTCTGAACTCGACGAATTGTTCCAAATGTTTTCCGAATTCGACGTCATCTTCGACCTCGACGTAGTGTTCCGATCTCCCCCACAAACTATACAAAGAAACTTTTTGATTTGTATTCTATTTTCTTCCGCAAGTCACACGATTTGTCCAATGTTTTCAAAGTTCGAAGTCAACTGGAACCTGGAAGCGGTTGTTCGATCTCCTTGCCGCATGATACATGGTCGCTCCCCGATTTATTCCCGATTTGTGTTCCTGAGGTGGCGGATTTCCGGAATGTTTTCCAAGCTCGACGTCAACTCTGAACTGGATGAGGCGTTCCGAATGTTTTTCGAATTCGACGTCATCTTCGACCTCGACGCAGTGTTCCGATCTCTCCGACAAATTATACAGGGACACTATTCGAGTCGTTTTCGATTTCCCTACGCAAGTCACGTGATTTGTCGAATCTTTTTCAAGTTTGACGTCAACTTGGACCAGGACGCGGTTTTGCGTGCATCTTGCCGCATGATACGGAGTTATTCCTCGATTTATTTCCGATTTCTGTTCCTGAGGTAGCGGATTTTCGAAATCTTTTCAAGGCTCAACGTCAACTCTGAATTCGACGAGGTGTTCCAAATGTTTTCCGAATTCGACGTCATCTTCGACCTCGACGCAGTGTTCCGATCTCCCCCACAAACTATACAAAGAAACTTTTTGATTTGTTTTCTATTTTCTTACGCAAGTCACACGATTTGTCCAATGTTTTCAAAGTTCGAAGTCAACTGGAACCTGGAAGCGGTTGTTCGATCTCCTTGCCGCATGATACGGGGTCGCTCCTCGATTTATTCCCGATTTGTGTTCCTGAGGTGGCGGATTTCCGGAATGTTTTCCAAGCTCGACGTCAGCTCTGAACTGGATCAGGCGTTCCGAATGTTTTTCGAATTCGACGTCATCTTCGACCTCGACGCAGTGTTCCGATCTCCCCTACAAACTATACAGAAAAACTTTTCGATTTGTTTCCTATTTTCCTACGCAAGTCACACGATTTGTCCAATGTTTTCAAAGTTCGAAGTCAACTGGAACCTGGAAGCGGTTGTTCGATCTCCTTGCCGCATGATACGGAGTCGCTCCTCGATTTATTTCCGATTTGTGTTCCTGAGGTAGCGGATTTTCGGAATGTTTTCCAAGCTCGACGTCAACTCTGAACTGGATGAGGTGTTCCGAATGTTTTTCGATTCCGACGTCATCTTCGACCTCGACGCAGTGTTCCGATCTCTCCGACAAACTATACAGGGACACTATTCGAGTCGTTTTCGATTTCCCTACGCTAGTCACGTGATTTGTCGAATCTTTTTCAAGTTTGACGTCAACTTGGACCAGGACGCGGTTTTGCGTGCATCTTGCCGCATGATACGGAGTTATTCCTCGATTTATTTCCGATTTCTGTTCCTGAGGTAGCGGATTTTCGAAATCTTTCCAAGGCTCAACGTCAACTCTGAATCCGACGAGGTGTTCCAAATGTTTTCCGAATTCGACGTCTTCTTCGACCTCGACGCAGTGTTCCGATCTCTCCGACAAACTATACAAAGACACTATTCGATTCGTTTTCTATTTTCCTACGCAAGTCACGTGTTTTGTCGGATCTTTTTCAAGTTTGACGTCAACTTGGACCAGGACGCGGTTTTGCGTGCTTCCTGCCGCATGATACGGAGTTATTCCTCGATTTATTCCCGATTTCTGTTCCTGAGGTAGCGGATTTTCTGAATGTTTTCAAGGCTCAACGTCAACTCTGAACTCGACGAATTGTTCCAAATGTTTTCCGAATTCGACGTCATCTTCGACCTCGACGTAGTGTTCCGATCTCCCCCACAAACTATACAAAGAAACTTTTTGATTTGTATTCTATTTTCTTCCGCAAGTCACACGATTTGTCCAATGTTTTCAAAGTTCGAAGTCAACTGGAACCTGGAAGCGGTTGTTCGATCTCCTTGCCGCATGATACATGGTCGCTCCCCGATTTATTCCCGATTTGTGTTCCTGAGGTGGCGGATTTCCGGAATGTTTTTCAAGCTCGACGTCAACTCTGAACTGGATGAGGCGTTCCGAATGTTTTTCGAATTCGACGTCATCTTCGACCTCGACGCAGTGTTCCGATCTCTCCGACAAACTATACAGGGACACTATTCGAGTCGTTTTCGATTTCCCTACGCAAGTCACGTGATTTGTCGAATCTTTTTCAAGTTTGACGTCAACTTGGACCAGGACGCGGTTTTGCGTGCATCTTGCCGCATGATACGGAGTTATTCCTCGATTTATTTCCGATTTCTGTTCCTGAGGTAGCGGATTTTCGAAATCTTTTCAAGGCTCAACGTCAACTCTGAATTCGACGAGGTGTTCCAAATGTTTTCCGAATTCGACGTCATCTTCGACCTCGACGCAGTGTTCCGATCTCCCCCACAAACTATACAAAGAAACTTTTTGATTTGTTTTCTATTTTCTTACGCAAGTCACACGATTTGTCCAATGTTTTCAAAGTTCGAAGTCAACTGGAACCTGGAAGCGGTTGTTCGATCTCCTTGCCGCATGATACGGGGTCGCTCCTCGATTTATTCCCGATTTGTGTTCCTGAGGTAGCGGATTTCCGGAATGTTTTCCAAGCTCGACGTCAACTCTGAACTGGATGAGGCGTTCCGAATGTTTTTCGAATTCGACAACATCTTCGACCTCGACGCAGTGTTCCGATCTCTCCGACAAACTATACAGGGACACTATTCGAGTCGTTTTCGATTTCCCTACGCTAGTCACGTGATTTGTCGAATCTTTTTCAAGTTTGACGTCAACTTGGACCAGGACGCGGTTTTGCGTGCATCTTGCCGCATGATACGGAGTTATTCCTCGATTTATTTCCGATTTCTGTTCCTGAGGTAGCGGATTTTCGAAATCTTTTCAAGGCTCAACGTCAACTCTGAATCCGACGAGGTGTTTCAAATGTTTTCCGAATTCGACGTCTTCTTCGACCTCGACGCAGTGTTCCGATCTCTCCGACAAACTATACAAATACACTATTCGATTCGTTTTCTATTTTCCTACGCAAGTCACGTGTTTTGTCGGATCTTTTTCAAGTTTGACGTCAACTTGGACCAGGACGCGGTTTTGCGTGCTTCCTGCCGCATGATACGGAGTTATTCCTCGATTTATTCCCGATTTCTGTTCCTGAGGTAGCGGATTTTCTGAATGTTTTCAAGGCTCAACGTCAACTCTGAACTCGACGAATTGTTCCAAATGTTTTCCGAATTCGACGTCATCTTCGACCTCGACGTAGTGTTCCGATCTCCCCCACAAACTATACAAAGAAACTTTTTGATTTGTATTCTATTTTCTTCCGCAAGTCACACGATTTGTCCAATGTTTTCAAAGTTCGAAGTCAACTGGAACCTGGAAGCGGTTGTTCGATCTCCTTGCCGCATGATACATGGTCGCTCCCCGATTTATTCCCGATTTGTGTTCCTGAGGTGGCGGATTTCCGGAATGTTTTCCAAGCTCGACGTCAACTCTGAACTGGATGAGGCGTTCCGAATGTTTTTCGAATTCGACGTCATCTTCGACCTCGACGCAGTGTTCCGATCTCTCCGACAAATTATACAGGGACACTATTCGAGTCGTTTTCGATTTCCCTACGCAAGTCACGTGATTTGTCGAATCTTTTTCAAGTTTGACGTCAACTTGGACCAGGACGCGGTTTTGCGTGCATCTTGCCGCATGATACGGAGTTATTCCTCGATTTATTTCCGATTTCTGTTCCTGAGGTAGCGGATTTTCGAAATCTTTTCAAGGCTCAACGTCAACTCTGAATTCGACGAGGTGTTCCAAATGTTTTCCGAATTCGACGTCATCTTCGACCTCGACGCAGTGTTCCGATCTCCCCCACAAACTATACAAAGAAACTTTTTGATTTGTTTTCTATTTTCTTACGCAAGTCACACGATTTGTCCAATGTTTTCAAAGTTCGAAGTCAACTGGAACCTGGAAGCGGTTGTTCGATCTCCTTGCCGCATGATACGGGGTCGCTCCTCGATTTATTCCCGATTTGTGTTCCTGAGGTGGCGGATTTCCGGAATGTTTTCCAAGCTCGACGTCAGCTCTGAACTGGATCAGGCGTTCCGAATGTTTTTCGAATTCGACGTCATCTTCGACCTCGACGCAGTGTTCCGATCTCCCCTACAAACTATACAGAAAAACTTTTCGATTTGTTTCCTATTTTCCTACGCAAGTCACACGATTTGTCCAATGTTTTCAAAGTTCGAAGTCAACTGGAACCTGGAAGCGGTTGTTCGATCTCCTTGCCGCATGATACGGAGTCGCTCCTCGATTTATTTCCGATTTGTGTTCCTGAGGTAGCGGATTTTCGGAATGTTTTCCAAGCTCGACGTCAACTCTGAACTGGATGAGGTGTTCCGAATGTTTTTCGATTCCGACGTCATCTTCGACCTCGACGCAGTGTTCCGATCTCTCCGACAAACTATACAGGGACACTATTCGAGTCGTTTTCGATTTCCCTACGCTAGTCACGTGATTTGTCGAATCTTTTTCAAGTTTGACGTCAACTTGGACCAGGACGCGGTTTTGCGTGCATCTTGCCGCATGATACGGAGTTATTCCTCGATTTATTTCGGATTTCTGTTCCTGAGGTAGCGGATTTTCGAAATCTTTCCAAGGCTCAACGTCAACTCTGAATCCGACGAGGTGTTCCAAATGTTTTCCGAATTCGACGTCTTCTTCGACCTCGACGCAGTGTTCCGATCTCTCCGACAAACTATACAAAGACACTATTCGATTCGTTTTCTATTTTCCTACGCAAGTCACGTGTTTTGTCGGATCTTTTTCAAGTTTGACGTCAACTTGGACCAGGACGCGGTTTTGCGTGCTTCCTGCCGCATGATACGGAGTTATTCCTCGATTTATTCCCGATTTCTGTTCCTGAGGTAGCGGATTTTCTGAATGTTTTCAAGGCTCAACGTCAACTCTGAACTCGACGAATTGTTCCAAATGTTTTCCGAATTCGACGTCATCTTCGACCTCGACGTAGTGTTCCGATCTCCCCCACAAACTATACAAAGAAACTTTTTGATTTGTATTCTATTTTCTTCCGCAAGTCACACGATTTGTCCAATGTTTTCAAAGTTCGAAGTCAACTGGAACCTGGAAGCGGTTGTTCGATCTCCTTGCCGCATGATACATGGTCGCTCCCCGATTTATTCCCGATTTGTGTTCCTGAGGTGGCGGATTTCCGGAATGTTTTCCAAGCTCGTGTTACAGACTGACGTGCAGTTATCGCTGAATGAAGGAAACGGGAAGAGAGGAAGCTCTGGATCCGCTTGACCAGTCAACGAAGGTCGACGTTCAGGTTCAACGCACCTCCTTTAGATCCACATGGACGGGCTTACGGGAGGTTAACAGGGAACAGCGATATTATAGGAAGGAATGGTGAAGTATTA
This sequence comes from Tenthredo amoena, assembly GCA_963966615.1. Classification (NCBI taxonomy): domain Eukaryota; kingdom Metazoa; phylum Arthropoda; class Insecta; order Hymenoptera; family Tenthredinidae; genus Tenthredo; species Tenthredo amoena. The sequence continues at coordinate 10,629,762 of OZ016490.1, forward strand.
TTATTAGTCTTACCTTTATTCTAGCTCGACGATCTCGACGATTTTGGGCGTAGCGGGTTGTGATGGGTTGTCAAGATGGCGGATGTCGAATGATCGCCGCGTCAGAGTTGTTTCTACGGTGTCGACTATGCACCTAGCACCCTGGTAGTCGATGCTGTGCTGGACTATTGTCTTTGGAGTTTCTTCTAGGTAGCCTCGGAAGGGTCCCTCCGGTAATTCAGCTGGTTGTGGCGAAGGAACTTCGGCGCCCGAGAAACTTTTGTCCGTATGATTTGACTGAATTTGATCGGGTTTTGGTAGTATAATAGTGTCACGGCTGTCGCTATCGTCTGGCCCTACGTATAATTCGTTTATGTAGTCTTTTAACCAGTCTGGCGTTGTTGATTTGAGTGACTCTATTATACGTTGTCGTCTAGTTATAGCCTTGGCTAGACGCGCGTTTGCTCTTTTCCCTGAACGACGTTTGAATTTTCGTTTCTTTATTACAGCTCCATCCATCTACGGGAAAGGGAAGGAGGTGGTTAACGTCGGCTTGGGTTTTGATATCCTCGCCTTGACGTCATGTGAGTATAGAAGGGTTTAACGCAAGCTTGGAAAGTAGTTCCTCGCCTGTGCCGTTAAACACGTGTAAGAAACTGAAGCAAGCTTGGATCAGTAAATCCTCGCCTATACGACAGAGTCTTGAAATAGTGTAAGAAAAGAGAGTTTAACGCAAGCTTGGAAAGTAGTTCCTCGCCTGTGTCGCTAAACGCGTGTAAGAACTGTAGTAAGCTTGGATCGCTAAATCCTCGCCTATACGACAGTCTTGAAATTGTGTGGATATACTGGCTCAGAGACCTAGGTACTTCGCCCGTATATTCGTCGAGTGTAGGGTATTGGATTTTGTAATAATATATGAATGAAGGTGTAATTTACCTTGAGTTGGTTGAGGTTAATAAACTGTTTGATTTAAGATTAACCTTTGGTTTTATTTTATATGAATTTGAATATGAGTTAAACTGTTTTACAAGTTTAATAAGAAAATAGAATAATTCTAGAAGCGCCAAGACCACAAAAGACTTACGCGTCTTACTACTATTAACGTTATTCTATTTTGAATGTGCGACCGTGGACACGAGTTAAGAATCTTTCGCGAGCAAAAGTTAACTTGTCAAAATTCGATTAGAGATCTGAGCAGAGTAACTACTTGCACGAGTTTTGAATGAAGACTGACGTATGCAAGGCTGCGGTAAGATTGCGGTAAGATTGCGGTGGTCTTGTGTGGTAAGTGGGGGTTTATATAGGCCTTAAAATCTATGTGGTGGGGTTGTTTAGTTAAATACAAATTCTTATCCCACGGTGGACTCTGGCCAGCTGCATATGTTTAATATTTGCAAGTCGGTGCCTGCTTGGATATGTTTAAATAATATTTCTAGCGAACTCCGGATGTCTCTAATCTGTTTTGAAGTTTAGAGTTTCAAAATCAACACTTGATAAGTGGGTATTGAGTGTTCGGTTTATCTTATATAATTCATATGCGGTTGCTCTGAGTTCACGTAGAGTTTGAATTGCTCTTAGTTTTACCAAGGGGAATTCATTCTCTATTTCTTATAATTATTTCCTATATGGTAGTTGGTTATAATATTTTAGGTATATAATATATAGGGTATAGTCTAATATATGATATATATGTATAAGATATATATATATATATATATATATAAGGTAAGTATATGATGTTAAATGTGTAGTGGTATTTTTATATGAGTTTTAATATGTTCCCTCATATGAATATATATATATATATATGTATATATGTATGAATAATACTTGAAGTTAGTAATAATCTTTCTTATATAGTATAGAGTATTAACATGAATATATTCTTATGGTTTAGCGTGGGTCATACCAGAGGGTAGCAGCGGTGTATACCTTGCATTGATATAAGTTTTGCTGGTGGTATATTGCCGATCGCTGAGTGTTACTTATCCTCTAGTATGAACTGCTAGTGGTAAGGTAGGTTTCTTATATGCTATGGTTAGATATAATAGGTTAATATTACTAGAGAGTAAAGAAGGAATTGAGTCTGTCAGCGTCCTTCGTTGGTAAGCGTGTGTTCCATATGGTAAGTTGGTGAGAACGTCACACCTCCCCCCTTAGTATCAAATGCTACAGCATTGCTGTGCATTTGACGTAGGCGGTTAGTGAGTTCTTCAATTGATGCTGTCTCTGTCTGTTCTGTAGGTGGACTCGTTGGTTGTTGGGGTTGTGCTACTTCGTTTCCTGCCTCTGGGTCTGGTGTTGTCGTCTTTCTTCCAAGGTGAGTAATGAGGTGTGTTGCGGATCCCCACAAGGCTCCCAGTAAGTGTATACTCCAACCGTATATATCATGTATAGTGTATCCGTGTATAATTGTATCTATTACGAATTTGATTATTCGGATTACAATAAAAATGCCTAAGAATCCTGCAGACATTGACCCGAATGACATGAATCCTGACCAAATTCTTTTCCCAGTTGATTCTGCTATTTTATCTAGCGTTGAGTCGTCCATTAGGTTATATATAGAGATTCCTTCTTTCGTTACTGTATGACCTGTTGCTCCTCTTGCTATAGTATTGAGTACTGCTGGTCTTTCGGCAGGGAATAGTAAGTGGTCCCGTAGGTTGTCTAGGTCCTGTTGTCTATATATACCGTTCGTTCCTAGTGGTCCTGCACTGATGTATTTCCACGTCATTTTGGTTTTTGGATTTAGCGATTTTGGAGGTATAACGTCTATAGGTGTTGGTGTGAATTTATACCAGGTGTCTTCTATTTTGTACATCGTCGCTAATATGGGGTTGCATTCTTTGTGAGTTCCCACCTTGATTATTATTTTGGATTTCGGTGTTAAGAATAACGAAGTGTTCCTGATTTCGATGGGAAGTTCCGAGTAGCAATGATCCGTTTGTCTGAGGCTGCATTCTATGGGTATGCATTTTATTATATGTACTACTTCTCCGGCAACCGTCGCCATATATCCTGGACCCTGCATTAAGTTATGGGCAAATTCGTCCGGTGATAGTGTAGCTATCGTCAGTGCGTTTCGTATAACTTGTTTTTCTAGTTCGCATTTTTGGGTTATAATGTCTCTGTATAAGGTCGTCAGTTGGTTTCGTATATGTCGTTCGACGTAAATGAATTTTGAGTTTATGTACGTGAATATGTCTATATTTTCTACTTTTACTGCTGTTTTTTGAATAAAGGTGTTACCCTTTGTGGTTTCGAATATGAATAATTTCGGATGTTCCGTCCTCATTATCGTATAGCCGCAGGTTCGTTTTTCAGTTGTTTTAATTAAAGCGAAGGTAACGTCGTCAGATGCTATTGAGTATATCGTCATAGGGTTGTCCGTTGGTCTGTCCGGTCTTTCAGTTATTTTTGAGACAGTCCCTTCGTATAAGACGTCGTATTCGTTGAACCTACAGTTGTCTTCTGGGGTGTCCGCCCAAAATGAATATCCTCCTTCTTCGTCGAAGCATGTGAGTTTATTCAGTTCGCACGTAACTCCATTTTGTAGCGTGATTTTATTTTCGTCGAGTCTGACCGTCGCCATTTGCATGGTTAGTGTTATTTTAATAGTCGCTTGTACTACGACTTTCGTCCATTGTCCGTATCCGTCATCGAAAAATTCTCCTTCGCAGGCCCCGTCTCTCGTCACGCTTCCTGCCAAGGTTGCTGTTGTCCTAGTCGTTGTATTTCGTTTGATGTTTGTCAGGTATCTGTTATGTCCTATGTTTAATTCGCCTCTCTCTTGCATATGGCGGCATTCTGTTTCGCTAACTTCGCGTATGTATGCTTGTCTGCCCCCTTCGGTGATGGATACGTGGGAGTGCATTCCACAGTGATATATTGTCCGGTCGATTTCTACACGGCATTGCATTACTTTCGTTTTCCTAAATTTCGATAGTTGAAGAAGCTGTACGTATGTCTGTTGGATTTCAGGTTTATTTTCAGGTAGGTCGCAGTTTGTCGCGTCGAGTAAACTTAATGTGGTAATGTTGAGTCCGCCCCCGCCGCAGTCATACCCGATTAGTGCTTGGGCTGTTGTAGCTATTAATAGTAGCAGTGGCGTATGTCGCATTGTCAATCCTCTGGAACAGAAGGTTCCATTCGTTCTTTACTCTCGTATATTTCATTGTCTTAAATTATATTCTAGGTTTTGAATTTGAAGTCGGTTTTTTAGAGGCTTGGTCTATTGATATAACGCTTTCCATTATTGCAGATGAGAGTGTTAGCGAAATCTTTGTGTGATTCGTATATGATGATAATTTCATTTGATTGTGTCACTAGGTCTTCTAGCGTGTGTTCATCGTAGTCTATGTTTGTAGTATATGATGTAAACCCGTATATGCGTGGTTCTATTAGTCTTTCATTAACCAATTGCTCTAAAATATCGGCTTCGTATTCTCTTAGTGTTCTACTGATTCCTATTATTATTTTAGAAGCTACTTGTTTTATTTCAATAGTCCGGGGGTTGTTGTCAGCGGTTTTTCTCGTATAGAGGATGAGGAATTCCTGTACTGGTTCGGTTAACCTCATTTTACCTTTGACATAAAATTTTTATTTAAGCCTGGCTATTTTTAACTTATTTCTATGGACTATTCTGTCCCTATTTTTCACTCTGATTTTAATATTTTGATTGTCTAATATTTCAATGATCTTATATGGTCCTGTATATTGGTCTCCTAGTTTTCCTTTTTGAGGTTCCTTTAGGAGGTATACCTCATCTTGTTCCGTAAGGTGTAATGGGTTTATTTTTCTGTCATAATATTGTTTGGACCTAATCTTTGCATGTTCTAGATTTTCTTTAGCTAGGTTTTGAATTTCTCTTATTTTGGTATAAAGCTCAATGAGGTAGTCTTCGTACGTTTTATCCGCTAGGGGATCTATTACTTCGTGTTCTGAGGGCATTCTTGCCAGTTTACCGAAGACTAGCTCATGAGGAGTATACTTGGTTCCTTCGTGGGTGCTAGTGTTATAAGAGAACATAGCTTGTGCTAACCATTGGTCCCAATTATTATTTTTATCCACAAATTGCTTTAAATATTCTGTTAGTACGTGATGTGATCGTTCTATAGATCCGTTAGATTGAGGGTGGAAGGCAGTAGTTCTTAATTGTTTGATTTTAAATTTCCTGGCGACTTCTTTCATTAAAGAGCTGGTTAAATTAGCGCCTTGATCTGTTAGAATTTGTTTCGGAGCTCCAAATTTGCATATAAGGTGTGTTATAAGGGCGTTCGCTATAGCAATTGAGTTAGTCTCCATTAGTGGTATTGCTAAAGAGTATTTCGAAAGCTGATCTTGTATGGTTAGGATATATTCGTTACCTGAGGGTGATATGGGAAGTGGACCTACTATGTCCATTGAAACCTTATCAAAGGCTGAATTTGGAGTGTCTGTTAATGTCATTGGTTGTTTGGTTTTTACCCGAGTTAATTTTTTAGTTTGGCAGTTAATACATGTGGATATAAGATCCTGAATTTGTTTTTTCATACCGTCCCAATAGTAATTTTGCCTGATCCTAGTGTAGGTTTTAGTCATTCCTTTATGGCCTCCTAAAGCGGAACTATGGTATTCCTGTATTATACCTTCTCGTTCCTCTTCTAGGGGTATTCTTACTAAGTTGGTGCAAATCTGGATTTGTGTTTCGTATTCCTGACTAATATTCTTCAAGTGAGTTTCTACTTGCTTCCAACTTATTGAATCTATTTGGGATGTTTTTGATATCGAAAAAGATGTTAGGTTAAGTTCATTGAGGACGTCTATGAGTGAATTTATAGCATCGTTAAATATATCTGGGTCAAGCTGCGTTTTTGAATTTTCTTTTATAGGTAGTCCTACAAAAATCTTTGATTTTACTTTTTCTACCTTTGCTCTGCCTAAAGTGAGATCTTTGAATTTTGGTAAAATTTTTGCTTCGTTTAATTCTCGTGAACCGTCGTCGTATGGTTCGCCTTTACAAGTTAGAAAGAAAATAATCGTTCCTTTCTGCATAGAGAGTCTATCGCGAGTATGCGTTATTCTAACCAGGTTTTGCCTGACTTCGTAGTTTTTGGAACTAGGTTCGATTATTTCCTCGTTGTCTGAGTCACTGTCTGTTTCATCTTCGGTTTCGTAGCGTGCGTCTTGTGACTCATTTGATTCTGAATCGGAGAGGTGGTTGCTGAAATTATCTGGTAAAGTTAAATCGTTATTAGGCTGCGTCTCGTTCGTATTTAGTTCGTCTTGTTCCTCTGGGGTATCTGTGGTTGGTAAATTTGAATTATTGAGGTTACAAATTAATATTTCGAAAGGAGGTTTGAATATTTGAGTGAGTGCGTGTTTGACGTGTGGCCAGAAAAGTTTATCGAGTCCGCATCCAATTCGAGGCATCGCTATTCTTGTTATACCTAATTTCATGCAGAGGTTTCGTAGATAGATTAAGCTGGACCTGAGATCTTCGAACTCTGGTTTCTCGTAGCTGCATTTTTTCGTTACTAGGTAGAATAAATATCGTTGACCGTTCTTGATATAGGCTACTTCTCCTATAGTTTTTCGTTGGCTAAATAATGCTGGTAGTTGATTGAAACGGTCCTTAAATTCTCTAGCTATTCCGGCGTTCATTTTAAGATCTTCTGCTACACAGTGGGCTAAAGCATATGAGTCGTCTGTTGTAAAAAGATCTTGGTCAATTTCTGTTACTACGGGTTTTTTAGGAGTGGGGAATATTGCGTCATCTGAACTGTCGCCTGCTTCTGTCGGTCCCGCGACCTGTGTTGTCTGTATTATTTGTTTGATATCGTAAGGTATTAAATTATTAGGTATAGGGAGTACGATAGGGTGTGGAGGATTTTCTACATATATTCTGATTTTGTAAAATGGTCCACCGAATAGTTCGAAAAGAGTTGGTTCTATTTGTGACCAGTTTAAATCATTTTCTTCCAGGTCTAGATTTGTGAATGCTAAATGAGAGGTTCTGAATTCCTGAGTTAACTCGTGGAGCAGCCTGAGGGCTCCTTCTACGTCTTCTAGTTTTGCTTTATCGGTGTCTTTTTCTTTTATGACTAGGTAAATTACCAGTCTACCTTTATGATTGACAGCAGTTAGCCCTCCTATGGGTGTATTATAGGTTTTAAGTTTTTCGATTTGTCCTACGGTTGTTCGGAACAGGGGTCCTAGGCCTCTTTCAAACTTGAAGTCTTGGGATGTTGTATGTACTAGCGCGTATCCTTCCGGCGCGTTGAAAATGTCTCCTTTTGAAAGTATGAGTCTATTTATTTCTGGAGGATTACGGGAAAGTGCGTCCGCGTTTGCATTTATTCTACCAGGCTTGTAAACCATATTATATTCGTACTCTGCTAGCTTTAATCTCCACCTAACTAGACGTGACGTTGGATCTTTTACTGAGTTTAGCCATACCAAGGGTCTATGATCGGTTACTAGCGTGAATTTTGTACCGTATACGTATGATCGGAATTGGGAAGTGCAGTAAATTATAGCCAAAAGTTCCTGTTCTATTGTGGAATATCTTTGTTCGGCTGGTTGAAGTAGTCGCGAGGTGTAGGCGATTGGTAAATCTTTTCCTATTTCGCCCTGGCTAAGTACTCCTCCTATCGCTTGTCCTGACGCGTCCGTGGTTATTATAAAAGGTTTCGTAAAGTCCGGGTATTGCAATATTGGTTTCTCGCATAATTTATCCCGCAATATTTCGAAGGCTTCTTGTTGTTTCTCCTTCCAATTGAACGGTGTAGTTTTCCTTAAGAGTTCCGTCATTGGTTTTGCGATTTTTGAAAAATTAGGAATGAATCTGCGATAATAACCTGCTAATCCAAGGAATTGTTTAATATTTTTCGCGTTTTTTGGTACCGGAAAGTTTCTTACTGCTTCTACCTTTTTCGGATCGGGTTTTACTCCGTTTTCGCTTATTACATGTCCTAAATACATGACTTCTCTTCGGAGGAATTCGCATTTATCCGGTTGTAGTTGAAGGTTAGCTCCGCGTAGTCTTTTCATTAGAAGGTTAAATTTTTGTTCGTGTTCCTGAAGGGAACTGGCATAGAGGACTATGTCATCTAAGTAAACGAATAGTTCATTTCCCTGTAGTCCTGTTAATACAGTGTCCATTAAACGTTGGAAGGTGGCTGGCGCGTTTTTTAGTCCGAACGGCATTCGCGTAAACTCGTAATGTCCGTAGGGGGTAGAGAACGCGGTTTTAGGGCCATCTGCTTCCTTCATTCGTATTTGGTGAAAACCTGAAGCTAAATCGAAGACCGAAAAATATTTTGCGTTGCCTAGTTGGTCTAAAATTTCATTAATATTCGGTAGTGGATATGCGTCTCCGATGGTTTTTTCGTTCAGATTTCTATAGTCGATTACCATTCGCCAACGTTTGTTTCCTTGCGAGTCGGGTTTTTTGGGTACAATCCATACGGGCGAGTTGTATGGGGATAGTGAGGTTTTAATTAAATTGTTTTTTTCCAAGTCCGCGACCTGCTTATTTATTTCTTCCTTGTGAATTGGTGGGAATCTATATTGTCGCGTATTAACTGGAGTATCGTCCGTTGTGGTTATACCGTGTTCTATCGCGCTGGTCGCTTTTAAAGGTTCGTCGGGTAAATGGAATATATCGACGTTTAGTTGTATTAATTTTTCTACGTGTTTTGTTTCTTCCGGATTTAAGTGTTCTAGCCTGAGTAATGGTTTTATTTGCTCGAATCGTCGGGTCTGTTGGTCATTTAACATATAGGTATGCTTCACATGCGTGATCTTTCCTTGCTCTTGGTTATAGGGGAAAATTTCAACTTCTGGTGTTTCAATTATTATATCTTTTTCTGTGGTATTGATAATTGGAATTATAGCTTGTTCGTTCTGAACGCTAACTAGTGCTTCTCCCGCATAAATACCTTCGATGTGACCTAGCCGCGGTAGGTATCCTTCTCGGAGGTTAGTGGTTTCTACGTTTACCTGAATGATTTGTGTGGTACGAGCCTTTATTGTAAATGTGTCTTTAGGTATGAAAGCTAATGACTGGTCATTGATGGTTAGGCATTCGTTTTCATAATTTATGGTCGCCTTTGTTCCACGAAAGAAGGCTGATCCCAATATTCCGTCTTGTTTGATTCTAAAGTTGTCGTCGACTACGTGAAAGGGTACCGTTTCTCCTGCTATATCTATTTCTGTACTGCCTAAGGATTTAATTAAATTTTCGGTGATGCCTTTCATTTCTATTTTATCTGAGATGTTTATTTTCTGTCGATCCTTTAAATTTCCTACCTTAATTATATTGGGTTCCGCTCCCGTGTCTATCATTAATTTGGTATTCATTTTTAGGTCTTTAGAATTTATTTTGATCGTGGGTACTGCACCTAAGCTGAGGTTGACGGTTGCGATAGTATTTCTTCCAGGGTTAGCAATGGGTTGACCGTTCGCGTCGGCCCTGTTTCTCGGGGTTTCGCGTTCCCCGAGGGGCCTGCCTCGTTTCCCGAATTCTGTTTGCTAGTCTGGTCGTTCTGTCTTCGTTCGTCGGCCCATTTCTTTTTCCTGCATTCGTCGATGTTGTGGCCAGTGTATTTACAGAATTTACATGACTTATTTGGGTCATACGCGCTGCGAGTTGGATCATAATTAGATCGAGGTCTATTATTATTGTTATTATTCTGAGGTTGATTGTCACGCGTTCGTTCATAATTATTATTACGTGAGCCGTTAGTTGGAGTTGGGGTTTCTTGTTCCCTTTTCATGAATCTGCATTTCTCGGTTACGTGTCCTATTTTCTTGCAGTTTAGGCAAACCGGTGGCTCGTTCTTCCGTGAATAAAAACTCGTTTTATCGCCCTGATTATTCTTGAATCTTTCTTTGTCTTTATCGAATTGTTTCCCTATCTCTATAGCCTTAACCGTGGCTTCCGCAAAGGTTCTGACTCCCGCGATTTGGAGTGCGTTCCTATAGTCTGCTGGAAGTCCATCTAGGAAACTGTCCAATGCTTCTATATCTACGGCTTCTGTGTCTACGTATCCGTTATTTCGTCTTTCTACTTCTAGAATCGCTGTTTTTAGATCCTTGACTCGACTTATGTATTCAATTATATGTTCACCCGTTTTCTTGAAAATGTTTGCTAGTTCACCCCGGTAAAAGTTCGCACTACGGTTTGGGCTAAAGATTTCGAATAGTTTGTCTGAGAAGTCTTGAATATTTTCGAACTCTTCATCCTCCAGTGCTATTGCTGCTCGTCCCGTGAGCTTACCCTTAAGAATTTTTACCAGCGTTATTTCGGCTGAAGGGGCGATCATACCTTTCGCCCGCCTACATGCTCTAGTGAATGCCATGAGGCCCGAAGTGTCCCCGTTAAACGTTGGTACTAATTCGATAGCTTGTTTTATAGTAATTGTATTTTCGGGATTTGAACTAGTGTGCGGAACTGTTCTAACTTCGTGTCTCCTTGAACTTCTCCTGAGAGATTCCATCTCTTGCCTAAGCGTTCTCAATTCTTCGGCTAATGCGTGTATGGGGTTATCGTTAGGTAATTGATTTTGATTTTGCGGAGGAGTGGTTGGTAGTGCAGGAGGATCTGGGGCTGGTCTGACAGGCAGAGTGGGCGTTGCCTCTGTTCCTGGCATATTGGCTTGACTTGAGGTTGAGGCTTCGGAGTCTACGTGTGTCATTGTTTCTGAATTATTTGCCCGTAAACCTGAGATTTCATTTCTAAGTCTTTGCGATTCTAATTCTAGTTGTTCTTGGCTTTTAGCTTGTTCTTGTAACATTTTTAGTTGTTCTTGTAAATTTCTGTTTCTTTCTGTTAATTCTAGTTCTCTAGCTTGATATGTTTGTTCTTTTGAGCTAATATTCTGTTGTAGTTTTATGACTTCTGTTTCCCGTGCTTCTATTTGTTTTAGTTTTTCTGTTAATTCTGAATCTAAGCGTGCTAATTCAGCGGCGTCTAAATTTTTACTTCTTAGTCCTGAAGCCATTTTATTTTATGTTTCGTGTATTTATAATAAAAGCTGTTTCCCTGATCGTAAGAATCCCACTTCTGACACCAAAATTATTTACGCGTTGTTACAGACTGACGTGCAGTTATCGCTGAATGAAGGAAACGGGAAGAGAGGAAGCTCTGGATCCGCTTGACCAGTCAACGAAGGTCGACGTTCAGGTTCAACGCACCTCCTTTAGATCCACATGGACGGGCTTACGGGAGGTTAACAGGGAACAGCGATATTATAGGAAGGAATGGTGAAGTATTATTATTAGTCTTACCTTTATTCTAGCTCGACGATCTCGACGATTTTGGGCGTAGCGGGTTGTGATGGGTTGTCAAGATGGCGGATGTCGAATGATCGCCGCGTCAGAGTTGTTTCTACGGTGTCGACTATGCACCTAGCACCCTGGTAGTCGATGCTGTGCTGGACTATTGTCTTTGGAGTTTCTTCTAGGTAGCCTCGGAAGGGTCCCTCCGGTAATTCAGCTGGTTGTGGCGAAGGAACTTCGGCGCCCGAGAAACTATTGTCCGTATGATTTGACTGAATTTGATCGGGTTTTGGTAGTATAATAGTGTCACGGCTGTCGCTATCGTCTGGCCCTACGTATAATTCGTTTATGTAGTCTTTTAACCAGTCTGGCGTTGTTGATTTGAGTGACTCTATTATACGTTGTCGTCTAGTTATAGCCTTGGCTAGACGCGCGTTTGCTCTTTTCCCTGAACGACGTTTGAATTTTCGTTTCTTTATTACAGCTCCATCCATCTACGGGAAAGGGAAGGAGGTGGTTAACGTCGGCTTGGGTTTTGATATCCTCGCCTTGACGTCATGTGAGTATAGAAGGGTTTAACGCAAGCTTGGAAAGTAGTTCCTCGCCTGTGCCGTTAAACACGTGTAAGAAACTGAAGCAAGCTTGGATCAGTAAATCCTCGCCTATACGACAGAGTCTTGAAATAGTGTAAGAAAAGAGAGTTTAACGCAAGCTTGGAAAGTAGTTCCTCGCCTGTGTCGCTAAACGCGTGTAAGAACTGTAGTAAGCTTGGATCGCTAAATCCTCGCCTATACGACAGTCTTGAAATTGTGTGGATATACTGGCTCAGAGACCTAGGTACTTCGCCCGTATATTCGTCGAGTGTAGGGTATTGGATTTTGTAATAATATATGAATGAAGGTGTAATTTACCTTGAGTTGGTTGAGGTTAATAAACTGTTTGATTTAAGATTAACCTTTGGTTTTATTTTATATGAATTTGAATATGAGTTAAACTGTTTTACAAGTTTAATAAGAAAATAGAATAATTCTAGAAGCGCCAAGACCACAAAAGACTTACGCGTCTTACTACTATTAACGTTATTCTATTTTGAATGTGCGACCGTGGACACGAGTTAAGAATCTTTCGCGAGCAAAAGTTAACTTGTCAAAATTCGATTAGAGATCTGAGCAGAGTAACTACTTGCACGAGTTTTGAATGAAGACTGACGTATGCAAGGCTGCGGTAAGATTGCGGTAAGATTGCGGTGGTCTTGTGTGGTAAGTGGGGGTTTATATAGGCCTTAAAATCTATGTGGTGGGGTTGTTTAGTTAAATACAAATTCTTATCCCACGGTGGACTCTGGCCAGCTGCATATGTTTAATATTTGCAAGTCGGTGCCTGCTTGGATATGTTTAAATAATATTTCTAGCGAACTCCGGATGTCTCTAATCTGTTTTGAAGTTTAGAGTTTCAAAATCAACACTTGATAAGTGGGTATTGAGTGTTCGGTTTATCTTATATAATTCATATGCGGTTGCTCTGAGTTCACGTAGAGTTTGAATTGCTCTTAGTTTTACCAAGGGGAATTCATTCTCTATTTCTTATAATTATTTCCTATATGGTAGTTGGTTATAATATTTTAGGTATATAATATATAGGGTATAGTCTAATATATGATATATATGTATAAGATATATATATATATATATATATATAAGGTAAGTATATGATGTTAAATGTGTAGTGGTATTTTTATATGAGTTTTAATATGTTCCCTCATATGAATATATATATATATATATGTATATATGTATGAATAATACTTGAAGTTAGTAATAATCTTTCTTATATAGTATAGAGTATTAACATGAATATATTCTTATGGTTTAGCGTGGGTCATACCAGAGGGTAGCAGCGGTGTATACCTTGCATTGATATAAGTTTTGCTGGTGGTATATTGCCGATCGCTGAGTGTTACTTATCCTCTAGTATGAACTGCTAGTGGTAAGGTAGGTTTCTTATATGCTATGGTTAGATATAATAGGTTAATATTACTAGAGAGTAAAGAAGGAATTGAGTCTGTCAGCGTCCTTCGTTGGTAAGCGTGTGTTCCATATGGTAAGTTGGTGAGAACGTCACACTCGACGTCAACTCTGAACTGGATGAGGCGTTCCGAATGTTTTTCGAATTCGACGTCATCTTCGACCTCGACGCAGTGTTCCGATCTCTCCGACAAACTATACAGGGACACTATTCGAGTCGTTTTCGATTTCCCTACGCAAGTCACGTGATTTGTCGAATCTTTTTCAAGTTTGACGTCAACTTGGACCAGGACGCGGTTTTGCGTGCATCTTGCCGCATGATACGGAGTTATTCCTCGATTTATTTCCGATTTCTGTTCCTGAGGTAGCGGATTTTCGAAATCTTTTCAAGGCTCAACGTCAACTCTGAATTCGACGAGGTGTTCCAAATGTTTTCCGAATTCGACGTCATCTTCGACCTCGACGCAGTGTTCCGATCTCCCCCACAAACTATACAAAGAAACTTTTTGATTTGTTTTCTATTTTCTTACGCAAGTCACACGATTTGTCCAATGTTTTCAAAGTTCGAAGTCAACTGGAACCTGGAAGCGGTTGTTCGATCTCCTTGCCGCATGATACGGGGTCGCTCCTCGATTTATTCCCGATTTGTGTTCCTGAGGTGGCGGATTTCCGGAATGTTTTCCAAGCTCGACGTCAACTCTGAACTGGATGAGGTGTTCCGAATGTTTTTCGGATTCGACGTCATCTTCGACCTCGACGCAGTGTTCCGATTTCTCCGACAAACTATACAAAGACACTATTCGATTCGTTTTCTATTTTCCTACGCAAGTCACGTGTTTTGTCGGATCTTTTTCAAGTTTGACGTCAACTTGGACCAGGACGCGGTTTTGCGTGCTTCCTGCCGCATGATACGGAGTTATTCCTCGATTTATTCCCGATTTCTGTTCCTGAGGTAGCGGATTTTCTAAATGTTTTCAAGGCTTAACGTCAACTCTGAACTCGACGAGGTGTTCCAAATGTTTTCCGAATTCGACGTCATCTTCGTCCTCGACGCAGTCTTCCGATCTCCCCCACAAACTATACAAAGAAACTTTTTGATTTGTTTTCTATTTTCTTACGCAAGTCACACGATTTGTCCAATGTTTTCAAAGTTCGAAGTCAACTGGAACCTGAAAGCGGTTGTTCGATCTCCTTGCCGCATGATACGGGGTCGCTCCTCGATTTATTCCCGATTTGTGTTCCTGAGGTAGCGGATTTCCGGAATGTTTTCCAAGCTCGACGTCAACTCTGAACTGGATGAGGCGTTCCGAATGTTTTTCGAATTCGACAACATCTTCGACCTCGACGCAGTGTTCCGATCTCTCCGACAAACTATACAGGGACACTATTCGAGTCGTTTTCGATTTCCCTACGCTAGTCACGTGATTTGTCGAATCTTTTTCAAGTTTGACGTCAACTTGGACCAGGACGCGGTTTTGCGTGCATCTTGCCGCATGATACGGAGTTATTCCTCGATTTATTTCCGATTTCTGTTCCTGAGGTAGCGGATTTTCGAAATCTTTTCAAGGCTCAACGTCAACTCTGAATCCGACGAGGTGTTCCAAATGTTTTCCGAATTCGACGTCTTCTTCGACCTCGACGCAGTGTTCCGATCTCTCCGACAAACTATACAAAGACACTATTCGATTCGTTTTCTATTTTCCTACGCAAGTCACGTGTTTTGTCGGATCTTTTTCAAGTTTGACGTCAACTTGGACCAGGACGCGGTTTTGCGTGCTTCCTGCCGCATGATACGGAGTTATTCCTCGATTTATTCCCGATTTCTGTTCCTGAGGTAGCGGATTTTCTGAATGTTTTCAAGGCTCAACGTCAACTCTGAACTCGACGAATTGTTCCAAATGTTTTCCGAATTCGACGTCATCTTCGACCTCGACGTAGTGTTCCGATCTCCCCCACAAACTATACAAAGAAACTTTTTGATTTGTATTCTATTTTCTTCCGCAAGTCACACGATTTGTCCAATGTTTTCAAAGTTCGAAGTCAACTGGAACCTGGAAGCGGTTGTTCGATCTCCTTGCCGCATGATACATGGTCGCTCCCCGATTTATTCCCGATTTGTGTTCCTGAGGTGGCGGATTTCCGGAATGTTTTCCAAGCTCGACGTCAACTCTGAACTGGATGAGGCGTTCCGAATGTTTTTCGAATTCGACGTCATCTTCGACCTCGACGCAGTGTTCCGATTTCTCCGACAAACTATACAAAGACACTATTCGATTCGTTTTCTATTTTCCTACGCAAGTCACGTGATTTGTCGAATCTTTTTCAAGTTTGACGTCAACTTGGACCAGGACGCGGTTTTGCGTGCATCTTGCCGCATGATACGGAGTTATTCCTCGATTTATTTCCGATTTCTGTTCCTGAGGTAGCGGATTTTCGAAATCTTTTCAAGGCTCAACGTCAACTCTGAATTCGACGAGGTGTTCCAAATGTTTTCCGAATTCGACGTCATCTTCGACCTCGACGCAGTGTTCCGATCTCCCCCACAAACTATACAAAGAAACTTTTTGATTTGTTTTCTATTTTCTTACGCAAGTCACACGATTTGTCCAATGTTTTCAAAGTTCGAAGTCAACTGGAACCTGGAAGCGGTTGTTCGATCTCCTTGCCGCATGATACGGGGTCGCTCCTCGATTTATTCCCGATTTGTGTTCCTGAGGTGGCGGATTTCCGGAATGTTTTCCAAGCTCGACGTCAACTCTGAACTGGATGAGGTGTTCCGAATGTTTTTCGGATTCGACGTCATCTTCGACCTCGACGCAGTGTTCCGATTTCTCCGACAAACTATACAAAGACACTATTCGATTCGTTTTCTATTTTCCTACGCAAGTCACGTGTTTTGTCGGATCTTTTTCAAGTTTGACGTCAACTTGGACCAGGACGCGGTTTTGCGTGCTTCCTGCCGCATGATACGGAGTTATTCCTCGATTTATTCCCGATTTCTGTTCCTGAGGTAGCGGATTTTCTAAATGTTTTCAAGGCTTAACGTCAACTCTGAACTCGACGAGGTGTTCCAAATGTTTTCCGAATTCGACGTCATCTTCGTCCTCGACGCAGTCTTCCGATCTCCCCCACAAACTATACAAAGAAACTTTTTGATTTGTTTTCTATTTTCTTACGCAAGTCACACGATTTGTCCAATGTTTTCAAAGTTCGAAGTCAACTGGAACCTGGAAGCGGTTGTTCGATCTCCTTGCCGCATGATACGGGGTCGCTCCTCGATTTATTCCCGATTTGTGTTCCTGAGGTAGCGGATTTCCGGAATGTTTTCCAAGCTCGACGTCAACTCTGAACTGGATGAGGCGTTCCGAATGTTTTTCGAATTCGACAACATCTTCGACCTCGACGCAGTGTTCCGATCTCTCCGACAAACTATACAGGGACACTATTCGAGTCGTTTTCGATTTCCCTACGCTAGTCACGTGATTTGTCGAATCTTTTTCAAGTTTGACGTCAACTTGGACCAGGACGCGGTTTTGCGTGCATCTTGCCACATGATACGGAGTTATTCCTCGATTTATTTCCGATTTCTGTTCCTGAGGTAGCGGATTTTCGAAATCTTTTCAAGGCTCAACGTCAACTCTGAATCCGACGAGGTGTTCCAAATGTTTTCCGAATTCGACGTCTTCTTCGACCTCGACGCAGTGTTCCGATCTCTCCGACAAACTATACAAAGACACTATTCGATTCGTTTTCTATTTTCCTACGCAAGTCACGTGTTTTGTCGGATCTTTTTCAAGTTTGACGTCAACTTGGACCAGGACGCGGTTTTGCGTGCTTCCTGCCGCATGATACGGAGTTATTCCTCGATTTATTCCCGATTTCTGTTCCTGAGGTAGCGGATTTTCTGAATGTTTTCAAGGCTCAACGTCAACTCTGAACTCGACGAATTGTTCCAAATGTTTTCCGAATTCGACGTCATCTTCGACCTCGACGTAGTGTTCCGATCTCCCCCACAAACTATACAAAGAAACTTTTTGATTTGTATTCTATTTTCTTCCGCAAGTCACACGATTTGTCCAATGTTTTCAAAGTTCGAAGTCAACTGGAACCTGGAAGCGGTTGTTCGATCTCCTTGCCGCATGATACATGGTCGCTCCCCGATTTATTCCCGATTTGTGTTCCTGAGGTGGCGGATTTCCGGAATGTTTTCCAAGCTCGACGTCAACTCTGAACTGGATGAGGTGTTCCAAATGTTTTCCGAATTCGACGTCATCTTCGACCTCGACGCAGTGTTCCGATCTCCCCCACAAACTATACAAAGAAACTTTTTGATTTGTTTTCTATTTTCTTACGCAAGTCACACGATTTGTCCAATGTTTTCAAAGTTCGAAGTCAACTGGAACCTGGAAGCGGTTGTTCGATCTCCTTGCCGCATGATACGGGGTCGCTCCTCGATTTATTCCCGATTTGTGTTCCTGAGGTGGCGGATTTCCGGAATGTTTTCCAAGCTCGACGTCAACTCTGAACTGGATCAGGCGTTCCGAATGTTTTTCGAATTCGACGTCATCTTCGACCTCGACGCAGTGTTCCGATCTCCCCTACAAACTATACAGAAAAACTTTTCGATTTGTTTCCTATTTTCCTACGCAAGTCACACGATTTGTCCAATGTTTTCAAAGTTCGAAGTCAACTGGAACCTGGAAGCGGTTGTTCGATCTCCTTGCCGCATGATACGGAGTCGCTCCTCGATTTATTTCCGATTTGTGTTCCTGAGGTAGCGGATTTTCGGAATGTTTTCCAAGCTCGACGTCAACTCTGAACTGGATGAGGTGTTCCGAATGTTTTTCGATTCCGACGTCATCTTCGACCTCGACGCAGTGTTCCGATCTCTCCGACAAACTATACAGGGACACTATTCGAGTCGTTTTCGATTTCCCTACGCTAGTCACGTGATTTGTCGAATCTTTTTCAAGTTTGACGTCAACTTGGACCAGGACGCGGTTTTGCGTGCATCTTGCCGCATGATACGGAG
The DNA here is from genome assembly GCA_963966615.1 of Tenthredo amoena. Taxonomy (NCBI): domain Eukaryota; kingdom Metazoa; phylum Arthropoda; class Insecta; order Hymenoptera; family Tenthredinidae; genus Tenthredo; species Tenthredo amoena. The sequence continues at coordinate 10,648,062 of OZ016490.1, forward strand.
TTATTCCTCGATTTATTTCCGATTTCTGTTCCTGAGGTAGCGGATTTTCGAAATCTTTTCAAGGCTCAACGTCAACTCTGAATCCGACGAGGTGTTCCAAATGTTTTCCGAATTCGACGTCTTCTTCGACCTCGACGCAGTGTTCCGATCTCTCCGACAAACTATACAAAGACACTATTCGATTCGTTTTCTATTTTCCTACGCAAGTCACGTGTTTTGTCGGATCTTTTTCAAGTTTGACGTCAACTTGGACCAGGACGCGGTTTTGCGTGCTTCCTGCCGCATGATACGGAGTTATTCCTCGATTTATTCCCGATTTCTGTTCCTGAGGTAGCGGATTTTCTGAATGTTTTCAAGGCTCAACGTCAACTCTGAACTCGACGAATTGTTCCAAATGTTTTCCGAATTCGACGTCATCTTCGACCTCGACGTAGTGTTCCGATCTCCCCCACAAACTATACAAAGAAACTTTTTGATTTGTATTCTATTTTCTTCCGCAAGTCACACGATTTGTCCAATGTTTTCAAAGTTCGAAGTCAACTGGAACCTGGAAGCGGTTGTTCGATCTCCTTGCCGCATGATACATGGTCGCTCCCCGATTTATTCCCGATTTGTGTTCCTGAGGTGGCGGATTTCCGGAATGTTTTCCAAGCTCGACGTCAACTCTGAACTGGATGAGGCGTTCCGAATGTTTTTCGAATTCGACGTCATCTTCGACCTCGACGCAGTGTTCCGATCTCTCCGACAAATTATACAGGGACACTATTCGAGTCGTTTTCGATTTCCCTACGCAAGTCACGTGATTTGTCGAATCTTTTTCAAGTTTGACGTCAACTTGGACCAGGACGCGGTTTTGCGTGCATCTTGCCGCATGATACGGAGTTATTCCTCGATTTATTTCCGATTTCTGTTCCTGAGGTAGCGGATTTTCGAAATCTTTTCAAGGCTCAACGTCAACTCTGAATTCGACGAGGTGTTCCAAATGTTTTCCGAATTCGACGTCATCTTCGACCTCGACGCAGTGTTCCGATCTCCCCCACAAACTATACAAAGAAACTTTTTGATTTGTTTTCTATTTTCTTACGCAAGTCACACGATTTGTCCAATGTTTTCAAAGTTCGAAGTCAACTGGAACCTGGAAGCGGTTGTTCGATCTCCTTGCCGCATGATACGGGGTCGCTCCTCGATTTATTCCCGATTTGTGTTCCTGAGGTGGCGGATTTCCGGAATGTTTTCCAAGCTCGACGTCAACTCTGAACTGGATCAGGCGTTCCGAATGTTTTTCGAATTCGACGTCATCTTCGACCTCGACGCAGTGTTCCGATCTCCCCTACAAACTATACAGAAAAACTTTTCGATTTGTTTCCTATTTTCCTACGCAAGTCACACGATTTGTCCAATGTTTTCAAAGTTCGAAGTCAACTGGAACCTGGAAGCGGTTGTTCGATCTCCTTGCCGCATGATACGGAGTCGCTCCTCGATTTATTTCCGATTTGTGTTCCTGAGGTAGCGGATTTTCGGAATGTTTTCCAAGCTCGACGTCAACTCTGAACTGGATGAGGTGTTCCGAATGTTTTTCGATTCCGACGTCATCTTCGACCTCGACGCAGTGTTCCGATCTCTCCGACAAACTATACAGGGACACTATTCGAGTCGTTTTCGATTTCCCTACGCTAGTCACGTGATTTGTCGAATCTTTTTCAAGTTTGACGTCAACTTGGACCAGGACGCGGTTTTGCGTGCATCTTGCCGCATGATACGGAGTTATTCCTCGATTTATTTCCGATTTCTGTTCCTGAGGTAGCGGATTTTCGAAATCTTTTCAAGGCTCAACGTCAACTCTGAATCCGACGAGGTGTTCCAAATGTTTTCCGAATTCGACGTCTTCTTCGACCTCGACGCAGTGTTCCGATCTCTCCGACAAACTATACAAAGACACTATTCGATTCGTTTTCTATTTTTCTACGCAAGTCACGTGTTTTGTCGGATCTTTTTCAAGTTTGACGTCAACTTGGACCAGGACGCGGTTTTGCGTGCTTCCTGCCGCATGATACGGAGTTATTCCTCGATTTATTCCCGATTTCTGTTCCTGAGGTAGCGGATTTTCTGAATGTTTTCAAGGCTCAACGTCAACTCTGAACTCGACGAATTGTTCCAAATGTTTTCCGAATTCGACGTCATCTTCGACCTCGACGTAGTGTTCCGATCTCCCCCACAAACTATACAAAGAAACTTTTTGATTTGTATTCTATTTTCTTCCGCAAGTCACACGATTTGTCCAATGTTTTCAAAGTTCGAAGTCAACTGGAACCTGGAAGCGGTTGTTCGATCTCCTTGCCGCATGATACATGGTCGCTCCCCGATTTATTCCCGATTTGTGTTCCTGAGGTGGCGGATTTCCGGAATGTTTTCCAAGCTCGACGTCAACTCTGAACTGGATGAGGCGTTCCGAATGTTTTTCGAATTCGACGTCATCTTCGACCTCGACGCAGTGTTCCGATTTCTCCGACAAACTATACAAAGACACTATTCGATTCGTTTTCTATTTCCCTACGCAAGTCACGTGATTTGTCGAATCTTTTTCAAGTTTGACGTCAACTTGGACCAGGACGCGGTTTTTCGTGCATCTTGCCGCATGATACGGAGTTATTCCTCGATTTATTTCCGATTTCTGTTCCTGAGGTAGCGGATTTTCGAAATCTTTTCAAGGCTCAACGTCAACTCTGAATTCGACGAGGTGTTCCAAATGTTTTCCGAATTCGACGTCATCTTCGACCTCGACGCAGTGTTCCGATCTCCCCCACAAACTATACAAAGAAACTTTTTGATTTGTTTTCTATTTTCTTACGCAAGTCACACGATTTGTCCAATGTTTTCAAAGTTCGAAGTCAACTGGAACCTGGAAGCGGTTGTTCGATCTCCTTGCCGCATGATACGGGGTCGCTCCCCGATTTATTCCCGATTTGTGTTCCTGAGGTGGCGGATTTCCGGAATGTTTTCCAAGCTCGACGTCAACTCTGAACTGGATGAGGTGTTCCGAATGTTTTTCGGATTCGACGTCATCTTCGACCTCGACGCAGTGTTCCGATTTCTCCGACAAACTATACAAAGACACTATTCGATTCGTTTTCTATTTTCCTACGCAAGTCACGTGTTTTGTCGGATCTTTTTCAAGTTTGACGTCAACTTGGACCAGGACGCGGTTTTGCGTGCTTCCTGCCGCATGATACGGAGTTATTCCTCGATTTATTCCCGATTTCTGTTCCTGAGGTAGCGGATTTTCTAAATGTTTTCAAGGCTTAACGTCAACTCTGAACTCGACGAGGTGTTCCAAATGTTTTCCGAATTCGACGTCATCTTCGTCCTCGACGCAGTCTTCCGATCTCCCCCACAAACTATACAAAGAAACTTTTTGATTTGTTTTCTATTTTCTTACGCAAGTCACACGATTTGTCCAATGTTTTCAAAGTTCGAAGTCAACTGGAACCTGGAAGCGGTTGTTCGATCTCCTTGCCGCATGATACGGGGTCGCTCCTCGATTTATTCCCGATTTGTGTTCCTGAGGTAGCGGATTTCCGGAATGTTTTCCAAGCTCGACGTCAACTCTGAACTGGATGAGGCGTTCCGAATGTTTTTCGAATTCGACAACATCTTCGACCTCGACGCAGTGTTCCGATCTCTCCGACAAACTATACAGGGACACTATTCGAGTCGTTTTCGATTTCCCTACGCTAGTCACGTGATTTGTCGAATCTTTTTCAAGTTTGACGTCAACTTGGACCAGGACGCGGTTTTGCGTGCATCTTGCCGCATGATACGGAGTTATTCCTCGATTTATTTCCGATTTCTGTTCCTGAGGTAGCGGATTTTCGAAATCTTTTCAAGGCTCAACGTCAACTCTGAATCCGACGAGGTGTTCCAAATGTTTTCCGAATTCGACGTCTTCTTCGACCTCGACGCAGTGTTCCGATCTCTCCGACAAACTATACAAAGACACTATTCGATTCGTTTTCTATTTTCCTACGCAAGTCACGTGTTTTGTCGGATCTTTTTCAAGTTTGACGTCAACTTGGACCAGGACGCGGTTTTGCGTGCTTCCTGCCGCATGATACGGAGTTATTCCTCGATTTATTCCCGATTTCTGTTCCTGAGGTAGCGGATTTTCTGAATGTTTTCAAGGCTCAACGTCAACTCTGAACTCGACGAATTGTTCCAAATGTTTTCCGAATTCGACGTCATCTTCGACCTCGACGTAGTGTTCCGATCTCCCCCACAAACTATACAAAGAAACTTTTTGATTTGTTTTCTATTTTCTTACGCAAGTCACACGATTTGTCCAATGTTTTCAAAGTTCGAAGTCAACTGGAACCTGGAAGCGGTTGTTCGATCTCCTTGCCGCATGATACGGGGTCGCTCCTCGATTTATTCCCGATTTGTGTTCCTGAGGTGGCGGATTTCCGGAATGTTTTCCAAGCTCGACGTCAACTCTGAACTGGATGAGGTGTTCCGAATGTTTTTCGGATTCGACGTCATCTTCGACCTCGACGCAGTGTTCCGATTTCTCCGACAAACTATACAAAGACACTATTCGATTCGTTTTCTATTTTCCTACGCAAGTCACGTGTTTTGTCGGATCTTTTTCAAGTTTGACGTCAACTTGGACCAGGACGCGGTTTTGCGTGCTTCCTGCCGCATGATACGGAGTTATTCCTCGATTTATTCCCGATTTCTGTTCCTGAGGTAGCGGATTTTCTGAATGTTTTCAAGGCTCAACGTCAACTCTGAACTCGACGAATTGTTCCAAATGTTTTCCGAATTCGACGTCATCTTCGACCTCGACGTAGTGTTCCGATCTCCCCCACAAACTATACAAAGAAACTTTTTGATTTGTATTCTATTTTCTTCCGCAAGTCACACGATTTGTCCAATGTTTTCAAAGTTCGAAGTCAACTGGAACCTGGAAGCGGTTGTTCGATCTCCTTGCCGCATGATACATGGTCGCTCCCCGATTTATTCCCGATTTGTGTTCCTGAGGTGGCGGATTTCCGGAATGTTTTCCAAGCTCGACGTCAACTCTGAACTGGATGAGGCGTTCCGAATGTTTTTCGAATTCGACGTCATCTTCGACCTCGACGCAGTGTTCCGATCTCTCCGACAAATTATACAGGGACACTATTCGAGTCGTTTTCGATTTCCCTACGCAAGTCACGTGATTTGTCGAATCTTTTTCAAGTTTGACGTCAACTTGGACCAGGACGCGGTTTTGCGTGCATCTTGCCGCATGATACGGAGTTATTCCTCGATTTATTTCCGATTTCTGTTCCTGAGGTAGCGGATTTTCGAAATCTTTTCAAGGCTCAACGTCAACTCTGAATTCGACGAGGTGTTCCAAATGTTTTCCGAATTCGACGTCATCTTCGACCTCGACGCAGTGTTCCGATCTCCCCCACAAACTATACAAAGAAACTTTTTGATTTGTTTTCTATTTTCTTACGCAAGTCACACGATTTGTCCAATGTTTTCAAAGTTCGAAGTCAACTGGAACCTGGAAGCGGTTGTTCGATCTCCTTGCCGCATGATACGGGGTCGCTCCTCGATTTATTCCCGATTTGTGTTCCTGAGGTGGCGGATTTCCGGAATGTTTTCCAAGCTCGACGTCAACTCTGAACTGGATGAGGTGTTCCGAATGTTTTTCGGATTCGACGTCATCTTCGACCTCGACGCAGTGTTCCGATTTCTCCGACAAACTATACAAAGACACTATTCGATTCGTTTTCTATTTTCCTACGCAAGTCACGTGTTTTGTCGGATCTTTTTCAAGTTTGACGTCAACTTGGACCAGGACGCGGTTTTGCGTGCTTCCTGCCGCATGATACGGAGTTATTCCTCGATTTATTCCCGATTTCTGTTCCTGAGGTAGCGGATTTTCTGAATGTTTTCAAGGCTCAACGTCAACTCTGAACTCGACGAATTGTTCCAAATGTTTTCCGAATTCGACGTCATCTTCGACCTCGACGTAGTGTTCCGATCTCCCCCACAAACTATACAAAGAAACTTTTTGATTTGTATTCTATTTTCTTCCGCAAGTCACACGATTTGTCCAATGTTTTCAAAGTTCGAAGTCAACTGGAACCTGGAAGCGGTTGTTCGATCTCCTTGCCGCATGATACATGGTCGCTCCCCGATTTATTCCCGATTTGTGTTCCTGAGGTGGCGGATTTCCGGAATGTTTTCCAAGCTCGACGTCAACTCTGAACTGGATGAGGTGTTCCAAATGTTTTCCGAATTCGACGTCATCTTCGACCTCGACGCAGTGTTCCGATCTCCCCCACAAACTATACAAAGAAACTTTTTGATTTGTTTTCTATTTTCTTACGCAAGTCACACGATTTGTCCAATGTTTTCAAAGTTCGAAGTCAACTGGAACCTGGAAGCGGTTGTTCGATCTCCTTGCCGCATGATACGGGGTCGCTCCTCGATTTATTCCCGATTTGTGTTCCTGAGGTGGCGGATTTCCGGAATGTTTTCCAAGCTCGACGTCAACTCTGAACTGGATCAGGCGTTCCGAATGTTTTTCGAATTCGACGTCATCTTCGACCTCGACGCAGTGTTCCGATCTCCCCTACAAACTATACAGAAAAACTTTTCGATTTGTTTCCTATTTTCCTACGCAAGTCACACGATTTGTCCAATGTTTTCAAAGTTCGAAGTCAACTGGAACCTGGAAGCGGTTGTTCGATCTCCTTGCCGCATGATACGGAGTCGCTCCTCGATTTATTTCCGATTTGTGTTCCTGAGGTAGCGGATTTTCGGAATGTTTTCCAAGCTCGACGTCAACTCTGAACTGGATGAGGTGTTCCGAATGTTTTTCGATTCCGACGTCATCTTCGACCTCGACGCAGTGTTCCGATCTCTCCGACAAACTATACAGGGACACTATTCGAGTCGTTTTCGATTTCCCTACGCTAGTCACGTGATTTGTCGAATCTTTTTCAAGTTTGACGTCAACTTGGACCAGGACGCGGTTTTGCGTGCATCTTGCCGCATGATACGGAGTTATTCCTCGATTTATTTCCGATTTCTGTTCCTGAGGTAGCGGATTTTCGAAATCTTTTCAAGGCTCAACGTCAACTCTGAATCCGACGAGGTGTTCCAAATGTTTTCCGAATTCGACGTCTTCTTCGACCTCGACGCAGTGTTCCGATCTCTCCGACAAACTATACAAAGACACTATTCGATTCGTTTTCTATTTTCCTACGCAAGTCACGTGTTTTGTCGGATCTTTTTCAAGTTTGACGTCAACTTGGACCAGGACGCGGTTTTGCGTGCTTCCTGCCGCATGATACGGAGTTATTCCTCGATTTATTCCCGATTTCTGTTCCTGAGGTAGCGGATTTTCTGAATGTTTTCAAGGCTCAACGTCAACTCTGAACTCGACGAATTGTTCCAAATGTTTTCCGAATTCGACGTCATCTTCGACCTCGACGTAGTGTTCCGATCTCCCCCACAAACTATACAAAGAAACTTTTTGATTTGTATTCTATTTTCTTCCGCAAGTCACACGATTTGTCCAATGTTTTCAAAGTTCGAAGTCAACTGGAACCTGGAAGCGGTTGTTCGATCTCCTTGCCGCATGATACATGGTCGCTCCCCGATTTATTCCCGATTTGTGTTCCTGAGGTGGCGGATTTCCGGAATGTTTTCCAAGCTCGACGTCAACTCTGAACTGGATGAGGCGTTCCGAATGTTTTTCGAATTCGACGTCATCTTCGACCTCGACGCAGTGTTCCGATCTCTCCGACAAATTATACAGGGACACTATTCGAGTCGTTTTCGATTTCCCTACGCAAGTCACGTGATTTGTCGAATCTTTTTCAAGTTTGACGTCAACTTGGACCAGGACGCGGTTTTGCGTGCATCTTGCCGCATGATACGGAGTTATTCCTCGATTTATTTCCGATTTCTGTTCCTGAGGTAGCGGATTTTCGAAATCTTTTCAAGGCTCAACGTCAACTCTGAATTCGACGAGGTGTTCCAAATGTTTTCCGAATTCGACGTCATCTTCGACCTCGACGCAGTGTTCCGATCTCCCCCACAAACTATACAAAGAAACTTTTTGATTTGTTTTCTATTTTCTTACGCAAGTCACACGATTTGTCCAATGTTTTCAAAGTTCGAAGTCAACTGGAACCTGGAAGCGGTTGTTCGATCTCCTTGCCGCATGATACGGGGTCGCTCCTCGATTTATTCCCGATTTGTGTTCCTGAGGTGGCGGATTTCCGGAATGTTTTCCAAGCTCGACGTCAACTCTGAACTGGATCAGGCGTTCCGAATGTTTTTCGAATTCGACGTCATCTTCGACCTCGACGCAGTGTTCCGATCTCCCCTACAAACTATACAGAAAAACTTTGCGATTTGTTTCCTATTTTCCTACGCAAGTCACACGATTTGTCCAATGTTTTCAAAGTTCGAAGTCAACTGGAACCTGGAAGCGGTTGTTCGATCTCCTTGCCGCATGATACGGAGTCGCTCCTCGATTTATTTCCGATTTGTGTTCCTGAGGTAGCGGATTTTCGGAATGTTTTCCAAGCTCGACGTCAACTCTGAACTGGATGAGGTGTTCCGAATGTTTTTCGATTCCGACGTCATCTTCGACCTCGACGCAGTGTTCCGATCTCTCCGACAAACTATACAGGGACACTATTCGAGTCGTTTTCGATTTCCCTACGCTAGTCACGTGATTTGTCGAATCTTTTTCAAGTTTGACGTCAACTTGGACCAGGACGCGGTTTTGCGTGCATCTTGCCGCATGATACGGAGTTATTCCTCGATTTATTTCCGATTTCTGTTCCTGAGGTAGCGGATTTTCGAAATCTTTTCAAGGCTCAACGTCAACTCTGAATCCGACGAGGTGTTCCAAATGTTTTCCGAATTCGACGTCTTCTTCGACCTCGACGCAGTGTTCCGATCTCTCCGACAAACTATACAAAGACACTATTCGATTCGTTTTCTATTTTCCTACGCAAGTCACGTGTTTTGTCGGATCTTTTTCAAGTTTGACGTCAACTTGGACCAGGACGCGGTTTTGCGTGCTTCCTGCCGCATGATACGGAGTTATTCCTCGATTTATTCCCGATTTCTGTTCCTGAGGTAGCGGAATTTCTGAATGTTTTCAAGGCTCAACGTCAACTCTGAACTCGACGAATTGTTCCAAATGTTTTCCGAATTCGACGTCATCTTCGACCTCGACGTAGTGTTCCGATCTCCCCCACAAACTATACAAAGAAACTTTTTGATTTGTATTCTATTTTCTTCCGCAAGTCACACGATTTGTCCAATGTTTTCAAAGTTCGAAGTCAACTGGAACCTGGAAGCGGTTGTTCGATCTCCTTGCCGCATGATACATGGTCGCTCCCCGATTTATTCCCGATTTGTGTTCCTGAGGTGGCGGATTTCCGGAATGTTTTCCAAGCTCGACGTCAACTCTGAACTGGATGAGGCGTTCCGAATGTTTTTCGAATTCGACGTCATCTTCGACCTCGACGCAGTGTTCCGATTTCTCCGACAAACTATACAAAGACACTATTCGATTCGTTTTCTATTTCCCTACGCAAGTCACGTGATTTGTCGAATCTTTTTCAAGTTTGACGTCAACTTGGACCAGGACGCGGTTTTGCGTGCATCTTGCCGCATGATACGGAGTTATTCCTCGATTTATTTCCGATTTCTGTTCCTGAGGTAGCGGATTTTCGAAATCTTTTCAAGGCTCAACGTCAACTCTGAATTCGACGAGGTGTTCCAAATGTTTTCCGAATTCGACGTCATCTTCGACCTCGACGCAGTGTTCCGATCTCCCCCACAAACTATACAAAGAAACTTTTTGATTTGTTTTCTATTTTCTTACGCAAGTCACACGATTTGTCCAATGTTTTCAAAGTTCGAAGTCAACTGGAACCTGGAAGCGGTTGTTCGATCTCCTTGCCGCATGATACGGGGTCGCTCCTCGATTTATTCCCGATTTGTGTTCCTGAGGTGGCGGATTTCCGGAATGTTTTCCAAGCTCGACGTCAACTCTGAACTGGATGAGGTGTTCCGAATGTTTTTCGGATTCGACGTCATCTTCGACCTCGACGCAGTGTTCCGATTTCTCCGACAAACTATACAAAGACACTATTCGATTCGTTTTCTATTTTCCTACGCAAGTCACGTGTTTTGTCGGATCTTTTTCAAGTTTGACGTCAACTTGGACCAGGACGCGGTTTTGCGTGCTTCCTGCCGCATGATACGGAGTTATTCCTCGATTTATTCCCGATTTCTGTTCCTGAGGTAGCGGATTTTCTGAATGTTTTCAAGGCTCAACGTCAACTCTGAACTCGACGAATTGTTCCAAATGTTTTCCGAATTCGACGTCATCTTCGACCTCGACGTAGTGTTCCGATCTCCCCCACAAACTATACAAAGAAACTTTTTGATTTGTATTCTATTTTCTTCCGCAAGTCACACGATTTGTCCAATGTTTTCAAAGTTCGAAGTCAACTGGAACCTGGAAGCGGTTGTTCGATCTCCTTGCCGCATGATACATGGTCGCTCCCCGATTTATTCCCGATTTGTGTTCCTGAGGTGGCGGATTTCCGGAATGTTTTCCAAGCTCGACGTCAACTCTGAACTGGATGAGGCGTTCCGAATGTTTTTCGAATTCGACGTCATCTTCGACCTCGACGCAGTGTTCCGATCTCTCCGACAAATTATACAGGGACACTATTCGAGTCGTTTTCGATTTCCCTACGCAAGTCACGTGATTTGTCGAATCTTTTTCAAGTTTGACGTCAACTTGGACCAGGACGCGGTTTTGCGTGCATCTTGCCGCATGATACGGAGTTATTCCTCGATTTATTTCCGATTTCTGTTCCTGAGGTAGCGGATTTTCGAAATCTTTTCAAGGCTCAACGTCAACTCTGAATTCGACGAGGTGTTCCAAATGTTTTCCGAATTCGACGTCATCTTCGACCTCGACGCAGTGTTCCGATCTCCCCCACAAACTATACAAAGAAACTTTTTGATTTGTTTTCTATTTTCTTACGCAAGTCACACGATTTGTCCAATGTTTTCAAAGTTCGAAGTCAACTGGAACCTGGAAGCGGTTGTTCGATCTCCTTGCCGCATGATACGGGGTCGCTCCTCGATTTATTCCCGATTTGTGTTCCTGAGGTGGCGGATTTCCGGAATGTTTTCCAAGCTCGACGTCAACTCTGAACTGGATGAGGTGTTCCGAATGTTTTTCGGATTCGACGTCATCTTCGACCTCGACGCAGTGTTCCGATTTCTCCGACAAACTATACAAAGACACTATTCGATTCGTTTTCTATTTTCCTACGCAAGTCACGTGTTTTGTCGGATCTTTTTCAAGTTTGACGTCAACTTGGACCAGGACGCGGTTTTGCGTGCTTCCTGCCGCATGATACGGAGTTATTCCTCGATTTATTCCCGATTTCTGTTCCTGAGGTAGCGGATTTTCTAAATGTTTTCAAGGCTTAACGTCAACTCTGAACTCGACGAGGTGTTCCAAATGTTTTCCGAATTCGACGTCATCTTCGTCCTCGACGCAGTCTTCCGATCTCCCCCACAAACTATACAAAGAAACTTTTTGATTTGTTTTCTATTTTCTTACGCAAGTCACACGATTTGTCCAATGTTTTCAAAGTTCGAAGTCAACTGGAACCTGGAAGCGGTTGTTCGATCTCCTTGCCGCATGATACGGGGTCGCTCCTCGATTTATTCCCGATTTGTGTTCCTGAGGTAGCGGATTTCCGGAATGTTTTCCAAGCTCGACGTCAACTCTGAACTGGATGAGGCGTTCCGAATGTTTTTCGAATTCGACAACATCTTCGACCTCGACGCAGTGTTCCGATCTCTCCGACAAACTATACAGGGACACTATTCGAGTCGTTTTCGATTTCCCTACGCTAGTCACGTGATTTGTCGAATCTTTTTCAAGTTTGACGTCAACTTGGACCAGGACGCGGTTTTGCGTGCATCTTGCCACATGATACGGAGTTATTCCTCGATTTATTTCCGATTTCTGTTCCTGAGGTAGCGGATTTTCGAAATCTTTTCAAGGCTCAACGTCAACTCTGAATCCGACGAGGTGTTCCAAATGTTTTCCGAATTCGACGTCTTCTTCGACCTCGACGCAGTGTTCCGATCTCTCCGACAAACTATACAAAGACACTATTCGATTCGTTTTCTATTTTCCTACGCAAGTCACGTGTTTTGTCGGATCTTTTTCAAGTTTGACGTCAACTTGGACCAGGACGCGGTTTTGCGTGCTTCCTGCCGCATGATACGGAGTTATTCCTCGATTTATTCCCGATTTCTGTTCCTGAGGTAGCGGATTTTCTGAATGTTTTCAAGGCTCAACGTCAACTCTGAACTCGACGAATTGTTCCAAATGTTTTCCGAATTCGACGTCATCTTCGACCTCGACGTAGTGTTCCGATCTCCCCCACAAACTATACAAAGAAACTTTTTGATTTGTATTCTATTTTCTTCCGCAAGTCACACGATTTGTCCAATGTTTTCAAAGTTCGAAGTCAACTGGAACCTGGAAGCGGTTGTTCGATCTCCTTGCCGCATGATACATGGTCGCTCCCCGATTTATTCCCGATTTGTGTTCCTGAGGTGGCGGATTTCCGGAATGTTTTCCAAGCTCGACGTCAACTCTGAACTGGATGAGGCGTTCCGAATGTTTTTCGAATTCGACGTCATCTTCGACCTCGACGCAGTGTTCCGATCTCTCCGACAAATTATACAGGGACACTATTCGAGTCGTTTTCGATTTCCCTACGCAAGTCACGTGATTTGTCGAATCTTTTTCAAGTTTGACGTCAACTTGGACCAGGACGCGGTTTTGCGTGCATCTTGCCGCATGATACGGAGTTATTCCTCGATTTATTTCCGATTTCTGTTCCTGAGGTAGCGGATTTTCGAAATCTTTTCAAGGCTCAACGTCAACTCTGAATTCGACGAGGTGTTCCAAATGTTTTCCGAATTCGACGTCATCTTCGACCTCGACGCAGTGTTCCGATCTCCCCCACAAACTATACAAAGAAACTTTTTGATTTGTTTTCTATTTTCTTACGCAAGTCACACGATTTGTCCAATGTTTTCAAAGTTCGAAGTCAACTGGAACCTGGAAGCGGTTGTTCGATCTCCTTGCCGCATGATACGGGGTCGCTCCTCGATTTATTCCCGATTTGTGTTCCTGAGGTGGCGGATTTCCGGAATGTTTTCCAAGCTCGACGTCAACTCTGAACTGGATCAGGCGTTCCGAATGTTTTTCGAATTCGACGTCATCTTCGACCTCGACGCAGTGTTCCGATCTCCCCTACAAACTATACAGAAAAACTTTTCGATTTGTTTCCTATTTTCCTACGCAAGTCACACGATTTGTCCAATGTTTTCAAAGTTCGAAGTCAACTGGAACCTGGAAGCGGTTGTTCGATCTCCTTGCCGCATGATACGGAGTCGCTCCTCGATTTATTTCCGATTTGTGTTCCTGAGGTAGCGGATTTTCGGAATGTTTTCCAAGCTCGACGTCAACTCTGAACTGGATGAGGTGTTCCGAATGTTTTTCGATTCCGACGTCATCTTCGACCTCGACGCAGTGTTCCGATCTCTCCGACAAACTATACAGGGACACTATTCGAGTCGTTTTCGATTTCCCTACGCTAGTCACGTGATTTGTCGAATCTTTTTCAAGTTTGACGTCAACTTGGACCAGGACGCGGTTTTGCGTGCATCTTGCCGCATGATACGGAGTTATTCCTCGATTTATTTCCGATTTCTGTTCCTGAGGTAGCGGATTTTCGAAATCTTTTCAAGGCTCAACGTCAACTCTGAATCCGACGAGGTGTTCCAAATGTTTTCCGAATTCGACGTCTTCTTCGACCTCGACGCAGTGTTCCGATCTCTCCGACAAACTATACAAAGACACTATTCGATTCGTTTTCTATTTTCCTACGCAAGTCACGTGTTTTGTCGGATCTTTTTCAAGTTTGACGTCAACTTGGACCAGGACGCGGTTTTGCGTGCTTCCTGCCGCATGATACGGAGTTATTCCTCGATTTATTCCCGATTTCTGTTCCTGAGGTAGCGGATTTTCTGAATGTTTTCAAGGCTCAACGTCAACTCTGAACTCGACGAATTGTTCCAAATGTTTTCCGAATTCGACGTCATCTTCGACCTCGACGTAGTGTTCCGATCTCCCCCACAAACTATACAAAGAAACTTTTTGATTTGTATTCTATTTTCTTCCGCAAGTCACACGATTTGTCCAATGTTTTCAAAGTTCGAAGTCAACTGGAACCTGGAAGCGGTTGTTCGATCTCCTTGCCGCATGATACATGGTCGCTCCCCGATTTATTCCCGATTTGTGTTCCTGAGGTGGCGGATTTCCGGAATGTTTTCCAAGCTCGACGTCAACTCTGAACTGGATGAGGCGTTCCGAATGTTTTTCGAATTCGACGTCATCTTCGACCTCGACGCAGTGTTCCGATTTCTCCGACAAACTATACAAAGACACTATTCGATTCGTTTTCTATTTCCCTACGCAAGTCACGTGATTTGTCGAATCTTTTTCAAGTTTGACGTCAACTTGGACCAGGACGCGGTTTTGCGTGCATCTTGCCGCATGATACGCAGTTATTCCTCGATTTATTTCCGATTTCTGTTCCTGAGGTAGCGGATTTTCGAAATCTTTTCAAGGCTCAACGTCAACTCTGAATTCGACGAGGTGTTCCAAATGTTTTCCGAATTCGACGTCATCTTCGACCTCGACGCAGTGTTCCGATCTCCCCCACAAACTATACAAAGAAACTTTTTGATTTGTTTTCTATTTTCTTACGCAAGTCACACGATTTGTCCAATGTTTTCAAAGTTCGAAGTCAACTGGAACCTGGAAGCGGTTGTTCGATCTCCTTGCCGCATGATACGGGGTCGCTCCTCGATTTATTCCCGATTTGTGTTCCTGAGGTGGCGGATTTCCGGAATGTTTTCCAAGCTCGACGTCAACTCTGAACTGGATGAGGTGTTCCGAATGTTTTTCGGATTCGACGTCATCTTCGACCTCGACGCAGTGTTCCGATTTCTCCGACAAACTATACAAAGACACTATTCGATTCGTTTTCTATTTTCCTACGCAAGTCACGTGTTTTGTCGGATCTTTTTCAAGTTTGACGTCAACTTGGACCAGGACGCGGTTTTGCGTGCTTCCTGCCGCATGATACGGAGTTATTCCTCGATTTATTCCCGATTTCTGTTCCTGAGGTAGCGGATTTTCTGAATGTTTTCAAGGCTCAACGTCAACTCTGAACTCGACGAATTGTTCCAAATGTTTTCCGAATTCGACGTCATCTTCGACCTCGACGTAGTGTTCCGATCTCCCCCACAAACTATACAAAGAAACTTTTTGATTTGTATTCTATTTTCTTCCGCAAGTCACACGATTTGTCCAATGTTTTCAAAGTTCGAAGTCAACTGGAACCTGGAAGCGGTTGTTCGATCTCCTTGCCGCATGATACATGGTCGCTCCCCGATTTATTCCCGATTTGTGTTCCTGAGGTGGCGGATTTCCGGAATGTTTTCCAAGCTCGACGTCAACTCTGAACTGGATGAGGCGTTCCGAATGTTTTTCGAATTCGACGTCATCTTCGACCTCGACGCAGTGTTCCGATTTCTCCGACAAACTATACAAAGACACTATTCGATTCGTTTTCTATTTCCCTACGCAAGTCACGTGATTTGTCGAATCTTTTTCAAGTTTGACGTCAACTTGGACCAGGACGCGGTTTTGCGTGCATCTTGCCGCATGATACGGAGTTATTCCTCGATTTATTTCCGATTTCTGTTCCTGAGGTAGCGGATTTTCGAAATCTTTTCAAGGCTCAACGTCAACTCTGAATTCGACGAGGTGTTCCAAATGTTTTCCGAATTCGACGTCATCTTCGACCTCGACGCAGTGTTCCGATCTCCCCCACAAACTATACAAAGAAACTTTTTGATTTGTTTTCTATTTTCTTACGCAAGTCACACGATTTGTCCAATGTTTTCAAAGTTCGAAGTCAACTGGAACCTGGAAGCGGTTGTTCGATCTCCTTGCCGCATGATACGGGGTCGCTCCTCGATTTATTCCCGATTTGTGTTCCTGAGGTGGCGGATTTCCGGAATGTTTTCCAAGCTCGACGTCAACTCTGAACTGGATGAGGTGTTCCGAATGTTTTTCGGATTCGACGTCATCTTCGACCTCGACGCAGTGTTCCGATTTCTCCGACAAACTATACAAAGACACTATTCGATTCGTTTTCTATTTTCCTACGCAAGTCACGTGTTTTGTCGGATCTTTTTCAAGTTTGACGTCAACTTGGACCAGGACGCGGTTTTGCGTGCTTCCTGCCGCATGATACGGAGTTATTCCTCGATTTATTCCCGATTTCTGTTCCTGAGGTAGCGGATTTTCTGAATGTTTTCAAGGCTCAACGTCAACTCTGAACTCGACGAATTGTTCCAAATGTTTTCCGAATTCGACGTCATCTTCGACCTCGACGTAGTGTTCCGATCTCCCCCACAAACTATACAAAGAAACTTTTTGATTTGTATTCTATTTTCTTCCGCAAGTCACACGATTTGTCCAATGTTTTCAAAGTTCGAAGTCAACTGGAACCTGGAAGCGGTTGTTCGATCTCCTTGCCGCATGATACATGGTCGCTCCCCGATTTATTCCCGATTTGTGTTCCTGAGGTGGCGGATTTCCGGAATGTTTTCCAAGCTCGACGTCAACTCTGAACTGGATGAGGCGTTCCGAATGTTTTTCGAATTCGACGTCATCTTCGACCTCGACGCAGTGTTCCGATTTCTCCGACAAACTATACAAAGACACTATTCGATTCGTTTTCTATTTTCCTACGCAAGTCACGTGTTTTGTCGGATCTTTTTCAAGTTTGACGTCAACTTGGACCAGGACGCGGTTTTGCGTGCTTCCTGCCGCATGATACGGAGTTATTCCTCGATTTATTCCCGATTTCTGTTCCTGAGGTAGCGGATTTTCTAAATGTTTTCAAGGCTTAACGTCAACTCTGAACTCGACGAGGTGTTCCAAATGTTTTCCGAATTCGACGTCATCTTCGTCCTCGACGCAGTCTTCCGATCTCCCCCACAAACTATACAAAGAAACTTTTTGATTTGTTTTCTATTTTCTTACGCAAGTCACACGATTTGTCCAATGTTTTCAAAGTTCGAAGTCAACTGGAACCTGGAAGCGGTTGTTCGATCTCCTTGCCGCATGATACGGGGTCGCTCCTCGATTTATTCCCGATTTGTGTTCCTGAGGTAGCGGATTTCCGGAATGTTTTCCAAGCTCGACGTCAACTCTGAACTGGATGAGGCGTTCCGAATGTTTTTCGAATTCGACAACATCTTCGACCTCGACGCAGTGTTCCGATCTCTCCGACAAACTATACAGGGACACTATTCGAGTCGTTTTCGATTTCCCTACGCTAGTCACGTGATTTGTCGAATCTTTTTCAAGTTTGACGTCAACTTGGACCAGGACGCGGTTTTGCGTGCATCTTGCCACATGATACGGAGTTATTCCTCGATTTATTTCCGATTTCTGTTCCTGAGGTAGCGGATTTTCGAAATCTTTTCAAGGCTCAACGTCAACTCTGAATCCGACGAGGTGTTCCAAATGTTTTCCGAATTCGACGTCTTCTTCGACCTCGACGCAGTGTTCCGATCTCTCCGACAAACTATACAAAGACACTATTCGATTCGTTTTCTATTTTCCTACGCAAGTCACGTGTTTTGTCGGATCTTTTTCAAGTTTGACGTCAACTTGGACCAGGACGCGGTTTTGCGTGCTTCCTGCCGCATGATACGGAGTTATTCCTCGATTTATTCCCGATTTCTGTTCCTGAGGTAGCGGATTTTCTGAATGTTTTCAAGGCTCAACGTCAACTCTGAACTCGACGAATTGTTCCAAATGTTTTCCGAATTCGACGTCATCTTCGACCTCGACGTAGTGTTCCGATCTCCCCCACAAACTATACAAAGAAACTTTTTGATTTGTATTCTATTTTCTTCCGCAAGTCACACGATTTGTCCAATGTTTTCAAAGTTCGAAGTCAACTGGAACCTGGAAGCGGTTGTTCGATCTCCTTGCCGCATGATACATGGTCGCTCCCCGATTTATTCCCGATTTGTGTTCCTGAGGTGGCGGATTTCCGGAATGTTTTCCAAGCTCGACGTCAACTCTGAACTGGATGAGGCGTTCCGAATGTTTTTCGAATTCGACGTCATCTTCGACCTCGACGCAGTGTTCCGATCTCTCCGACAAATTATACAGGGACACTATTCGAGTCGTTTTCGATTTCCCTACGCAAGTCACGTGATTTGTCGAATCTTTTTCAAGTTTGACGTCAACTTGGACCAGGACGCGGTTTTGCGTGCATCTTGCCGCATGATACGGAGTTATTCCTCGATTTATTTCCGATTTCTGTTCCTGAGGTAGCGGATTTTCGAAATCTTTTCAAGGCTCAACGTCAACTCTGAATTCGACGAGGTGTTCCAAATGTTTTCCGAATTCGACGTCATCTTCGACCTCGACGCAGTGTTCCGATCTCCCCCACAAACTATACAAAGAAACTTTTTGATTTGTTTTCTATTTTCTTACGCAAGTCACACGATTTGTCCAATGTTTTCAAAGTTCGAAGTCAACTGGAACCTGGAAGCGGTTGTTCGATCTCCTTGCCGCATGATACGGGGTCGCTCCTCGATTTATTCCCGATTTGTGTTCCTGAGGTGGCGGATTTCCGGAATGTTTTCCAAGCTCGACGTCAACTCTGAACTGGATCAGGCGTTCCGAATGTTTTTCGAATTCGACGTCATCTTCGACCTCGACGCAGTGTTCCGATCTCCCCTACAAACTATACAGAAAAACTTTTCGATTTGTTTCCTATTTTCCTACGCAAGTCACACGATTTGTCCAATGTTTTCAAAGTTCGAAGTCAACTGGAACCTGGAAGCGGTTGTTCGATCTCCTTGCCGCATGATACGGAGTCGCTCCTCGATTTATTTCCGATTTGTGTTCCTGAGGTAGCGGATTTTCGGAATGTTTTCCAAGCTCGACGTCAACTCTGAACTGGATGAGGTGTTCCGAATGTTTTTCGATTCCGACGTCATCTTCGACCTCGACGCAGTGTTCCGATCTCTCCGACAAACTATACAGGGACACTATTCGAGTCGTTTTCGATTTCCCTACGCTAGTCACGTGATTTGTCGAATCTTTTTCAAGTTTGACGTCAACTTGGACCAGGACGCGGTTTTGCGTGCATCTTGCCGCATGATACGGAGTTATTCCTCGATTTATTTCCGATTTCTGTTCCTGAGGTAGCGGATTTTCGAAATCTTTTCAAGGCTCAACGTCAACTCTGAATCCGACGAGGTGTTCCAAATGTTTTCCGAATTCGACGTCTTCTTCGACCTCGACGCAGTGTTCCGATCTCTCCGACAAACTATACAAAGACACTATTCGATTCGTTTTCTATTTTCCTACGCAAGTCACGTGTTTTGTCGGATCTTTTTCAAGTTTGACGTCAACTTGGACCAGGACGCGGTTTTGCGTGCTTCCTGCCGCATGATACGGAGTTATTCCTCGATTTATTCCCGATTTCTGTTCCTGAGGTAGCGGATTTTCTGAATGTTTTCAAGGCTCAACGTCAACTCTGAACTCGACGAATTGTTCCAAATGTTTTCCGAATTCGACGTCATCTTCGACCTCGACGTAGTGTTCCGATCTCCCCCACAAACTATACAAAGAAACTTTTTGATTTGTATTCTATTTTCTTCCGCAAGTCACACGATTTGTCCAATGTTTTCAAAGTTCGAAGTCAACTGGAACCTGGAAGCGGTTGTTCGATCTCCTTGCCGCATGATACATGGTCGCTCCCCGATTTATTCCCGATTTGTGTTCCTGAGGTGGCGGATTTCCGGAATGTTTTCCAAGCTCGACGTCAACTCTGAACTGGATGAGGCGTTCCGAATGTTTTTCGAATTCGACGTCATCTTCGACCTCGACGCAGTGTTCCGATTTCTCCGACAAACTATACAAAGACACTATTCGATTCGTTTTCTATTTCCCTACGCAAGTCACGTGATTTGTCGAATCTTTTTCAAGTTTGACGTCAACTTGGACCAGGACGCGGTTTTGCGTGCATCTTGCCGCATGATACGGAGTTATTCCTCGATTTATTTCCGATTTCTGTTCCTGAGGTAGCGGATTTTCGAAATCTTTTCAAGGCTCAACGTCAACTCTGAATTCGACGAGGTGTTCCAAATGTTTTCCGAATTCGACGTCATCTTCGACCTCGACGCAGTGTTCCGATCTCCCCCACAAACTATACAAAGAAACTTTTTGATTTGTTTTCTATTTTCTTACGCAAGTCACACGATTTGTCCAATGTTTTCAAAGTTCGAAGTCAACTGGAACCTGGAAGCGGTTGTTCGATCTCCTTGCCGCATGATACGGGGTCGCTCCCCGATTTATTCCCGATTTGTGTTCCTGAGGTGGCGGATTTCCGGAATGTTTTCCAAGCTCGACGTCAACTCTGAACTGGATGAGGTGTTCCGAATGTTTTTCGGATTCGACGTCATCTTCGACCTCGACGCAGTGTTCCGATTTCTCCGACAAACTATACAAAGACACTATTCGATTCGTTTTCTATTTTCCTACGCAAGTCACGTGTTTTGTCGGATCTTTTTCAAGTTTGACGTCAACTTGGACCAGGACGCGGTTTTGCGTGCTTCCTGCCGCATGATACGGAGTTATTCCTCGATTTATTCCCGATTTCTGTTCCTGAGGTAGCGGATTTTCTAAATGTTTTCAAGGCTTAACGTCAACTCTGAACTCGACGAGGTGTTCCAAATGTTTTCCGAATTCGACGTCATCTTCGTCCTCGACGCAGTCTTCCGATCTCCCCCACAAACTATACAAAGAAACTTTTTGATTTGTTTTCTATTTTCTTACGCAAGTCACACGATTTGTCCAATGTTTTCAAAGTTCGAAGTCAACTGGAACCTGGAAGCGGTTGTTCGATCTCCTTGCCGCATGATACGGGGTCGCTCCTCGATTTATTCCCGATTTGTGTTCCTGAGGTAGCGGATTTCCGGAATGTTTTCCAAGCTCGACGTCAACTCTGAACTGGATGAGGCGTTCCGAATGTTTTTCGAATTCGACAACATCTTCGACCTCGACGCAGTGTTCCGATCTCTCCGACAAACTATACAGGGACACTATTCGAGTCGTTTTCGATTTCCCTACGCTAGTCACGTGATTTGTCGAATCTTTTTCAAGTTTGACGTCAACTTGGACCAGGACGCGGTTTTGCGTGCATCTTGCCGCATGATACGGAGTTATTCCTCGATTTATTTCCGATTTCTGTTCCTGAGGTAGCGGATTTTCGAAATCTTTTCAAGGCTCAACGTCAACTCTGAATCCGACGAGGTGTTCCAAATGTTTTCCGAATTCGACGTCTTCTTCGACCTCGACGCAGTGTTCCGATCTCTCCGACAAACTATACAAAGACACTATTCGATTCGTTTTCTATTTTCCTACGCAAGTCACGTGTTTTGTCGGATCTTTTTCAAGTTTGACGTCAACTTGGACCAGGACGCGGTTTTGCGTGCTTCCTGCCGCATGATACGGAGTTATTCCTCGATTTATTCCCGATTTCTGTTCCTGAGGTAGCGGATTTTCTGAATGTTTTCAAGGCTCAACGTCAACTCTGAACTCGACGAATTGTTCCAAATGTTTTCCGAATTCGACGTCATCTTCGACCTCGACGTAGTGTTCCGATCTCCCCCACAAACTATACCAAGAAACTTTTTGATTTGTATTCTATTTTCTTCCGCAAGTCACACGATTTGTCCAATGTTTTCAAAGTTCGAAGTCAACTGGAACCTGGAAGCGGTTGTTCGATCTCCTTGCCGCATGATACATGGTCGCTCCCCGATTTATTCCCGATTTGTGTTCCTGAGGTGGCGGATTTCCGGAATGTTTTCCAAGCTCGACGTCAACTCTGAACTGGATGAGGCGTTCCGAATGTTTTTCGAATTCGACGTCATCTTCGACCTCGACGCAGTGTTCCGATCTCTCCGACAAATTATACAGGGACACTATTCGAGTCGTTTTCGATTTCCCTACGCAAGTCACGTGATTTGTCGAATCTTTTTCAAGTTTGACGTCAACTTGGACCAGGACGCGGTTTTGCGTGCATCTTGCCGCATGATACGGAGTTATTCCTCGATTTATTTCCGATTTCTGTTCCTGAGGTAGCGGATTTTCGAAATCTTTTCAAGGCTCAACGTCAACTCTGAATTCGACGAGGTGTTCCAAATGTTTTCCGAATTCGACGTCATCTTCGACCTCGACGCAGTGTTCCGATCTCCCCCACAAACTATACAAAGAAACTTTTTGATTTGTTTTCTATTTTCTTACGCAAGTCACACGATTTGTCCAATGTTTTCAAAGTTCGAAGTCAACTGGAACCTGGAAGCGGTTGTTCGATCTCCTTGCCGCATGATACATGGTCGCTCCCCGATTTATTCCCGATTTGTGTTCCTGAGGTGGCGGATTTCCGGAATGTTTTCCAAGCTCGACGTCAACTCTGAACTGGATGAGGCGTTCCGAATGTTTTTCGAATTCGACGTCATCTTCGACCTCGACGCAGTGTTCCGATCTCTCCGACAAATTATACAGGGACACTATTCGAGTCGTTTTCGATTTCCCTACGCAAGTCACGTGATTTGTCGAATCTTTTTCAAGTTTGACGTCAACTTGGACCAGGACGCGGTTTTGCGTGCATCTTGCCGCATGATACGGAGTTATTCCTCGATTTATTTCCGATTTCTGTTCCTGAGGTAGCGGATTTTCGAAATCTTTTCAAGGCTCAACGTCAACTCTGAATTCGACGAGGTGTTCCAAATGTTTTCCGAATTCGACGTCATCTTTGACCTCGACGCAGTGTTCCGATCTCTCCGACAAACTATACAAAGACACTATTCGATTCGTTTTCTATTTTCCTACGCAAGTCACGTGTTTTGTCGGATCTTTTTCAAGTTTGACGTCAACTTGGACCAGGACGCGGTTTTGCGTGCTTCCTGCCGCATGATACGGAGTTATTCCTCGATTTATTCCCGATTTCTGTTCCTTAGGTAGCGGATTTTCTAAATGTTTTCAAGGCTCAACGTCAACTCTGAACTCGACGAGGTGTTCCAAATGTTTTCCGAATTCGACGTCATCTTCGTCCTCGACGCAGTGTTCCGATCTCCCCCACAAACTATACAAAGAAACTTTTTGATTTGTTTTCTATTTTCTTACGCAAGTCACACGATTTGTCCAATGTTTTCAAAGTTCGAAGTCAACTGGAACCTGGAAGCGGTTGTTCGATCTCCTTGCCGCATGATACGGGGTCGCTCCTCGATTTATTCCCGATTTGTGTTCCTGAGGTAGCGGATTTCCGGAATGTTTTCCAAGCTCGACGTCAACTCTGAACTGGATGAGGCGTTCCGAATGTTTTTCGAATTCGACGTCATCTTCGACCTCGACGCAGTGTTCCGATCTCTCCGACAAACTATACAGAGACACTATTCGAGTCGTTTTCGATTTGCCTACGCAAGTCACGTGATTTGTCGAATCTTTTTCAAGTTTGACGTCAACTTGGACCAGGACGCGGTTTTGCGTGCATCTTGCCGCATGATACAGAGTTATTCCTCGATTTATTTCCGATTTCTGTTCCTGAGGTAGCGGATTTTCTAAATCTTTTCAAGGCTCAACGTCAACTCTGAATTCGACGAGGTGTTCCAAATGTTTTCCGAATTCGACGTCTTCTTCGACCTCGACGCAGTGTTCCGATCTCTCCGACAAACTATACAAAGACACTATTCGATTCGTTTTCTATTTTCCTACGCAAGTCACGTGTTTTGTCGGATCTTTTTCAAGTTTGACGTCAACTTGGACCAGGACGCGGTTTTGCGTGCTTCCTGCCGCATGATACGGAGTTATTCCTCGATTTATTCCCGATTTCTGTTCCTGAGGTAGCGGATTTTCTGAATGTTTTCAAGGCTCAACGTCAACTCTGAACTCGACGAATTGTTCCAAATGTTTTCCGAATTCGACGTCATCTTCGACCTCGACGTAGTGTTCCGATCTCCCCCACAAACTATACAAAGAAACTTTTTGATTTGTATTCTATTTTCTTCCGCAAGTCACACGATTTGTCCAATGTTTTCAAAGTTCGAAGTCAACTGGAACCTGGAAGCGGTTGTTCGATCTCCTTGCCGCATGATACGGAGTCGCTCCTCGATTTATTTCCGATTTGTGTTCCTGAGGTAGCGGATTTTCGGAATGTTTTCCAAGCTCGACGTCAACTCTGAACTGGATGAGGTGTTCCGAATGTTTTTCGATTCCGACGTCATCTTCGACCTCGACGCAGTGTTCCGATCTCTCCGACAAACTATACAGGGACACTATTCGAGTCGTTTTCGATTTCCCTACGCTAGTCACGTGATTTGTCGAATCTTTTTCAAGTTTGACGTCAACTTGGACCAGGACGCGGTTTTGCGTGCATCTTGCCGCATGATACGGAGTTATTCCTCGATTTATTTCCGATTTCTGTTCCTGAGGTAGCGGATTTTCGAAATCTTTTCAAGGCTCAACGTCAACTCTGAATCCGACGAGGTGTTCCAAATGTTTTCCGAATTCGACGTCTTCTTCGACCTCGACGCAGTGTTCCGATCTCTCCGACAAACTATACAAAGACACTATTCGATTCGTTTTCTATTTTCCTACGCAAGTCACGTGTTTTGTCGGATCTTTTTCAAGTTTGACGTCAACTTGGACCAGGACGCGGTTTTGCGTGCTTCCTGCCGCATGATACGGAGTTATTCCTCGATTTATTCCCGATTTCTGTTCCTGAGGTAGCGGATTTTCTGAATGTTTTCAAGGCTCAACGTCAACTCTGAACTCGACGAATTGTTCCAAATGTTTTCCGAATTCGACGTCATCTTCGACCTCGACGTAGTGTTCCGATCTCCCCCACAAACTATACAAAGAAACTTTTTGATTTGTATTCTATTTTCTTCCGCAAGTCACACGATTTGTCCAATGTTTTCAAAGTTCGAAGTCAACTGGAACCTGGAAGCGGTTGTTCGATCTCCTTGCCGCATGATACATGGTCGCTCCCCGATTTATTCCCGATTTGTGTTCCTGAGGTGGCGGATTTCCGGAATGTTTTCCAAGCTCGACGTCAACTCTGAACTGGATGAGGCGTTCCGAATGTTTTTCGAATTCGACGTCATCTTCGACCTCGACGCAGTGTTCCGATCTCTCCGACAAATTATACAGGGACACTATTCGAGTCGTTTTCGATTTCCCTACGCAAGTCACGTGATTTGTCGAATCTTTTTCAAGTTTGACGTCAACTTGGACCAGGACGCGGTTTTGCGTGCATCTTGCCGCATGATACGGAGTTATTCCTCGATTTATTTCCGATTTCTGTTCCTGAGGTAGCGGATTTTCGAAATCTTTTCAAGGCTCAACGTCAACTCTGAATTCGACGAGGTGTTCCAAATGTTTTCCGAATTCGACGTCATCTTCGACCTCGACGCAGTGTTCCGATCTCCCCCACAAACTATACAAAGAAACTTTTTGATTTGTTTTCTATTTTCTTACGCAAGTCACACGATTTGTCCAATGTTTTCAAAGTTCGAAGTCAACTGGAACCTGGAAGCGGTTGTTCGATCTCCTTGCCGCATGATACGGGGTCGCTCCTCGATTTATTCCCGATTTGTGTTCCTGAGGTGGCGGATTTCCGGAATGTTTTCCAAGCTCGACGTCAACTCTGAACTGGATCAGGCGTTCCGAATGTTTTTCGAATTCGACGTCATCTTCGACCTCGACGCAGTGTTCCGATCTCCCCTACAAACTATACAGAAAAACTTTTCGATTTGTTTCCTATTTTCCTACGCAAGTCACACGATTTGTCCAATGTTTTCAAAGTTCGAAGTCAACTGGAACCTGGAAGCGGTTGTTCGATCTCCTTGCCGCATGATACGGAGTCGCTCCTCGATTTATTTCCGATTTGTGTTCCTGAGGTAGCGGATTTTCGGAATGTTTTCCAAGCTCGACGTCAACTCTGAACTGGATGAGGTGTTCCGAATGTTTTTCGATTCCGACGTCATCTTCGACCTCGACGCAGTGTTCCGATCTCTCCGACAAACTATACAAAGACACTATTCGATTCGTTTTCTATTTTCCTACGCAAGTCACGTGTTTTGTCGGATCTTTTTCAAGTTTGACGTCAACTTGGACCAGGACGCGGTTTTGCGTGCTTCCTGCCGCATGATACGGAGTTATTCCTCGATTTATTCCCGATTTCTGTTCCTGAGGTAGCGGATTTTCTGAATGTTTTCAAGGCTCAACGTCAACTCTGAACTCGACGAATTGTTCCAAATGTTTTCCGAATTCGACGTCATCTTCGACCTCGACGTAGTGTTCCGATCTCCCCCACAAACTATACAAAGAAACTTTTTGATTTGTATTCTATTTTCTTCCGCAAGTCACACGATTTGTCCAATGTTTTCAAAGTTCGAAGTCAACTGGAACCTGGAAGCGGTTGTTCGATCTCCTTGCCGCATGATACGGAGTCGCTCCTCGATTAATTCCCGATTTGTGTTCCTGAGGTGGCGGATTTTCGGAATGTTTTCCAAGCTCGACGTCAACTCTGAACTGGATGAGGTGTTCCGAATGTTTTTCGAATTCGACGTCATCTTCGACCTCGACGCAGTGTTCCGATCTCTCCGACAAACTATACAGAGACACTATTCGAGTCGTTTTCGATTTGCCTACGCAAGTCACGTGATTTGTCGAATCTTTTTCAAGTTCGACGTCAACTTGGACCAGGACGCGGTTTTGCGTGCATCTTGCCGCATGATACGGAGTTATTCCTCGATTTATTTCCGATTTCTGTTCCTGAGGTAGCGGATTTTCGAAATCTTTTCAAGGCTCAACGTCAACTCTGAATTCGACGAGGTGTTCCAAATGTTTTCCGAATTCGACGTCATCTTCGACCTCGACGCAGTGTTCCGATCTCCCCCACAAACTATACAAAGAAACTTTTTGATTTGTTTTCTATTTTCTTACGCAAGTCACACGATTTGTCCAATGTTTTCAAAGTTCGAAGACAACTGGAACCTGGAAGCGGTTGTTCGATCTCCTTGCCGCATGATACGGGGTCGCTCCTCGATTTATTCCCGATTTGTGTTCCTGAGGTGGCGGATTTCCGGAATGTTTTCCAAGCTCGACGTCAACTCTGAACTGGATCAGGCGTTCCGAATGTTTTTCGAATTCGACGTCATCTTCGACCTCGACGCAGTGTTCCGATCTCCCCTACAAACTATACAGAAAAACTTTTCGATTTGTTTCCTATTTTCCTACGCAAGTCACACGATTTGTCCAATGTTTTCAAAGTTCGAAGTCAACTGGAACCTGGAAGCGGTTGTTCGATCTCCTTGCCGCATGATACGGAGTCGCTCCTCGATTAATTCCCGATTTGTGTTCCTGAGGTGGCGGATTTTCGGAATGTTTTCCAAGCTCGACGTCAACTCTGAACTGGATGAGGTGTTCCGAATGTTTTTCGAATTCGACGTCATCTTCGACCTCGACGCAGTGTTCCGATCTCTCCGACAAACTATACAGAGACACTATTCGAGTCGTTTTCGATTTGCCTACGCAAGTCACGTGATTTGTCGAATCTTTTTCAAGTTCGACGTCAACTTGGACCAGGACGCGGTTTTGCGTGCATCTTGCCGCATGATACGGAGTTATTCCTCGATTTATTTCCGATTTCTGTTCCTGAGGTAGCGGATTTTCGAAATCTTTTCAAGGCTCAACGTCAACTCTGAATTCGACGAGGTGTTCCAAATGTTTTCCGAATTCGACGTCTTCTTCGACCTCGAAGCAGTGTTCCGATCTCCCCTACAAACTATACAGAAAAACTTTTCGATTTGTTTCCTATTTTCCTACGCAAGTCACACGATTTGTCCAATGTTTTCAAAGTTCGAAGTTAACTGGAACCTGGAAGCGGTTGTTCGATCTCCTTGCCGCATGATACGGAGTCGCTCCTCGATTCATTTCCGATTTGTGTTCCTGAGGTAGCGGATTTTCGGAATGTTTTCCAAGCTCGACGTCAACTCTGAAATGGATGAGGTGTTCCGAATGTTTTTCGAATTCGACGTCATCTTTGACCTCGACGCAGTGTTCCGATCTCTCCGACAAACTATACAAAGACACTATTCGATTCGTTTTCTATTTTCCTACGCAAGTCACGTGTTTTGTCGGATCTTTTTCAAGTTTGACGTCAACTTGGACCAGGACGCGGTTTTGCGTGCTTCCTGCCGCATGATACGGAGTTATTCCTCGATTTATTCCCGATTTCTGTTCCTGAGGTAGCGGATTTTCGGAATGTTTTCCAAGATCGACGTCAACTCTGAACTGGATGAAGTGTTCCGAATGTTTTTCGAATTCGACGTCATCTTCGACCTCGACGCAGTGTTCCGATCTCTCCGACAAACTATACAAAGACACTATTCGATTCGTTTTCTATTTTCCTACGCAAGTCACGTGTTTTGTCGGATCTTTTTCAAGTTTGACGTCAACTTGGACCAGGACGCGGTTTTGCGTGCTTCCTGCCGCATGATACGGAGTTATTCCTCGATTTATTCCCGATTTCTGTTCCTGAGGTAGCGGATTTTCTAAATGTTTTCAAGGCTCAACGTCAACTCTGAACTCGACGAGGTGTTCCAAATGTTTTCCGAATTCGACGTCATCTTCGTCCTCGACGCAGTGTTCCGATCTCCCCCACAAACTATACAAAGAAACTTTTTGATTTGTTTTCAATTTTCTTACCCAAGTCACACGATTTGTCCGATGTCTTCAAAGTTCGAAGTCAACTGGAACCTGGAAGCGGTTGTTCGATCTCCTTGCCGCATGATACGGGGTCGCTCCTCGATTTATTCCCGATTTGTGTTCCTGAGGTGGCGGATTTTCGGAATGTTTTCCAAGCTTGACGTCAACTCTGAACTGGATGAGGTGTTCCGAATGTTTTTCGAATTCGACGTCATCTTCGACCTCGACGCAGTGTTCCGATCTCTCCGACAAACTATACAGAGACATTATTCGAGTCGTTTTCGATTTGCCTACGCAAGTCACGTGATTTGTCGAATCTTTTTCAAGTTTGACGTCAACTTGGACCAGGACGCGGTTTTGCGTGCTTCCTGCCGCATGATACGGAGTTATTCCTCGATTTATTCCCGATTTCTGTTCCTGAGGTAGAGGATTTTCTAAATGTTTTCAAGGCTCAACGTCAACTCTGAACTCGACGAGGTGTTCCAAATGTTTTCCGAATTCGACGTCATCTTCGACCTCGACGCAGTGTTCCGATCTCCCCTACAAACTATACAGAAAAACTTTCCGATTTGTTTTTTATTTTCCTACGCAAGTCACACGATTTGTCCAATGTTTTCAAAGTTCGAAGTCAACTTGAACCTGGACGCGGTTGTTCGATCTCCTTGCCGCATGATACAGAGTCGCTCCTCGATTAATTCCCGATTTGTGTTCCTGAGGTAGCGGATTTTCGGAATGTTTTCCAAGCTCGACGTCAACTCTGAACTGGATGAGGTGTTCCGAATGTTTTTCGAATTCGACGTCATCTTCGACCTCGACGCAGTGTTCCGAGCTCTCCGACAAACTATACAAAGACACTATTCGATTCGTTTTCTATTTTCCTACGCAAGTCACGTGTTTTGTCGGATCTTTTTCAAGTTTGACGTCAACTTGGACCAGGACGCGGTTTTGCGTGCTTCCTGCCGCATGATACGGAGTTATTCCTCGATTTATTCCCGATTTCTGTTCCTGAGGTAGCGGATTTTCTAAATGTTTTCAAGGCTCAACGTCAACTCTGAACTCGACTAGGTGTTCCAAATGTTTTCCGAATTCGACGTCATCTTCGTCCTCGACGCAGTGTTCCGATCTCCCCCACAAACTATACAAAGAAACTTTTTGATTTGTTTTCTATTTTCTTACGCAAGTCACACGATTTGTCCAATGTTTTCAAAGTTCGAAGTCAACTGGAACCTGGAAGCGGTTGTTCGATCTCCTTGCCGCATGATACGGGGTCGCTCCTCGATTTATTCCCGATTTGTGTTCCTGAGGTGGCGGATTTCCGGAATGTTTTCCAAGCTCGACGTCAACTCTGAACTGGATCAGGCGTTCCGAATGTTTTTCGAATTCGACGTCATCTTCGACCTCGACGCAGTGTTCCGATCTCCCCTACAAACTATACAGAAAAACTTTTCGATTTGTTTCCTATTTTCCTACGCAAGTCACACGATTTGTCCAATGTTTTCAAAGTTCGAAGTCAACTGGAACCTGGAAGCGGTTGTTCGATCTCCTTGCCGCATGATACGGAGTCGCTCCTCGATTAATTCCCGATTTGTGTTCCTGAGGTGGCGGATTTTCGGAATGTTTTCCAAGCTCGACGTCAACTCTGAACTGGATGAGGTGTTCCGAATGTTTTTCGAATTCGACGTCATCTTCGACCTCGACGCAGTGTTCCGATCTCTCCGACAAACTATACAGAGACACTATTCGAGTCGTTTTCGATTTGCCTACGCAAGTCACGTGATTTGTCGAATCTTTTTCAAGTTCGACGTCAACTTGGACCAGGACGCGGTTTTGCGTGCATCTTGCCGCATGATACGGAGTTATTCCTCGATTTATTTCCGATTTCTGTTCCTGAGGTAGCGGATTTTCGAAATCTTTTCAAGGCTCAACGTCAACTCTGAATTCGACGAGGTGTTCCAAATGTTTTCCGAATTCGACGTCATCTTCGACCTCGACGCAGTGTTCCGATCTCCCCCACAAACTATACAAAGAAACTTTTTGATTTGTTTTCTATTTTCTTACGCAAGTCACACGATTTGTCCAATGTTTTCAAAGTTCGAAGTCAACTGGAACCTGGAAGCAGTTGTTCGATCTCCTTGCCGCATGATACGGGGTCGCTCCTCGATTTATTCCCGATTTGTGTTCCTGAGGTGGCGGATTTCCGGAATGTTTTCCAAGCTCGACGTCAACTCTGAACTGGATCAGGCGTTCCGAATGTTTTTCGAATTCGACGTCATCTTCGACCTCGACGCAGTGTTCCGATCTCCCCTACAAACTATACAGAAAAACTTTTCGATTTGTTTCCTATTTTCCTACGCAAGTCACACGATTTGTCCAATGTTTTCAAAGTTCGAAGTCAACTGGAACCTGGAAGCGGTTGTTCGATCTCCTTGCCGCATGATACGGAGTCGCTCCTCGATTAATTCCCGATTTGTGTTCCTGAGGTGGCGGATTTTCGGAATGTTTTCCAAGCTCGACGTCAACTCTGAACTGGATGAGGTGTTCCGAATGTTTTTCGAATTCGACGTCATCTTCGACCTCGACGCAGTGTTCCGATCTCTCCGACAAACTATACAGAGACACTATTCGAGTCGTTTTCGATTTGCCTACGCAAGTCACGTGATTTGTCGAATCTTTTTCAAGTTCGACGTCAACTTGGACCAGGACGCGGTTTTGCGTGCATCTTGCCGCATGATACGGAGTTATTCCTCGATTTATTTCCGATTTCTGTTCCTGAGGTAGCGGATTTTCGAAATCTTTTCAAGGCTCAACGTCAACTCTGAATTCGACGAGGTGTTCCAAATGTTTTCCGAATTCGACGTCTTCTTCGACCTCGAAGCAGTGTTCCGATCTCCCCTACAAACTATACAGAAAAACTTTTCGATTTGTTTCCTATTTTCCTACGCAAGTCACACGATTTGTCCAATGTTTTCAAAGTTCGAAGTTAACTGGAACCTGGAAGCGGTTGTTCGATCTCCTTGCCGCATGATACGGAGTCGCTCCTCGTTTCATTTCCGATTTGTGTTCCTGAGGTAGCGGATTTTCGGAATGTTTTCCAAGCTCGACGTCAACTCTGAAATGGATGAGGTGTTCCGAATGTTTTTCGAATTCGACGTCATCTTTGACCTCGACGCAGTGTTCCGATCTCTCCGACAAACTATACAAAGACACTATTCGATTCGTTTTCTATTTTCCTACGCAAGTCACGTGTTTTGTCGGATCTTTTTCAAGTTTGACGTCAACTTGGACCAGGACGCGGTTTTGCGTGCTTCCTGCCGCATGATACGGAGTTATTCCTCGATTTATTCCCGATTTCTGTTCCTGAGGTAGCGGATTTTCTAAATGTTTTCAAGGCTCAACGTCAACTCTGAACTCGACGAGGTGTTCCAAATGTTTTCCGAATTCGACGTCATCTTCGTCCTCGACGCAGTGTTCCGATCTCCCCCACAAACTATACGAAGAAACTTTTTGATTTGTTTTCTATTTTCTTACCCAAGTCACACGATTTGTCCAATGTCTTCAAAGTTCGAAGTCAACTGGAACCTGGAAGCGGTTGTTCGATCTCCTTGCCGCATGATACGGGGTCGCTCCTCGATTTATTCCCGATTTGTGTTCCTGAGGTGGCGGATTTTCGGAATGTTTTCCAAGCTCGACGTCAACTCTGAACTGGATGAGGTGTTCCGAATGTTTTTCGAATTCGACGTCATCTTCGACCTCGACGCAGTGTTCCGATCTCTCCGACAAACTATACAGAGACACTATTCGAGTCGTTTTCGATTTGCCTACGCAAGTCACGTGATTTGTCGAATCTTTTTCAAGTTTGACGTCAACTTGGACCAGGACGCGGTTTTGCGTGCTTCCTGCCGCATGATACGGAGTTATTCCTCGATTTATTCCCGATTTCTGTTCCTGAGGTAGCGGATTTTCTAAATGTTTTCAAGGCTCAACGTCAACTCTGAACTCGACGAGGTGTTCCAAATGTTTTCCGAATTCGACGTCATCTCCGACCTCGACGCAGTGTTCCGATCTCCCCCACAAACTATACAAAGAAACTTTTTGATTTGTTTTCTATTTTCTTACGCAAGACACACGATTTGTCCAATGTCTTCAAAGTTCGAAGTCAACTGGAACCTGGAAGCGGTTGTTCGATCTCCTTGCCGCATGATACGGGGTCGCTCCTCGATTTATTCCCGATTTGTGTTCCTGAGGTGGCGGATTTTCGGAATGTTTTCCAAGCTCGACGTCAACTCTGAACTGGATGAGGTGTTCCGAATGTTTTCGAATTCGACGTCATCTTCGACCTCGACGCAGTGTTCCGATCTCTCCGACAAACTATACAGGGACACTATTCGAGTCGTTTTCGATTTCCCTACGCAAGTCACGTGATTTGTCAAATCTTTTTCAAGTTCGACGTCAACTTGGACCAGGACGCGGTTTTGCGTGCATCTTGCCGCATGATACGGAGTTATTCCTCGATTTATTTCCGATTTCTGTTCCTGAGGTAGCGGATTTTCCAAATCTTTTCAAGGCTCAACGTCAACTCTGAATTCGACGAGGTGTTCCAAATGTTTCCCGAATTCGACGTCATCTTCGACCTCGACGCAGTGTTCCGATCTCCCCTACAAACTATACAGAAAAACTTTCCGATCTGTTTTTTATTTTCCTACGCAAGTCACACGATTTGTCCAATGTTTTCAAAGTTCGAAGTCAACTTGAACCTGGACGCGGTTGTTCGATCTCCTTGCCGCATGATACAGAGTCGCTCCTCGATTAATTCCCGATTTGTGTTCCTGAGGTAGCGGATTTTCGGAATGTTTTCCAAGCTCGACGTCAACTCTGAACTGGATGAGGTGTTCCGAATGTTTTTCGAATTCGACGTCATCTTCGACCTCGACGCAGTGTTCCGAGCTCTCCGACAAACTATACAAAGACACTATTCGATTCGTTTTCTATTTTCCTACGCAAGTCACGTGTTTTGTCGGATCTTTTTCAAGTTTGACGTCAACTTGGACCAGGACGCGGTTTTGCGTGCTTCCTGCCGCATGATACGGAGTTATTCCTCGATTTATTCCCGATTTCTGTTCCTGAGGTAGCGGATTTTCTAAATGTTTTCAAGGCTCAACGTCAACTCTGAACTCGACGAGGTGTTCCAAATTTTTTCCGAATTCGACGTCATCTTCGTCCTCGACGCAGTGTTCCGATCTCCCCCACAAACTATACAAAGAAACTTTTTGATTTGTTTTCTATTTTCTTACGCAAGTCACACGATTTGTCCAATGTTTTCAAAGTTCGAAGTCAACTGGAACCTGGAAGCGGTTGTTCGATCTCCTTGCCGCATGATACGGGGTCGCTCCTCGATTTATTCCCGATTTGTGTTCCTGAGGTAGCGGATTTCCGGAATGTTTTCCAAGCTCGACGTCAACTCTGAACTGGATGAGGCGTTCCGAATGTTTTTCGAATTCGACGTCATCTTCGACCTCGACGCAGTGTTCCGATCTCTCCGACAAACTATACAGGGACACTTTTCGAGTCGTTTTCGATTTGCCTACGCAAGTCACGTGTTTTGTCGGATCTTTTTCAAGTTTGACGTCAACTTGGACCAGGACGCGGTTTTGCGTGCTTCCTGCCGCATGATACGGAGTTATTCCTTGATTTATTCCCGATTTCTGTTCCTGAGGTAGCGGATTTTCTAAATGTTTTCAAGGCTCAACGTCAACTCTGAACTCGACGAGGTGTTCCAAATGTTTTCCGAATTCGACGTCATCTTCGTCCTCGACGCAGTGTTCCGATCTCCCCCACAAACTATACAAAGAAACTTTTTGATTTGTTTTCTATTTTCTTACGCAAGTCACACGATTTGTCCAATGTTTTCAAAGTTCGAAGTCAACTGGAACCTGGAAGCGGTTGTTCGATCTCCTTGCCGCATGATACGGGGTCGCTCCTCGATTTATTCCCGATTTGTGTTCCTGAGGTAGCGGATTTCCGGAATGTTTTCCAAGCTCGACGTCAACTCTGAACTGGATGAGGCGTTCCGAATGTTTTTCGAATTCGACGTCATCTTCGACGTCGACGCAGTGTTCCGATCTCTCCGACAAACTATACAGGGACACTATTCTAGTCGTTTTCGATTTCCCTACGCAAGTCACGTGATTTGTCGAATCTTTTTCAAGTTTGACGTCAACTTGGACCAGGACGCGGTTTTGCGTGCATCTTGCCGCATGATACGGAGTTATTCCTCGATTTATTTCCGATTTCTGTTCCTGAGGTAGCGGATTTTCGAAATCTTTTCAAGGCTCAACGTCAACTCTGAATTCGACGAGGTGTTCCGAATGTTTTCCGAATTCGACGTCTTCTTCGACCTCGAAGCAGTGTTCCGATCTCCCCTACAAACTATACAGAAAAACTTTTCGATTTGTTTCCTATTTTCCTACGCAAGTCACACGATTTGTCCAATGTTTTCAAAGTTCGAAGTTAACTGGAACCTGGAAGCGGTTGTTCGATCTCCTTGCCGCATGATACGGAGTCGCTCCTCGATTCATTTCCGATTTGTGTTCCTGAGGTAGCGGATTTTCGGAATGTTTTCCAAGCTCGACGTCAACTCTGAACTGGATGAGGTGTTCCGAATGTTTTTCGAATTCGACGTCATCTTTGACCTCGACGCAGTGTTCCGATCTCTCCGACAAACTATACAAAGACACTATTCGATTCGTTTTCTATTTTCCTACGCAAGTCACGTGTTTTGTCGGATCTTTTTCAAGTTTGACGTCAACTTGGACCAGGACGCGGTTTTGCGTGCTTCCTGCCGCATGATACGGAGTTATTCCTCGATTTATTCCCGATTTCTGTTCCTGAGGTAGCGGATTTTCGGAATGTTTTCCAAGCTCGACGTCAACTCTGAACTGGATGAACTGTTCCGAATGTTTTTCGAATTCGACGTCATCTTCGACCTCGACGCAGTGTTCCGATCTCTCCGACAAACTATACAAAGACACTATTCGATTCGTTTTTTATTTTCCTACGCAAGTCACGTGTTTTGTCGGATCTTTTTCAAGTTTGACGTCAACTTGGACCAGGACGCGGTTTTGCGTGCTTCCTGCCGCATGATACGGAGTTATTCCTCGATTTATTCCCGATTTCTGTTCCTGAGGTAGCGGATTTTCTAAATGTTCTCAAGGCTCAACGTCAACTCTGAACTCGACGAGGTGTTCCAAATGTTTTCCGAATTCGACGTCATCTTCGTCCTCGACGCAGTGTTCCGATCTCCCCCACAAACTATACAAAGAAACTTTTTGATTTGTTTTCTATTTTCTTAC
This sequence comes from Tenthredo amoena, assembly GCA_963966615.1. NCBI lineage: Eukaryota > Metazoa > Arthropoda > Insecta > Hymenoptera > Tenthredinidae > Tenthredo > Tenthredo amoena. Next base: position 10,684,425 of record OZ016490.1, read on the forward strand.
GCAAGTCACACGATTTGTCCAATGTTTTCAAAGTTCGAAGTCAACTGGAACCTGGAAGCGGTTGTTCGATCTCCTTGCCGCATGATACGGGGTCGCTCCTCGATTTATTCCCGATTTGTGTTCCTGAGGTAGCGGATTTCCGGAATGTTTTCCAAGCTCGACGTCAACTCTGAACTGGATGAGGCGTTCCGAATGTTTTTCGAATTCGACGTCATCTTCGACCTCGACGCAGTGTTCCGATCTCTCCGACAAACTATACAGGGACACTATTCTAGTCGTTTTCGATTTCCCTACGCAAGTCACGTGATTTGTCGAATCTTTTTCAAGTTTGACGTCAACTTGGACCAGGACGCGGTTTTGCGTGCATCTTGCCGCATGATACGGAGTTATTCCTCGATTTATTTCCGATTTCTGTTCCTGAGGTAGCGGATTTTCGAAATCTTTTCAAGGCTCAACGTCAACTCTGAATTCGACGAGGTGTTCCAAATGTTTTCCGAATTCGACGTCTTCTTCGACCTCGAAGCAGTGTTCCGATCTCCCCTACAAACTATACAGAAAAACTTTTCGATTTGTTTCCTATTTTCCTACGCAAGTCACACGATTTGTCCAATGTTTTCAAAGTTCGAAGTTAACTGGAACCTGGAAGCGGTTGTTCGATCTCCTTGCCGCATGATACGGAGTCGCTCCTCGATTCATTTCCGATTTGTGTTCCTGAGGTAGCGGATTTTCGGAATGTTTTCCAAGCTCGACGTCAACTCTGAACTGGATGAGGTGTTCCGAATGTTTTTCGAATTCGACGTCATCTTTGACCTCGACGCAGTGTTCCGATCTCTCCGACAAACTATACAAAGACACTATTCGATTCGTTTTCTATTTTCCTACGCAAGTCACGTGTTTTGTCGGATCTTTTTCAAGTTTGACGTCAACTTGGACCAGGACGCGGTTTTGCGTGCTTCCTGCCGCATGATACGGAGTTATTCCTCGATTTATTCCCGATTTCTGTTCCTGAGGTAGCGGATTTTCGGAATGTTTTCCAAGCTCGACGTCAACTCTGAACTGGATGAAGTGTTCCGAATGTTTTTCGAATTCGACGTCATCTTCGACCTCGACGCAGTGTTCCGATCTCTCCGACAAACTATACAAAGACACTATTCGATTCGTTTTCTATTTTCCTACGCAAGTCACGTGTTTTGTCGGATCTTTTTCAAGTTTGACGTCAACTTGGACCAGGACGCGGTTTTGCGTGCTTCCTGCCGCATGATACGGAGTTATTCCTCGATTTATTCCCGATTTCTGTTCCTGAGGTAGCGGATTTTCTAAATGTTCTCAAGGCTCAACGTCAACTCTGAACTCGACGAGGTGTTCCAAATGTTTTCCGAATTCGACGTCATCTTTGTCCTCGACGCAGTGTTCCGATCTCCCCCACAAACTATACAAAGAAACTTTTTGATTTGTTTTCTATTTTCTTACCCAAGTCACACGATTTGTCCAATGTCTTCAAAGTTCAAAGTCAACTGGAACCTGGAAGCGGTTGTTCGATCTCCTTGCCGCATGATACGGGGTCGCTCCTCGATTTATTCCCGATTTGTGTTCCTGAGGTGGCGGATTTTCGGAATGTTTTCCAAGCTCGACGTCAACTCTGAACTGGATGAGGTGTTCCGAATGTTTTTCGAATTCGACGTCATCTTCGACCTCGACGCAGTGTTCCGATCTCTCCGACAAACTATACAGAGACACTATTCGAGTCGTTTTCGATTTGCCTACGCAAGTCACGTGATTTGTCGAATCTTTTTCAAGTTTGACGTCAACTTGGACCAGGACGCGGTTTTGCGTGCTTCCTGCCGCATGATACGGAGTTATTCCTCGATTTATTCCCGATTTCTGTTCCTGAGGTAGCGGATTTTCTAAATGTTTTCAAGGCTCAACGTCAACTCTGAACTCGACGAGGTGTTCCAAATGTTTTCCGAATTCGACGTCATCTTCGACCTCGACGCAGTGTTCCGATCTCTCCGACAAACTATACAGGGACACTATTCGAGTCGTTTTCGATTTCCCTACGCAAGTCACGTGATTTGTCAAATCTTTTTCAAGTTCGACGTCAATTCGGAACAGGACGCGGTTTTGCGTGCATCTTGCCGCATGATACGGAGTTATTCCTCGATTTATTTCCGATTTCTGTTCCTGAGGTAGCGGATTTTCCAAATCTTTTCAAGGCTCAACGTCAACTCTGAATTCGACGAGGTGTTCCAAATGTTTCCCGAATTCGACGTCATCTTCGACCTCGACGCAGTGTTCCGATCTCCCCTACAAACTATACAGAAAAACTTTCCGATCTGTTTTTTATTTTCCTACGCAAGTCACACGATTTGTCCAATGTTTTCAAAGTTCGAAGTCAACTTGAACCTGGACGCGGTTGTTCGATCTCCTTGCCGCATGATACAGAGTCGCTCCTCGATTAATTCCCGATTTGTGTTCCTGAGGTAGCGGATTTTCGGAATGTTTTCCAAGCTCGACGTCAACTCTGAACTGGATGAGGTGTTCCGAATGTTTTTCGAATTCGACGTCATCTTCGACCTCGACGCAGTGTTCCGAGCTCTCCGACAAACTATACAAAGACACTATTCGATTCGTTTTCTATTTTCCTACGCAAGTCACGTGTTTTGTCGGATCTTTTTCAAGTTTGACGTCAACTTGGACCAGGACGCGGTTTTGCGTGCTTCCTGCCGCATGATACGGAGTTATTCCTCGATTTATTCCCGATTTCTGTTCCTGAGGTAGCGGATTTTCTAAATGTTTTCAAGGCTCAACGTCAACTCTGAACTCGACGAGGTGTTCCAAATTTTTTCCGAATTCGACGTCATCTTCGTCCTCGACGCAGTGTTCCGATCTCCCCCACAAACTATACAAAGAAACTTTTTGATTTGTTTTCTATTTTCTTACGCAAGTCACACGATTTGTCCAATGTTTTCAAAGTTCGAAGTCAACTGGAACCTGGAAGCGGTTGTTCGATCTCCTTGCCGCATGATACGGGGTCGCTCCTCGATTTATTCCCGATTTGTGTTCCTGAGGTAGCGGATTTCCGGAATGTTTTCCAAGCTCGACGTCAACTCTGAACTGGATGAGGCGTTCCGAATGTTTTTCGAATTCGACGTCATCTTCGACCTCGACGCAGTGTTCCGATCTCTCCGACAAACTATACAGGGACACTTTTCGAGTCGTTTTCGATTTCCCTACGCAAGTCACGTGATTTGTCGAATCTTTTTCAAGTTTGACGTCAACTTGGACCAGGACGCGGTTTTGCTTGCATCTTGCCGCATGATACGGAGTTATTCCTCGATTTATTTCCGATTTCTGTTCCTGAGGTAGCGGATTTTCGAAATCTTTTCAAGGCTCAACGTCAACTCTGAATTCGACGAGGTGTTCCAAATGTTTTCCGAATTCGACGTCTTCTTCGACCTCGAAGCAGTGTTCCGATCTCCCCTACAAACTATACAGAAAAACTTTTCGATTTGTTTTCTATTTTCCTACGCAAGTCACACGATTTGTCCAATGTTTTCAAAGTTCGAAGTTAACTGGAACCTGGAAGCGGTTGTTTGATCTCCTTGCCGCATGATACGGAGTCGCTCCTCGATTCATTTCCGATTTGTGTTCCTGAGGTGGCAGATTTTCGGAATGTTTTCCAAGCTCGACGTCAACTCTGAACTGGATGAGGTGTTCCGAATGTTTTTCGAATTCGACGTCATCTTCGACCTCGACGCAGTGTTCCGATCTCTCCGACAAACTATACAGAGACACTATTCGAGTCGTTTTCGATTTGCCTACGCAAGTCACGTGATTTGTCGAATCTTTTTCAAGTTTGACGTCAACTTGGACCAGGACGCGGTTTTGCGTGCTTCCTGCCGCATGATACGGAGTTATTCCTCGATTTATTCCCGATTTCTGTTCCCGAGGTAGCGGATTTTCTAAATGTTTTCAAGGCTCAACGTCAACTCTGAACTCGACGAGGTGTTCCAAATGTTTTCCGAATTCGACGTCATCTCCGACCTCGACGCAGTGTTCCGATCTCCCCCACAAACTATACAAAGAAACTTTTTGATTTGTTTTCTATTTTCTTACGCAAGACACACGATTTGTCCAATGTCTTCAAAGTTCGAAGTCAACTGGAACCTGGAAGCGGTTGTTCGATCTCCTTGCCGCATGATACGGGGTCGCTCCTCGATTTATTCCCGATTTGTGTTCCTGAGGTGGCGGATTTCCGGAATGTTTTCCAAGCTCGACGTCAACTCTGAACTGGATGAGGCGTTCCGAATGTTTTTCGAATTCGACGTCATCTTCGACCTCGACGCAGTGTTCCGATCTCTCCGACAAACTATACAGGGACACTATTCGAGTCGTTTTCGATTTGCCTACGCAAGTCACGTGATTTGTCGAATCTTTTTCAAGTTTGACGTCAACTTGGACCAGGACGCGGTTTCGCGTGCTTCCTGCCGCATGATACGGAGTTATTCCTCGATTTATTCCCGATTTCTGTTCCTGAGGTAGCGGATTTTCTAAATGTTTTCAAGGCTCAACGTCAACTCTGAACTCGACGAGGTGTTCCAAATGTTTTCCGAATTCGACGTCATCTCCGACCTCGACGCAGTGTTCCGATCTCCCCCACAAACTATACAAAGAAACTTTTTGATTTGTTTTCTATTTTCTTACGCAAGACACACGATTTGTCCAATGTTTTCAAAGTTCGAAGTCAACTGGAACTTGGAAGCGGTTGTTCGATCTCCTTGCCGCATGATACGGGGTCGCTCCTCGATTTATTCCCGATTTGTGTTCCTGAGGTGGCGGATTTCCGGAATGTTTTCCAAGCTCGACGTCAACTCTGAACTGGATGAGGCGTTCCGAATGTTTTTCGAATTCGACGTCATCTTCGACCTCGACGCAGTGTTCCGATCTCTCCGACAAACTATACAGGGACACTATTCGAGTCGTTTTCGATTTCCCTACGCAAGTCACGTGATTTGTCGAATCTTTTTCAAGTTTGACGTCAACTTGGACCAGGACGCGGTTTTGCGTGCATCTTGCCGCATGATACGGAGTTATTCCTCGATTTATTTCCGATTTCTGTTCCTGAGGTAGCGGATTTTCTAAATCTTTTTAAGGCTCAACGTCAACTCTGAACTTGACGAGGTGTTCCGAATGTTTTCCGAATTCGACGTCATCTTTGTCCTCGACGCAGTGTTCCGATCTCCCCCACAAACTATACAAAGAAACTTTTTGATTTGTTTTCTATTTTCTTACCCAAGTCACACGATTTGTCCAATGTCTTCAAAGTTCAAAGTCAACTGGAACCTGGAAGCGGTTGTTCGATCTCCTTGCCGCATGATACGGGGTCGCTCCTCGATTTATTCCCGATTTGTGTTCCTGAGGTGGCGGATTTTCGGAATGTTTTCCAAGCTCGACGTCAACTCTGAACTGGATGAGGTGTTCCGAATGTTTTTCGAATTCGACGTCATCTTCGACCTCGACGCAGTGTTCCGATCTCTCCGACAAACTATACAGAGACACTATTCGAGTCGTTTTCGATTTGCCTACGCAAGTCACGTGATTTGTCGAATCTTTTTCAAGTTTGACGTCAACTTGGACCAGGACGCGGTTTTGCGTGCTTCCTGCCGCATGATACGGAGTTATTCCTCGATTTATTCCCGATTTCTGTTCCTGAGGTAGCGGATTTTCTAAATGTTTTCAAGGCTCAACGTCAACTCTGAACTCGACGAGGTGTTCCAAATGTTTTCCGAATTCGACGTCATCTTCGACCTCGACGCAGTGTTCCGATCTCTCCGACAAACTATACAGGGACACTATTCGAGTCGTTTTCGATTTCCCTACGCAAGTCACGTGATTTGTCAAATCTTTTTCAAGTTCGACGTCAATTCGGAACAGGACGCGGTTTTGCGTGCATCTTGCCGCATGATACGGAGTTATTCCTCGATTTATTTCCGATTTCTGTTCCTGAGGTAGCGGATTTTCCAAATCTTTTCAAGGCTCAACGTCAACTCTGAATTCGACGAGGTGTTCCAAATGTTTCCCGAATTCGACGTCATCTTCGACCTCGACGCAGTGTTCCGATCTCCCCTACAAACTATACAGAAAAACTTTCCGATCTGTTTTTTATTTTCCTACGCAAGTCACACGATTTGTCCAATGTTTTCAAAGTTCGAAGTCAACTTGAACCTGGACGCGGTTGTTCGATCTCCTTGCCGCATGATACAGAGTCGCTCCTCGATTAATTCCCGATTTGTGTTCCTGAGGTAGCGGATTTTCGGAATGTTTTCCAAGCTCGACGTCAACTCTGAACTGGATGAGGTGTTCCGAATGTTTTTCGAATTCGACGTCATCTTCGACCTCGACGCAGTGTTCCGAGCTCTCCGACAAACTATACAAAGACACTATTCGATTCGTTTTCTATTTTCCTACGCAAGTCACGTGTTTTGTCGGATCTTTTTCAAGTTTGACGTCAACTTGGACCAGGACGCGGTTTTGCGTGCTTCCTGCCGCATGATACGGAGTTATTCCTCGATTTATTCCCGATTTCTGTTCCTGAGGTAGCGGATTTTCTAAATGTTTTCAAGGCTCAACGTCAACTCTGAACTCGACGAGGTGTTCCAAATTTTTTCCGAATTCGACGTCATCTTCGTCCTCGACGCAGTGTTCCGATCTCCCCCACAAACTATACAAAGAAACTTTTTGATTTGTTTTCTATTTTCTTACGCAAGTCACACGATTTGTCCAATGTTTTCAAAGTTCGAAGTCAACTGGAACCTGGAAGCGGTTGTTCGATCTCCTTGCCGCATGATACGGGGTCGCTCCTCGATTTATTCCCGATTTGTGTTCCTGAGGTAGCGGATTTCCGGAATGTTTTCCAAGCTCGACGTCAACTCTGAACTGGATGAGGCGTTCCGAATGTTTTTCGAATTCGACGTCATCTTCGACCTCGACGCAGTGTTCCGATCTCTCCGACAAACTATACAGGGACACTTTTCGAGTCGTTTTCGATTTCCCTACGCAAGTCACGTGATTTGTCGAATCTTTTTCAAGTTTGACGTCAACTTGGACCAGGACGCGGTTTTGCTTGCATCTTGCCGCATGATACGGAGTTATTCCTCGATTTATTTCCGATTTCTGTTCCTGAGGTAGCGGATTTTCGAAATCTTTTCAAGGCTCAACGTCAACTCTGAATTCGACGAGGTGTTCCAAATGTTTTCCGAATTCGACGTCTTCTTCGACCTCGAAGCAGTGTTCCGATCTCCCCTACAAACTATACAGAAAAACTTTTCGATTTGTTTTCTATTTTCCTACGCAAGTCACACGATTTGTCCAATGTTTTCAAAGTTCGAAGTTAACTGGAACCTGGAAGCGGTTGTTTGATCTCCTTGCCGCATGATACGGAGTCGCTCCTCGATTCATTTCCGATTTGTGTTCCTGAGGTGGCAGATTTTCGGAATGTTTTCCAAGCTCGACGTCAACTCTGAACTGGATGAGGTGTTCCGAATGTTTTTCGAATTCGACGTCATCTTCGACCTCGACGCAGTGTTCCGATCTCTCCGACAAACTATACAGAGACACTATTCGAGTCGTTTTCGATTTGCCTACGCAAGTCACGTGATTTGTCGAATCTTTTTCAAGTTTGACGTCAACTTGGACCAGGACGCGGTTTTGCGTGCTTCCTGCCGCATGATACGGAGTTATTCCTCGATTTATTCCCGATTTCTGTTCCCGAGGTAGCGGATTTTCTAAATGTTTTCAAGGCTCAACGTCAACTCTGAACTCGACGAGGTGTTCCAAATGTTTTCCGAATTCGACGTCATCTCCGACCTCGACGCAGTGTTCCGATCTCCCCCACAAACTATACAAAGAAACTTTTTGATTTGTTTTCTATTTTCTTACGCAAGACACACGATTTGTCCAATGTCTTCAAAGTTCGAAGTCAACTGGAACCTGGAAGCGGTTGTTCGATCTCCTTGCCGCATGATACGGGGTCGCTCCTCGATTTATTCCCGATTTGTGTTCCTGAGGTGGCGGATTTCCGGAATGTTTTCCAAGCTCGACGTCAACTCTGAACTGGATGAGGCGTTCCGAATGTTTTTCGAATTCGACGTCATCTTCGACCTCGACGCAGTGTTCCGATCTCTCCGACAAACTATACAGGGACACTATTCGAGTCGTTTTCGATTTGCCTACGCAAGTCACGTGATTTGTCGAATCTTTTTCAAGTTTGACGTCAACTTGGACCAGGACGCGGTTTCGCGTGCTTCCTGCCGCATGATACGGAGTTATTCCTCGATTTATTCCCGATTTCTGTTCCTGAGGTAGCGGATTTTCT